>CM051693.1:17007136-17052136 GCA_028022725.1 Lycodopsis pacificus
CGAGGAGGAGGAAGAGGAGGACAGGAAAAAGATAGAGGAGGATTCAAATCCACTGCTTACCTTCTCAACTAGTCAGTAGATCTGCTGCCAGGAGAACACACACACACACACACACACACACACACACACACACACACACACACACACACACACACACACACACACACACACACACACACACACACACACACACACCCTGACAACCACCTGCTGTCATGTACTGCTTGTTGTTATAAATCCAGCAGGTTGGTTTGTTTGTGTGTGTTTTGCTCTTTCTGTCCTCACTGAAGAGATAAACAACTGGAAGAATGTTTTCCTGTGTGTGTGTGTGTGTGTGTGTGTGTGCGTGTGTGTGTGTTTGAGACATGGGACTGTCTAAAATCCTAATTAACGCTGCTATGTAGGGCAGATTGTGATGCAAAGATATTTCTGTAATTACAAGTGTTTGGAGTTTTTTGAGCTAAATTCATCCTCTCAGGTGCATTTACATCCTTTACATCCTTTCAAAAATATGCGATGTTAATTGGACGCAGACGGCCTGAAGTGTGAGTTACTATCAGGAAATGCAGAGACAGTGTTCTCACAAACAGATGTTCATCAGCATTTCAGAGTGTTCCTGTGAAGCCATTAGACGGCATCACCAAGAACACGCTAATTACATAGGTGCATGGGGAACTGAAGGGAAGCAGCGCCACACACACACACACACGCACACACGCACACACGCACACACACACAGGCACACGCACACAGGCACACGCACACGCACGCACACACACACGCGTACGCACGCGCGCGCACGCACGCACGCACACACACACACACACACGTTCAGACAGATACTGTCCCTCTCACTTAGGGAACACCTAAGTGTGTGTGGTGAATGCATGCATGTGTGTGACACCATGAGTGACTATGCAGCTCACCGCTGGGCATTTGTGTGCGTGAAATGCTTTTCACATAGCCATGCACATCTCTGTGTGTTATCAGAGGTGTGTTCATGTGTGTGTGTGTGTGGAAGTGCGTCGTTAGGCACATCGCTGTCTGTTCTGTCGGAAAGCGGAGGAGATGAAGTGAACTGCAAGTCTGTCTGCAGCATTTGAGATGTAAGATACTAAGTAAGAGCTGCAGACAGAGAGAGATGGGCATAGGGGAAGAAGGGAGCGAGGGAGGATGGTGTTAAATAGAGATGAGGAAGACACCTGGGGAAGGAAAGAAAGAAAGAATCTAACTTCTCACTGTATGTATTTGTTTGCCTTGATGCAGCAAAGCGTCTTGTAAGTCGTGTCATCCTCCCTCTCAAACGGCCTCATCTTGATGATCTTCTCTGAAGTGGCCCGGGCCTCAGCCAGAGGAGTCCGGCATTCAGAGTGAAGAGCCAGTGCTAGTGTTTGTGTAGAATGAAAATTCTGAAGATTTTCTTTGTAAAAAAACTCGAGCATTTGAGCTATTAATGGCCAGCGTCTGTTCAGTAATACACATTCAATGTTTTGCATTCTTTACTCACCTCTCTATAAGATATGTATATTCTTTGCATCACGCCTAGTTACTAAAAGGAGCAAAAGTGTGAGTGTTGTTTATCTCATCCATCCAACACGTCATCACTACATGTGATGTCATGAACATTGCTTCCTTGAAGGGTTGCTAGTGGAGTTTGAGTCAATTGTCTTTGTTAAAAAATGTAATTTTCCTTGTAAAGAGCGATTATAGAGGACTTACTTTTATAAGTAAAAGTCTAAATTTGTGCTTCGCTGCAGTGTAAACAGAGTTATTTCTCATGTGTCACAATAAGTAATGCATGCGCAGACAGGAAAGGCTCTGTTTGAAGACGATGTCTCCACGGACTGCATTTGCATATGGAGCGTGAGATCAAACAACAATATTCGGTCAAATCTGAGACACAAGGCTCTGAGCGTCTCATCGTCAGCGTGCAAAACCAAAGAGCGAACAAGGAAAGAAGTATCAAACCAACTTTCATGATGACAACTCACACGTAACCACTGCTTCAGTGTTCTTGATGCCACGTAACTGCACACTGATCGTCTCCCTGCTTTCATCATTTGGTCCACAATTAAAAGTGCAAACAACCCTTCCTGCCTAAATCTGTGTAATGCATCATTGCATGACATTTCTCACTCTGAAATCAGATGCAGACTAAAGCAGACTGAAGCAGACTAAAGCAGACTAAAGCTAAAGCAGACTAAAGCAGACTGAAGCAGACTAAAGCAGACTAAAGCAGACTAAAGCTAAAGCAGATTAAAGCAGACTGAAGCAGACTGAAGCAGACTAAAGCAAAAGCAGACTAAAGCAGACTGAAGCAGACTAAAGCTAAAGCAGACTAATGCAGACTAAAGCTAAAGCAGACTGAAGCAGACTAAAGTAGACTGAAGCTAAAGCAGACTGAAGCTAAAGCAGACTGAAGCAGACTAAAGCTAAAGCAGACTGAAGCAGATTGAAGCTAAAGCAGACTAAAGCAGACTAAAGCTAAAGCAGACTAAAGCTAAAGCAGACTAAAGCAGACTGAAGCAGACTGAAGCAGACTAAAGCAAAAGCAGACTGAAGCAGACTAAAGCTAAAGCAGACTAAAGCTAAAGCAGACTAAAGCAGACTGAAGCAGACTAAAGCAGACTAAAGTAGACTGAAGCAGACTAAAGCTAAAGCAGACTGAAGCAGACTAAAGCAGACTGAAGCAGACTAAAGCAGACTAAAGCAGACTGAAGCAGACTGAAGCAGAATAAAGCAGACTAAAGCAGACTGAAGCAGACTATAGCAGACTAAAGCAGACTAAAGCTAAAGCAGACTAAAGCAGAGTACAGCAGACTAAAGCTAAAGCAGACTGAAGCAGACTAAAGCAGACTAAAGAAGACTGAAGCAGACTAAAGCTAAAGCAGACTGAAGCAGACTAAAGCAGACTAAAGCAGATTAAAGCAGACTAAAGCAGACTGAAGCTAAAGCAGACTGAAGCAGACTAAAGCAGACTAAAGCTAAAGCAGACTAAAGCAGACTGAAGCAGACTAAAGCTAAAGCAGACTGA
The DNA here is from genome assembly GCA_028022725.1 of Lycodopsis pacificus. Taxonomy (NCBI): domain Eukaryota; kingdom Metazoa; phylum Chordata; class Actinopteri; order Perciformes; family Zoarcidae; genus Lycodopsis; species Lycodopsis pacificus. The sequence continues at coordinate 17,010,171 of CM051693.1, forward strand.
AGCAGACTAAAGCAGACTAAAGCTAAAGCAGACTGAAGCAGACTAAAGCACACTGAAGCAGACTGAAGCAGACTAAAGCAGACTAAAGCTAAAGCAGACTGAAGCAGACTAAAGCACACTGAAGCAGACTGAAGCAGACTAAAGCAGACTGAAGCAGACTAAAGCAGACCGCGATGGTGGCAAGTGTCTGCACAGCCAAAGTGCCATCACACCATCACAGAGCGCATGTTTGTTCATTCAAAACATCAGATGCTTTCAGTGTGTTTGGGCCGTCTGACTTTCTAACTTTTTGTTAGTTTTTATGTTTGGAATTCAGTCGTACACATCTAAACTCTGTGGACATTAGTTCACCCTTTCCTGTCTGCTGGCCGCTGGTCGAGTGTGTTTCCCATTAGAAAGAAATGGTGAAAAGTTGGGTCAACTTATCAGCTATCTTGCTGCCCAATTAGAAGAGTAGAACGAGGAGTTAGCAAAGCCGAACCAAAGTTGACTCCTGATGGGGAGAGAAGCAGGAGACGCAGAGGGGAATGCTTTTTACCTTTTTCAGCTGCTGGGGTAAATACAACACGAGGTTGCTCTTGTTGATTGGTCCGAAGGTAGGAAGACAACCAGATGCACTGGTTGCTTTTGCAACTTGGGAACGGAAAGACAGAGACAGGGCTCCTGTGGAGTATTTGACGAGGTAGAAGTAAAGGCGTTTTCTTTGTCTTTCTTTGCCTTTCTGCCTCCTAAATGGTTCCCGAGGCAGAACTGAAACCAGAGAAAGGCCTCACTTATCCAAACTACTTGCACGGTAATAAGTGGGTAATTATAGTTTATTTTACCACCAGCTGCTCAGCTGGTCTCTGCTTCATTTATCCATCATGGCGTCTGCTCCATCTCCACCTCGTCTGCTCCTTGTTCAGTAAACAGCCCGACCTGTTTTCCAGCTATTCTCGAGCGCTTTTACGGTATTCAGTCATTCACTGGGATCCATCATCCCCGGCAGCTCCGAGGAGCTCAGCTGGGGAGGAGCAGCAGCACGAGCCATGCCAACGGTGGGATAACAGCGTCTGTGTGGAAGCTGCAGCTACTGCTCCACCTGCACAAGTCTGGTGTGTGTGTGTGTGTGGGGGGGGGGGGGGGGGGGAGTGTGTCTTTGTGAATTATTAAATCCTGCAAGAGCTGATTGTAATTTGACAATTATTAACATCTGCTCATAAACAGAGGCCAGGTCACACCATCTCAGTACACACGTTGTTATCTCGCATAGAGGTTTGTGTGTGTGTGTGGCCTAATATCTAGATTATGAATTATGAGGAAGACACAGCGGCCAGTCTGTGTGGGGAAATGTGATTATACCATGAGATATGAATTCAGTGCGTCCAACACGAACAGATGAATTGCTGTAAATTAACGGTGGAGTAGCAGATTGTATCTCCCTTTGTAAACAAATGGTAACATGCTGGTATATACCGTAGAATCACAGTGAAACCCAGTTGTTCTACTATCACATGCTGTAATCCAATATATGGTCAAATACTGTTAAATCATGCCGTCTCTGCTGCCAGTGTTTGATGGTGAGCGTAGATGCCGCCATCGGCCTGCCGAGCTGATTCTCTTGCTCGGAGCTTCAGGTCGGCTTCTTTTGTGTTTTTATTGTTCACCTTGGCATGTTCATCAGAATTCACCTTGAATATAATTTTGCATTGCACATTTGTTGCTTCAGTAAAAGGGAAGAAAGAAAACTCATCAATCTCTTCATGCAGAGCGTCTTGTTTTTCAAGTAGACAACACAGTCCATTCAAGCAGTATTGAGCTTGACATATGAACAATATATCCATCATGCAGGAGCAGATGGTAATGTCGTGGTGAGGTTGAAGTGGCCAATTCGTCATATTTATGTGATAAAAACTGTAGAATGCTCCCTCAACATGTGTCTGTTCCTACTTTATTACATTTAGAAATAGGAGCAGTAATATAGCAGTAATATAGTAGTAATATAGTAGTAATATAGTAGTAGTAATATAGTAGTAATATAGTAGTAATATAGTAGTAGTAATATAGTAGTACTATAGTAGTTGTAATATAGTAGTACTATAGTAGTAATATAGTAGTAATATAGTAGTAATATAGTAGTAATATAGTCGTAATATAGTAGTAGTAATATAGTAGTAGTAATATAGTAGTAGTAATATAGTAGTAGTAATATAGTAGTAATATAGTCGTAATATAGTAGTAATATAGTAGTAAGAGCTTGTAACAACATGAAGAATATTTAAGTTAAATTTGATACCCAATACAATTGTGCTTGATGACAGAACATCGCTGTCCTAATCATAAATGTATTTGTTTCATCATCTAAATGGACCATGTTCGTGTCCTCATCAATATGCAGGCCACGTTCACCATAACAAACTCTAATTAATAAATACATTTGGTTCAGTGTGGAGGATGCAGCTGCTGCTCCCATAGTTTTGGAAGAAGTCTGTCTGATTGCTATAAACATACATATTGCGGTGACGCTCGTTATGTGTAATGCTGATGGATACACTGCTCGAGGACGACATGCATGTTAAAGTTACGAGGGAGCGAGTGTTTAGGAACCACCTCACCTGCAAGCACCTGAGCCGTGATCCACCGTAGAGAACCGTTGATCAGCAGATCATTTCTGTGCATCAACATTCATGAGGAACTGTACGTTGTCCATCAATGGTTGAAGGAGGCTGTGTAGAGGGCAGGATATGAGGGTGGTCCACATGCGCACATCTCCAAGTTGATTTGGGATTTATAGAAATAAAGAGTTCACTGGCAGGCACACATAGAGGATTAAATTGATCCTCCGCAGCGTTTAAAAGACGAGACCGCTGAATACCTCCACCACTGAGGATGGCAAAGATGAGATATTACAGTTGATGTCGAGGTAAACATAACTAAAGCTGTGATATCAATAATGTTCACCAAAATCACCAAAAAGATGTGCACAGACTGAGTGTCAGGCATGAAGAAGCTCTCTGATCTGAAAGGTCAACTGTTCATCTTCACTCTGAGCACTTTAGGTTCAGAGTGAGAAAGTCTTTGGTTACATGTAACGGCTCCGATGCATTCAACTCAATGCAACACAGTCAGGAATGTCTCAGTAGGTTATTTTTAAATGCATATATTCATATTAATATAAGTTCCTATGGTATGATGCTAAACATCAGACATTTGTATTTTAAGTTCTTTAATTCTCCAGGTAAGATTTTGAAGTTTCCTTTTATCAACCTTGCAACAATGCTGGAAAAAGGTTTTAGGTCAATATTTAATTCAAACAATAAAGTGTTCATTTCTGGTTGGATGTACATTATTTCATATTGGTAACATGTATTTGGTATATACAACATTTCAGGAAACCATGATTTCAAGACCTTCTAACTCCTGTGGGCTGAGCCTGAAACTAGAGGCTGCTAATGATGGCTGTGTGTGGGCCTGCAGGCAGCCATGAGCAGGTTGCAGCAGTCAGTCAGTGCACAGTGCATGTGTGCGCTCATCAACGCGTGTCTATCTGCGTGCGTGCTGATGGCACAGCTAGTTCTGATCCTGCCGTCCCTTTCCAAAACCTCCCACAGGCCTCCCCACAGGGTGGTGGTGAAACATACAATGACCACAGACACGGAAGACTTTCTCTAAAGGAGCAAACTGTTTACTCTCTTCATCTTTGTGTGTATATGTGTGCACACATGCATGTGTGTGTGGGATCTTTACTATACAACAGCAGCTAACAGCCACACCAACCCTCCCTGCTGTCTACATGTGTTGTTTGACAAAGTCGAACACAGTTTGAAGCCCAACAGAGATGAACTGTTGTTCCCTCACTCGGTCCGTCTCTCCCGGTTTGAATCCTCTCTTCTGTATCCGGCACAGTCTGAACATGCAGATGTAGACTCGTGTGATTCCTCAGTTCTCTAACAGAGAAACCAACGTGCCTTCTCGCTCTTGTACACTAATGAGTGTCAGGTAACCGCCATGTAAACCACACACAGCATGTTTGTTATGAACCCTTAGAGACAAAACTACCGAGGTAAATAGTTTTCTTTCAATCGAATTCTCTTTCAAATGTGTTGGTTCTTTTCATTTAACGACCTAAAGGTCCAAAACTATTGTAAACACGTATCAGCATTTATTCTGCTGATATCCACACACTGACATGCCACAGGAATCATTAATCATTAATCTACTGTAGCCTGTGTCAATGTGAGCATTGTAGTGCGCTCACACACACACACACACAGACACACACACACACACACACACACACACACACACACACACACACCCAGACACACACACACACACACACAGACACACGCACACACACACACATACACACACACAGACACACACACACACAGACACACACACAACACACACAGACACACACAACACACACAGACATACACACACACACATACACACACACAGACACAGACACACACACACACACACGCACACACACACACACACACCACACACACACACACAGACACACACATACACACACACAGACACACACAACACACACACACACACACACACACACACACACACACACACACACACACACACACACACACACACACACCTTCTTGCTCAGGTGCTCAGGGCTTACACCCTAAAGCAAAGCTCTGTGGACAGGATGGAGATTGGTTAAATGAGACTTTCCTCGGTTCTCAGCTGGTTTACTGTCCTTAATGGGCAGTCAGTCAAGAAGTGAAACAGATCCAAAGGTGGAGGCAGCCAGGCAGCTAATCAAAGACTGGGATGGTCACAGCAGGAACAAAGTCAAGAGCACTAAAGCAACCCCAACCCAGTGGTGGGCTGACTGGAGAGCAGCTGGGGAAGGAGGTGAGAAATGTCAGGTGGCCAGAAAAAGCCAGAAACGACTAATGAACAGGTTATACATGCAGGCTATGGAAGAAAAGGGGATGTTGAGAAAACACAAAACAGTGAGGCTGACATGTCAGTGAGGGGGAGAAGCAGGGGGTGTGGAACAAGGAGCAGAGCGCCCTCTCTCCTCAGCCTACATGGGTCATCCTGGCAGTGGTAGCGGAAATATGATTCAATTGTCAGAACCGAATAACATCTTTTTTCTGTCTTCAGGACCATAGACCTCCCAGGTCACAAGGCACAGAGACCCTCCTCTAACAGAGGTAGCAGTTAGCTGGTGGGGATCTTCCTGAACCGCAGTGAGACAGACTCCTCTCCGGCACTCCCTGGAGAAGCGAGTATTTAGCCGGTGGTCGTTGTCTGTCTTTCTTACTATGGTTACAGGCATCTGCATCTCAAGCTAACTTATTCATTTTTCATATAAATGAGAGGAATGGGAATAAGAAGGAAGCCCATGTAGTAACATTTCGATAATGCTGAAATGATCTGTTGTATATAAATATATTAGGGCCGTCAAAGTTAACGCGATAATCCGGGAACACAAATTCATTTCAACGCCACTCGTTTCTTTGACACATTAGGATCCCGTCAAACGGTATGACGTGAGAGCAGAGTAGTGGAGGAGCTGCACTCATCTGAGATGATTTGGTGGACTCCACTCAGCAGTCACACTTAACTCAGCGGGTCAGCGCATTGTTCTGACCATCAGTAGGAACTTCGATTGCATGCGTTGACTGTCACGAGGACAGAGAAGAGGAGTGAGCACTGCATTAGGGCTGTACCTTCTCTTCCTCTCTCTCTCAGACAAACAGCGAGCGACGCAGCGCTCCTCCTCTCTGGAACTGTCGTAATCATTTACAAAGCATGTTTTTATCCGATAAATATTGTGCTTCCATCCATGTGTTGTTCTAGCCTTTCTAAAGCAACATTGTCCCTCTGGCCCTGAACGATGTACACTTCTGCAAGCAGCTGTATTACTGAAGGTCCAGCAGCAATCTACCAGCATGCATCCTGTTTATATCATCGCAACTTCACATGCTCCCCATTCGTTTAGGCTGATGACGTCATGTTAATGTCATTGTGTTCACACCTTTTCACAGGTACGTGTTCTGTCTGCACCAGTCTGACTGTGATAGTTTGTTTAAACATCAGCACCAAAGTTATAATTGTCAATTTGCCTTTTGTGTCCTTCAAATGTATTTATTTGCTTTGTTTAGATTTTTTGCAACTCCATTTGTGACTTAATGGTCGTTTTCCAATCTTCTATTTCAATGAATGCATCATTTATAATGGATTGTATGTGGACAGCTTCTTTTGCTTTCTCTCCAGCAACACCTCCTCAGCTCATCCGGGCTCTTCTCCTCCATTTCCACCACTTTCTCCCACATCTCCTCCCCTCGCTCCTCTCTGACTCACCTGCTGCTCCACCATCATTCCTGTCGCCACAGTAACGCCATGGACCAGGGGACAGCAGCTGCACAGGTAATTGAAAAGAGAGTTACACCCTGTGTGTGTGTGTGTGTCTGTGTGTGTGTGTGTGTGTCTATGTGTCTGTATGTGTGTGTGTGTGCGTGTGTAGTGTGTGTGTGTGTGTGTGTGTAGTATGTGTGTGTCTGTGTGTGTGTGTCTGTGGGTGCGTGTGTGTGTCTGTGTGTGTGTGCGCGTGTGTGTGTGTGTAGTGTGTGTGTGCGCGTGTGTGTAGTGTGTGCGTGTCTGTGTGTGTCTGTGTGTGTGTGTGTGTGCGCGTGTGTGTGTGTCTGTGTGTGTGTGTGTGTGTAGTGTGTGTGTACAGTTGTGAGATTGTGAAAGCACCACTGAGCAAATCTTTTCTCATTTTAACGCCACTTTCCGACTCCTACGTTTTCCTTCCCTCTCCCCAGCCATCGTATCCTTTCTTCCTTCATCCCTCCTTCCTCCATCCATCATAGACAGTATCTCCTCTCCTCCCTCACCTCCTACCTGTTTCTAGCCACACTGCTTTTCCTCACCTAATCTCTCACTCCCTTCTTGCTCTATTGCTTGATTTCGCTTCGTTTATCTCTCCTGCTCTCTTCTATTTCTCTACATTCTTCTTTTCCAGTATATCTCCTTTTTAAACCCTCTCTTCACCCTTGCTTTCCTCTTCTGTCGTCCTCCTCTCTCCCAATCATCCTTTCTTATTTTACAGTCTTTGTGTCTTGACAGATAGCACCTCTATCCGTGGGCTGAGGTCTTCTGACAGATGGATGCTAATGCCCTGCAACGGACCTAAAAACCAAGCCAGAGCACAGTATCTGCAGAATGACTGTGCACTGAATTCCAGCGATGCGTTGTTGTTATTCTGTGTGACTCATCACCTTTCTGCGCTCTCTGCCACATGAAGAAGCTAAGAAGCTAAATATAAGAGGTATCGGGTGAAATCCAGCTTTCAGGTAACTGGAGCTAAAACTTCAGTCTTAACATGACGTCAGCATGACGTTTGAAGCGGTGGTCCATTGTGGCAGCGAGATGTCTGTGGGGCCACAATGGATGTTAATGTGTGCACGTAGCGCGCAGACAACCCCGACTTCAACACACTTTATTACGTACATTAAGCAACTTACATCATTTCAGTATTCACTGTAAATACGTTAACGGTTGAGACAAACAGCAGTAAATGACACATACAATGGTTATGATATTTATAAGTCAATAGGTGATACACGGCTGACAGTTTCATTATTATTTCACACCTTTTTGTTATAAATAAATAAAAAACATCTTTATTGTTGAGGTGAGATTCATGTTAAACTGTTGGCAGCAGCTACATCAGTTCATGATGCACACAGAGACACTTGATTCTAAGCTGAAGCAATATACATCTCAATAAAGGTCATTTCTTACAGAAAGATAAGGAAAGTTGAGAGAGCTGATTGTTTTTGTAGCACCTGAAGATTCCCTGAGCAATTGAAGATTTTGCAGAAGTTATAGTGCAACAGGATTCCATGAGGATTGTTTTGGAAAAATAATCCACCTAAAAAGACAAAATAAAAGCAGTACAAGCTGTTGCTCCGCTTTAAAGTTTGTCATCCAGCCTAAAGACTTCAAACCTCTTCTTGAATCCTCTCTGCTCTGTAGTTATTGCACACACACACACACACACACACACACACACACACACACACACACACACACACACACACACACACACACACACACACACACACACACACACGCGCACACACACACACACACTATAGCGGTGTACTTTAAACCACCTTTACTGTTACTGACGTTCCGCTCCCACCCTCAGGGCCAACTTGTGATCTAATTGATGGATTTAGTGTCGTGATCAAGGTGAAAGGATGTCTGGGACACAATTTAAAAGACCATCAGAAGGGAATGAAGAAAGGGTGTCGGGGGCGCAGGCCAGAGTTTTAACAATGACAATTACTTCTTCGTTGGTTTCGATCTGATTGGGGAGATGGAAAAATGGAGGACAAAAGGGAAAACTAGGGTTAGGCAGAGTTAAATAAAAAATGAAAGTGGAAGACAGACAAAGAGAGACAGCTGAGAAAACAAACAGAACAACAAACCACCCTTCAACCCCCCCTCCTCTCTCGCTTTGCCTTTCTTGTGGCAGCCAAATAAAATGCGGCACTAGTCCTGTCTGACAGGGAAGAGACTGCAGCGCAACGCAGACAGGATTACACGCCAAAACCGAGGGATTTGTTCCCAAAAACAACTTGTCAATCGCTTTAAAGTCAAGATATTGACTTGCACAGAGGCTGTGAGAGCGCTCTCACTTTATTCCTACACTCGGAGAGACTCCAGCCTCTCAGCTTCCATCAACGCAAACACATGTCCTCAGTTGGACCCGAGACAAACATACACCTTGTTTTTCAGAATCTCAAGCGGCGACGTTCAGCCTCGAGCCAGTGAGTAGAAACCAGAGGTTGCACTCAAACTGTTGCCGAGGCGTAGATGTCCTGTTCAACTCCATCGTAGTAGCTCGATGGTTTAATGAGGGAGCCAATGAGAGGCAGCTGAATGACAGCTGCCATTCACTTGTTAAAGCAGAGGCACACACACACACACAAACACACACACCTACACGCACACACACACACACACACACACACACACACACACACACCTACACACACACACACACACACACACACACCTACACACACACACACCTCTTTGTGTTGAAAAAGTCAAACTAATTTGCTTCCATTGGTCCTACTTGGTTGAGTAAAGTCAAATTCACCTTCACTTTCTGTAGGGAAATACAAGCTATGACGATATTGCAGATACTTTGCACAATTTCACCACTTTGAAGATGAACCTTTTTGGCCGCAAATGTACGGAACAGAAGATTTAAACCTCCATGGGTTCTCATGGGTCATGGGTTCTCCATGGGTCATGGGTTCTCATGGGTCATGGGTTCTCATGGGTCATGGGTTCTCCATGGTGACACGTTATAGCTCCGTTAAGCCTCTGATGGTCGATACAACAAGCAAACATAGCAATGTTCATCAACTGTGAACAACTAAAGAGGTCTGTCACGTCCACATTCACACCAAGACTGAAATCACAACATGGTGCTGGAATTATAATATAGTACCAACAAATATGCACACTGCATGAGAATGCACCAATGTAGAGGGTGCTGTCACTGCAGATCAATAAATACAGTGTCATCTTTTGGTCAGTGTAATCACACATGTACACTCATCAAAGCTCAATCGAGCTCATGTGTCCGTTCATGTAATGGTGACAGCACCGTGACCAATCGTTGGGCCTCATGCAGGAAGTGGTATTCTAACAAATGCTTCTCTTATTGTCCTGATATCCACAGTTTGTTATTATTCTGTTATTACCCATTGATTTCTTGGATTCAATCAATCACACTTTATTTCAGACTCGTATACATACAAGAACAATACAAGTACAGGCCATAGGCCTATAAGAGACAGCTGACGATGTTAAGGACTCCTGCAGCCACAGACATGTCCCTGCACTACTCCATCTCTGTCTCTTGAGGAATCATCTCATGGCGTCATCATAAGCTCCTTGAAGCCTCGGCAGGAGGTTTCTTATCTTTACTGTTGTCCAGGTGAGAGAACACTGTGAGTGGTGGAGAGCACTGGTTCACTGTCCACCAGCTGTTTGTCCAAACAGGGGACAGATATTTTAAAATGCGAAGGAACGTAAATGCATGAATACCATTTCACCACATTTAGATTATTGAATGTTTTAAATGAATTATAATGAGTGGATTATACGTTCATGGGCTAAATGAACACTGTGAAGTAAAGACGGATCCGCAGCAGAGCGCAGAGCTGAGGAGGAATCTCTCTTTCCTTTTGTAAAACTGTGGAAACATAATATGAAGTACAAACTGTCCATATGCATGAATACAAAACATTGATTCAGTCTAAAGCCATCATGCTATTCAAGTTATTCAGTTACTATTAATATTATTATTATTATTATTATTAAGTAGTATTATTGATATTTTTATCATTTTGTACAAGTTCATTCATCAGAACCTTGATTTCACTCAGAGTATCTATGGCCCAAAACCATTTCGGGTTTATGGGGTATAAGATATGCTTTTAATAAACAATCAGCCACACGCCTCTGATTTATGATCAAGTGGGATTCATCACTCAGCACCCGGTGAGAGGCTGAGTGATGAATCTGCATCTGGAGTTGACTTGTTTTCTCTCTTGACAGAAAATGAAAAGAAGATATTGGAGAATATTTGTTTTTCTACCTGTTTAACTTATAAATATGAATTATTTTTGCCTGACTTTCCTCTTCTGACTATTCTCATTTGCTCTCCCGTCTCCATCTCATTTTAACCCATTGAATTATCACCCCTACACTTTGGCTTTCTCATGCACCTGTATCGCTGCTTGTGTTTCAGCTCTCTCTGCCCCGGCTCTCTCTGCCCCGGCTCTCTCTGCCCCGGCTCTCTCTGCCCCGGCTCTCTCTGCCCCGGCTCTCTCTGCCCCGGCTCTCTCTGCCCCGGCTCTCTCTGCCCCGGCTCTCTCTGCTCCGGCTCTCTCTGCCCCGGCTCTCTCTGCCCCGGCTCTCTCTGCCCCGGCTCTCTCTGCTCCGGCTCTCTCTGCTCCGGCTCTCTCTGCTCCGAGTCATTCACTGTGTTCCTGCTCAGCTCTGCCCCAAAGACAAGTGACTGTTTATCAAATCAAAACTAGGGAATTAATCTCACCGCTTATCCTCTTTACTGGGCGAGAGAGTGAGACAGGAGAGAGAAAGGAGGAGGGAGGTTACATCCTTCAGCTTTTAATTCTGTGAATTACATGAATGCAGAAGTGTGTGGGCGGCAGGAGACATGCACATGCCTGTGAGCATGTCTGCCTGTGCATGAGCATGTGTGTGTGTGTGTGGACAAACATGGGTGGATCATGTCCGACCAGCCGCTTCTTAATATCAACAACCCATTGGGAGTTTCACCTCCCCCCTTTGTCCTCGTCCACCTCCTTCCTCTTCCTCTCTTCGTCTGTCATCGAGTATTTGGCCTGTTTTCAAACGGTTGCAGGCCCCGATGAGATGAGACTGAGTGCAGAGTAATGAAGAGCATGCCAGGGAGAGCTATGATATTAAACCTCACACACACACACACACACACACACACACACACACACACACACACACACACACACACACACACACACACACACACACACACACACACACACACACACACACACACACACACACACACACACAAAGAGCTGCATGAGATCAGTCTCGTGGAACTCTTGGGAGGAAGTCAAAAGCTTTTTTTGTGCATTTGCCACATTTTCCAAATGGAACACGCTGATTGTACAAGAGAAGCCGTGCTCGTGAATTCTCGCTCCATTAAACGAATCGACTGAGAGAATCCAGGTGAAAACGCTGATCCAGCATTGATTTACCCGCTTAAACCCACATCAAAGTCAAATGGTAAGTTAAATTAAAGTCAAGGTAGATGAAGATGAACAGCTAGAGGCAGATTCACAAAGAATTCTGAAGCAATAAAACAAGTGAAACACCGTCAATTTAAACCAAGATGTGTGAGCTGAGGGTAAGGTCGTGGTTTAAATTCTGCCTGAATTCTGACTCAAAGGATCTTAATATGAATATGATGCAATTATCCAAACAACGCAACTGCATTTTGCAATGCTTTTGGATAAATCTCTGCTGTGGTTGGTTTTGACATCACAATTATGTTTCCAATGACAGTCGGCAGGAGTCTGCATTGGAGTGAAGACTTTGTGTCCCAAGTGGAACAGAAAGTCTGCATTCACTTATTGACATGACTTCCCTCCTGTGAATAATGTAACACACCTTATTTCAGGCCAAACATCCCAAACATGCAGTTTTGAGAAAATATCTTTCACTCAAACGTAATTGAGAGTTTCGTTGCATTGGAACGTCATTTCGTAGGAGACAGGGTTGGAAACAGGCGAGATAGAAGTAACGCTGGAAGAGGTTTGAAAGTGCTCAATGAAGGAGGAAGACGAGAGGCGGGCTTAAAGGAAAGATGAATGGAGAGGACAGTGAAGCAACACGGACACACAGAAGGAGATGTTATAGCTGGAGAAGATTGTGAGGGGAGGCAGAGGGAAAGAGACGAGCGAGAGCATAAAACAGAGAGGTAGAAGAGATGACAGAGGGAGACAAAGGGGGAGCGGGACTACGGTGAGGCAGTGTACGAGAGAAAGAGAGGGAGAGGATGATGGATGGATAGAAGGTGGTGAAATGGAGAGGTGGGCTTAGTGGTGATGGATGAAGCTGCAGCCTGTGTAGACCCTTTACGTCTCGCTGGGTCCCCCTGGAGCTCAGTGTGTCTGTCTGTGTGTGTGTGTGTGTGTGTGTGTGTGTGTGTCTGTGTGTGTGTGTGTGTGTGTGTGTCTGTGTGTGTGTGTGTGTGTGTGTGTGTGTGTGTGTGTGTGTGTGTGTGTGTGTGTGTGTGTGTACAGTACATAATGTGTGCCTGCGATGGAAAGCGCCGAGGTGGTCAGCGGATGGTGAGGCTCATCTGATCTGTGGTCTCATGTTGTGGGGGGGCTGCTCTCTCTATGACAGGTCTGTACAGTGTGGAGGTGAAATGCTACTGAGGTCCCTGCTGAAGGAACTACATCCTACTTTAACTGAACATCTGTACATCTGCAACATCTACACTCACTTGTACAAGTTGACGGATCCAGAGGGACGTGACTGGCGATCTGAGCAGACTCTTGTGAAGCAGATGGCGACAGACGGATGCATTGCTGCTACTTCTTGGTAGCCTTGAAAGCTAGTCAGGCTGTTTGAATGGGACGACTGTAAATGCAGCTTCAAGGACATTTCACATTGTGACGGATGAACAACCCAAATATGCAAAAGATTTTTTTATGAAAGTTCAGAACAGAAGGAGTTGATGTGCGCCTCCTTAAGACGATGAAGTCGGCCATCTCGGTGGACCATGGAGATGCATGATTGGTTGGTGCCTTAATTCGCAGCACAAAAGCTCAGAAAAGCAATAAAACGCGCAACAGAGAAAGTTTCTTATTTAAAAATGTTGTGATGTGTGGCTCATACACTTCTGTGTAGACAATATTTCATCAAGCACAAGGTCACATCTTCAAATCACCTTTTTCTGACCGACTAACATTCCAAAACCCAAAGATATTCAAAGTGCTATCTCACAAAACAAAGACTCGGAACGGCTGGAACGATGAATCAGTTATCAAAATAGTTGCTGATGGATTTTCTGTTGATTGAGGAGTTGATTGACCAAGTCCAAGAGAAGAAGAGAGGTGACAGAAGCAGGGGAGGAGAAGGAATAGATTACAAACAGTAGAGTGAACGGATGTAAGATGAGAGGGGCGAGGAGGTGATTCCATCAAATGATTACCGTCCATAGGTGGAGCTATGGGGTCAGTTCAACAGCTGCAAAGACATTAAAGAGAGAAAGAGAAGGGAGACAGAAAACACGAGGACAAAGGCAGAGAGCAAAGACAGAACTCTGCCTCTTGTCTAGCCTACGGAGTGTCGACAGCTGATAGAGATTAATGTGTTGAGTGGGTGGGCGGCGGGAGAGAAAGGGCCAGACCGGCAGTGCGTGAGTTGCATGCATGATTGATGGAGGGAGCAACTCAGGGCAGGGGATGACGAAAGAGGGCGAGAGAAGGGGTAGTTAGGGGCGAGAGGAAGAGTTAAGAAGTTCAGCGTCACGAGCGTGGTCGACAGTGAGACAGTAGATTGATGAGGGCTGAGATGGAGGCACGGCATGATGGAGCGAGAGTGGTTGAACGAGGGGGAGGGTCAAAGTGCAGAGAGGTAGAGTGGGCTGAGAAAGTGAGACATAAGAAAGAGCGCAGCCCTCCAATTGAAAGTGTTCAGGCTGCACACAACAAATCCAGGTTTCTATTTTCATGCAGAGCGCAAATAACTCGCCGCCAAGTGCATTTACACCACATCGGTTGGATGCAGCTTTAACACCACCTACTTCATCAACTTCCACGATTTATCTCATAATATGGTTGTGAGGTGTGGTAAAATGTAAATTGACACACACACACGCACGCACGCACGCACGCACGCACACACACACACACACACACACACCCTCCATGGCGATAAGCAGTAATGAGCTCCACCGGCACCTTCTACACACCTCTCACAGTCCTGCAGCTGTAAATCTCTCCATTGCCACATTTTGTCCCTTCTCTTATCCTCTGGCCCTTCACCTCTATTACTCTTAACAATTCCTTTCCTCTTCGTCTTCTCCGCACCTCCTTCCACCGTCTCTGCTCTTGCTCATAACCTCTTACTCGCCTTTCCTTTCACTCTTTCCTCTGCTCTTTATCTCCATTCCGGTCTTCTCAGCTCATCTCTGTCTGCCATTTTCTCCCTTTAATATTTCTGCTAATCACCTAAAAGTGAAATTGAAGAAGATATCTGTCTATCTGGAAAAGAGCAGCAATTTAGATGAACAAATCTTGCTGCAAATTCCATTCGCTCCAAGGGAACCGCCTCAGTCAGTGGATGGCCTTGTGAGGGTGTCAAGTTCAACTTTCGTGAACTTTGATCGACAAATTCATACCGTTGCCCAACAGCAGGCAGTCCTACAGTGTTGATAGTATTGATGAGAACACATTGACCAGGGCTAGCCCGGCCTGGCTGGATAGCTAGTTAGCGGTTAGCTTGCCAGCTAACTGGCCCTGACAGTTGTCACAAAGCCTCTGGCCCCGCCCCTTTTGCATGGACATGTTTGACATGAGCTTCACAGGCTTTCTGTGCTGAACTAAATCTATAACAAAACTCTTTCTCCTTTTATCTTTGCACTCTTTACAACAAGGTGGATTCCCAAAATGTCAAACCATTCTTAAGAACGGTGACATGACACATGATTAATGGAGTAAAGATTACGATGTGTTAGTAACTGCACAGTGAGGGCTGTCAGTTACAAGGGCCTCGACATGCCGTGCCCAAAGCTTCAACATCTTCATTTATAGAGACAAACTGCTCAGGATCTGAACTGGACTTTTAGTAAAGAGGAAGGATGAAATCGGCTACGACAAAGGTTTCATGGACCAGATTGAGGGAAGTCACTATTCATCCCATTCATACTATTACATTTAGTACCTGCAGTTTATCGTTTTTAAATAGATTAGGATTATTTTGAAATGATTAGTAGGTTATATATATGTCCCCTACATACATTGGGATTGTTTTCTGTTGTTACTGATACTACAGCTACAATGAAAAGGCCCTGAATCGATGAAGGAAACAGAAAGTAAAGAACACAACATGGCTGAAGTGCTGAGCCGTTACTGACCATGCTGAATACTGACACTACATTATGATTTCATATCTATTCTGATAAATCTATTAGAAAGATGTGTGTGTGTGTGTGCAGTGATGGCTGAGTTATTAATGAGAGACACAGCAGAACTAACGTTTATGTCGTTAACTGTCCCACACCCTACTGGATGTGTGAGTTAAGCCATTTGATATGGAGAGTTATTAGGTGTTCAGCGAGTAGGATAATGTGTTGATGCTGATGTAAACATCTTCTTGCTGCTGGTGAGAGGAAAGTGGTGAAATGACAAATATGTGGTTATTTGCAAATGTTGATTTCTCTCCTTAATCTCAGACATCTTATTGTTCAACAGACTCATGCCGGACAGCCGATCTCTACACTGGATCTCGTTCAGTCTTTCCATACATCTATTGCTCTGTGTTAACGCATCACTTGAGCAGAACCACATCTCCCAACTGAAGGTCATTAGAAATGATTTTTAGAATATTCTCAGCAACATACGGAGAATATTTCCTGGTTCCCCTGAACAGGTCGCAGCTTCGCTCTTTTTCTCGGCCTCGCAACAGTTTTCTGGTCAAATAAAATCAAACAATGTGAAGGGTTTTACATTTGTTTGTGAAACCTCCCGAGTCGTCTTCTTCACTCACTAGCATTGTTGTATCATCAGCCAACTGTATTACAATGTGCTGATCAAAAGCCTTCCATTGAGCCATGTTGGTTTATTTACATCACCAGCAGTTCTTCAATTGAAGGAGTTAGGAAACGTGGCAAACTTGATCCGTTTCATTTCCAATGTGGGAAGAATCCAGAACTATTCGTTTCCTTGTGGATATGACCGTTTCTCTGAAACGTTACCCAAAGCCAAAACAACCAAGAGCACAAACGACCGATTCATGCTCCAATGTGTCAAAAGACGAGGAATATGATAAAATCACCAATAACTTAATAACATGTCTATATTAAAGTAAATCAAGGATGAGACATTACCAATCAAATGATCTTCAAACATCAAGGTCACACACCATCGTAGCTGGACCATGAACACGAAATACAGAATACGTTCTGGAAACCTGGGATATTTCTGAAAGAGTGGAAATGAACACTATTGGTAATAAAGCAACCGTACATGCTAATTGATAACCCAAACAGTGGATTCAGTGTGAACTTACTGTCAAATAGAACCTGCTGGGTATTGAGTAAACACGTTCTCATCCCAACTCGTCAAACACAGACGCTTGGTCAGTGGCCCTGCTTCTGACCCTGACCTTGACCCTGACCCATACCTTGACCTTGCCCCTGACCCTGACTCAGTGTTCACCGTGTTCGACGTTCTAATCGTGCATCTGACAGAACAGATAACGCTTCCATTTAATTAAATGTATCGTCCACACTGACCCTGTGAGAGGCACGTTTAACGGAGCCCCCCCCCCCGTTTCTTTTAGCTTTAAGTCTATTTCTTCCCTTGTGTAGTGAAGCAGAATCTCCAGAAACAGCTGTTGAAATCACACAGATATCCTGCTATCTGATTGAATCGGCATTGATTGATCAAGGCTCTCACTGTGTGTGAGTTTGCCTGTTTTACTGCAGGCAGATTCCACTCATTCACTACGGTGAGCGTGATAATAACCTCCATGGATCCATACACACACGACTGACTTCGTCCCACGTTGGTCCAGTCAGCGTCTGCTGCCAGTCAGTCAGCCTGTTGGAGGCAGGTTAGCGAGCAGCTGTCCACTCAGCTGCTGACAGACGGGCAGAGACGGAGTCAGTGGGATCGGATCGCGGTGCTGATGTGCTGCTGATGTCTCGCTTCCAGTGGCAATTCCCAGTTCGGCAACAAAACAACTTGGTTAGGTGAAGGAAAAGACGGTGGTTTGGGTAATACGGGATATGGACAACTGGATGAAAGTCCTGTGATTGTTCAGCCTTTGCGCCTCACACAGTTTCTCGCTCTTTATACATCAGTTACTAATAATACACTGGGTTACATACAGATGCTAAAGGCTGCTAGGGTGCGTCGGCATCAGACGCAGAGCGGCACTAACCAAGCATCACAGGTTAGGAGTGAAAGCGGATTGTAGATTGAGTCCATAGCGTGTCCTGAGGTTGTAGTCTGATGACCTGCTCTTACAGTAGAGTTGGTAGATGACTCCATCGCCCTACATGTGTATGAGCTAGGCAGCCATGTCTCTATGGGTGGGCTACTCTTCCCCTCATGTGCTAATCACTGAGTGATGACAGGACGTTGTTTTCTGGACTCCTGGCTTTACTTTCTACGTGTAATGTTGTGTCTTGTCTGTTTATGCTATTGTTGCTGCCCTGTTGTCTTGGTCTGCTTTAATCTCAATGAGACCATGGTAACATGACATTAAATAAACAAATCACGCACAAGGTCAACTCTATCTGAGAAGACGGGGCTGCACCGCAGACTACAACTCAAAGCAGCCCTCCTTTCCTGTTTGTTCTCTGCTCTGCTTCTTTCATTCCTTTCCATCATTATTTGTTCATCTGCTACTTCCACAAACCCTCCTATCACACTCACACTTCCTCTGCTCTTTATGCTCTCATCAATCCTACAGTCCTGCTTTCTTTTCTGCATACATCCACATCCTTTCACTTCCATTGCCTCCCACTTCCTCTCTCTCGTCTGGCCCTTCATTTCTCTACTTTCCACCTCATACCCATCTCCCTCTGCATGCTTATGTCTCTGTGTGTGTGTGTGTGTGTGTGTTTGTGTGTGTGTTTGGCAGCTGGGTGCTTGTGGTTATTTTTCAGGCAGCAGCCCAGAAGATTGGACTGTCATAATCTATGGTCCTGAGTTATAAGTGTTTCTAACCCAAACCTGGGGACAGGACCATTTTTCCATTTCCCCCCCCCCCCTCCCCCCTCTTCTCCCATCCCATCAACTCACACTCTTCCTCCGGCTCCCTGACACTCTGCATCGCCATCCATTACCTGCAGTGACCACAATTCAAACTCTTGTATTGAGCAGCACCCATGGATTCATGTCACCTCTTCTGCACTAAATGAGCAATGTCTCAGCATCTGATTGGACAGCATGCTGTTTATGTTGATGGAAGGGTTCATGTCGAGTCACTGAGATGACCCCCCCCCCCCCATTTGTAATGCTGGCTGGCTACAGAGAGCAACAATCATGACATCATGTCAGCCTCTTGTGTAATCTCGCATTCAGCTTTTCTTTCACTTGTTTATTTTCCACATGCATCAGCAAGATGAAGTGTAAAAAGATGTGAAAGTGTGCAGCTACAGCCACGAGGAGAAGAAGAGCAGGTGAACTACAACACATTCTGTTATAGTATGGGGAGGAAAGAGAGAAGAAGAGTAGATGAACTACAGCACAGTCTGTGAGAGTACGGGGAGGAAAGAGAGAAGAAGGGTAGATGAACTACAGCACAGTCTGTGAGAGTACGGGGAGGAAAGAGAGAAGAAGAGTAGATGAACTACAGCACATTCTGTTAGAGTACGGGGAGGAAAGAGAGAAGAAGAGTAGATGAACTACAGCACAGTCTGTGAGAGTACGGGGAGGAAAGAGAGAAGAAGAGTAGATGAACTACAGCACAGTCTGTGAGAGTACGGGGAGGAAAGAGAGAAGAAGAGTAGATGAACTACAGCACAGTCTGTGAGAGTACGGGGAGGAAAGAGAGAAGAAGAGTAGATGAACTACAGCACGGTCTGTGAGAGTACGGGGAGGAAAGAGAGAAGAAGAGTAGATGAACTACAGCACATTCTGTGAGAGTACAGGGAGGAAAGAGAGAAGAAGAAGGGGGGGGGTCATGAGGAAACAATCTCTTCCATCGAGGGGAACGAGGTGGGACACGGAGACGGGAGAGAGACAGGTGTGTGAGGAGTGTTTATGCAGCCCTGAATCAGCTGCAATGCAGCGTAAGTGCATCTTCTAGCGCTAATAATAGATAATAATAAATAATAATGAATAATAATAAATAATAATAAATAATAATAAATAATAATAAATAATAATAAATAATAATAATACATAATAATAAATAATAATAAATAATAATAAATAATAATAAATAATAATAAATAATAATAAATAATAATAAATAATAATAAATAATAATAAATAATAATAAATAATAAATAATAATAATAAACTCTCTCCTCTGTTCACTCAGGGAAGGTCCTTCTACACACAAGAAGAGAGGAAGTCAAAAAAGAAGACGAGTGAAAGAAACAACAGACACTTGCTGGATGTAGCAGGAGGAAGAGAGGAGAAGGGGAAGCATCTCCCTCCTTTATTCTCAATCTCCACCAGAGTGGTGAGTTGAAGGCTCGATTACCTCTTTGTCATTATTTACATGAGCTGCAGCTCTTTTCTTGCCAGCAGATATTGGTGAAGCAGTCGTTCTTAAGCCTCCAGGCAGGAGGGAGAAGAACAAAAATCGAAATTCCTGAGGATTCAATTCTGTGAGTTTACTCTGGCTCCTCATCTGGAGGGAGACGGGGAGTTAAAACAGGAATAAGATAATGAGAGGAATCAGACGGCCTGGAGAGACACACACACACACACACACACACACACACACACACACACACACACACACACACACACACACACACACACACACACACACACACACACACACACACACACACACTCTCCTTTACTGCCTACGTGAGAACATCAGAACTCTACTGCCCCCCATTAACCCCGTCACTGTGACAGGGTTCTGGAGGGCAACACCACCAGAACCAAAGAGCTCCATCTGCCACGAGTCAGAGGACTCGATTGGCTTTAATTGTGTTTGTCTGGATACTGAGCTTCACGTACTTCTGATTTGAAGTCCTTTGTTTTGGATGCAAATAAACTTCTCTTTCCTTTTATTAATGAAATGTAGAAATGTCAACAGCAATAAGGGAAAGTTGAGAGAAATGCTCTTCATGGTAAGAGTTAGAGATGATATCAGATCATCTCAGCACTAATCCCTCCACCTTCATAACAACAGTGCATTGTGCTTGAAAGAAATCCGTCCGGCCGCGACTTATCTCCACAATAAAGCAGCGCCGCAGTTCCAACAGGGAGCTGGTCGCTGGTCGCCAAGACAGTAAGCAAAGAATGAAAGGATGAAAGAAAGAAAGAAGATTTATGAAAGGTTAGCAGAGCTTTATGAGATGTGGGAGCCCCATTTGTTGGTGGAGAGAATATGAATTGCTTTATCAGCAGCAAACAAGATGTTATTTATGAAATACGGTGTTGTGCTCTGCTGTGGGGCGAATCATACAGACGACAATATCCTGCGTTGCTTTCTTTTTTCCTTTCCCTTCTTTGATAAATTGCTTTTATTTTGTGTCTGTGTTTTGTTTTGGAGTCTCTCTTTTACAATGTTAATGCGAAGTGCTGCTTTTAATTAAATTTAAAAGCAGAGACATGTTTCCACCATGTGAAATGGGTTCATATGTGTTTATATACATTTAATGCATTAACCTGTCAGCCTGTGTGTGTGCACTCGAGCTGTGCTGGAGATCTATCTGAGTTTCATTTATACACCCGTGCTGTGAACTATGGATAATCTCTCAAGCAAAGCCTGCTGAAGATGCGACCAGGTGGACTCTGGAAACCCACAGACAGTCAGCAGGAGCTGTGGATATGGAGACGGCCCTCATGAGTCTGTGAGTCTGTGAGTGACGTCTCTGGGTCTGACCTCATCACTCTCCACTCCTGAACTCCTGGGGAGTGATGAGGTCAGCGGGCTGGTTGGTCTTTTATTTCTAATAAAGGAAAATGTAAATGCCAACTTTGTGGCACAGTTTAGGGAAATGCCCTTTCCTGTTTAAACATAGCAATGTCCTCCTGCACGAAGTCTATAAAAAGGTTTTGCCCACCCTACACCTTCTGGATGAAGGGAAATGTCAACTGCCAGCCAGGCCTGGTGAGCCAGCATCAGTGTTGGACCTCAGTAATGCTCATGTATCAGACTGAGAGAAAACCCCTGCAGCCACATTCCATAACCCCAGAAGTCTCAAAGCGTATATAGACCAATCATGTATTCTGATTATTGTGTTGTTGTTTGTGCTCTTCGTTGCCTGTATTACCCGTGAGTCTGTTTGTACGTCTAGAGATGAGCAGTGCAGACTAGCTGAGCTTTAAATGTGAAATATGTGTCAAACATGAAACATGGCATCAAGACTCCCCATTGTTTTAATATTCAGCAATCACATAAGAGTGCATTTGGCTGTCAACAGACTTCATTCATGTGATCTTTATATATTTTAATAAAGGTTACTTACATGACAAAAGGCAGTTGTGTGTGTGTGTGTGTGCGTGTGTGTGAGTGTGTGTGTGTGTGTGTGTGTGTGAGAGTGTGTGTGTGAGTGTGTGAGTGTGTGTGTGTGTGAGAGTCTGTGTGTGAGTGTGTGGGTGTGAGTGTGTGTGTGTGTAGGTGGATTGTTTTTGTGTGTGTGAGCATGTGTGTGTGTGTGTGTGTGTGTGTGTAGGTACAGTTGGATTGTTTTTGTGTGCGTGTGTGAGAGTGTGTGTGTGTGTGTGTGTGAGTGTGTGTGTGCGTGTGTGTGTGTGAGTGTGTGTGAGTGTGTGTGTGTGTGAGTGTGTGTGTGTGTGTGTGTGTGTGTGTGTGTGAGAATGTGTGGGTGAGAGTGTGTGTGAGTGTGTGTGTAGGTGCAGTTGGATTGTTTTTGTGTGTGTGGAGTCACAGAAATAGAAAATGCTGACCTCGGTGCTTATTGCTGCTTGTTCTCCACCACTAGTGCCGGCGGAGTTTCACAGTTTGGTCCGATGTTCACCTGCAAAACATGCTGACAGAATACTTTTCATACGAAATAAAATACCATTGCAAAAAAGTTAACAGCAGCATGACAATATGCATTAATATGCAAAAGCAACTTATTCAACTCAAGCTTGCGATGAACACAACAAATGCAAATGGAGTTTGCATTTGTCTGAGATTCTTCTGGATGTTCATTCAATCCTCACCCTCGTACACAGTAGGTGACTTGTACATGTTCAATGAGTCAGACAGATCAGACATGTTTTGCCCCTGCAGTCCCTCGGAGGGCATCCCCCCTAACATGTTCACCACAAACGCGTCCTGGTGATCACATGAATGTTTACAGCTTCTGATTACACATTGATTCATGCTGTTTTATACGGTTGGGTTCCAGTTACAGTGGTGGAGCAACACAGACTCTCTCTCTCTCTCTCTCTCTCTCTCTCTCTCTCTCTCTCTCTCTCTCTCTCTCTCTCTCTCTCTCTCTCTCTCTCTCTCTCTCTCTCTCTCTCTCTCTCTCTCTCTCTCTCTCTCTCTCTCTCTCTCTCTCTCTCTCTCTCTCGTTACTGACGGAAGGCAGGTCTGCAGCTCCTCCATTACATTTGCACCCGGAACAGTGTGACTGACAATTGGCTCGATGTGCTTAGCTTAGCATATGTTGCTAATCGTGCACGGCTCAAGTTTCAGAACTCGTGCTTTCATCGCAACAGAGCAGAGAGCTTCTGACCCGAACCCTCATCCGAATCACTCGGCTCCACACAGAGCTTTGATGAAATGTGTGATATTGTTATTGTTAGGTTGGCACAAATGTAAGTTACAAAATATTATTTATACTCAAAGTGCACACTGTGCTAACATCACAGGTACTTCTCTCATTATGTCTGTATTTTGTTCTATTTCAGTAAATTGCTTCATCACACAGCTGACCCCGGCAGAGAGATGTCCGCTCAGCTGATGTGTGGCAGAAAGCTTCAGTCGTCATTTTACACTAAGCTCAACGCAGCTGCTGAGGATGGAACGCATTTGCAAAAGTGTGTGTGTGTTTAAACGGCATGAAACAAGCCAATTGACTCACGTTGTTAAGGAAAGGAAAGGAAAGGAAAGGAAAGGAAAGGAAAGGAAAGGAAAGGAAAGGAAAGGAAAGGAAAGGAAAGGAAAGGAGGGAGCGAGATGAGCGCTGAGTGACTTGAGAGTTTCTCTAGCCAGGTGGTGCCATTCTGCTAATCTGCATACAATGCTGTGACATGTAATATGATATGATAGTTTCACATGTTACAAACCAGGAAAAATACTGTCAGAGGCACAATATTATGGAACATTGGTTCCATGACTCCAATTATATGATATGATAAATATTTAAAATATGATACTCTATGAAACAGTAGAAAAGTGCACTCAGAAGAATGCAGATCTCCGGCAGGTGTGAGTTGAATCTCACTGACGTGGCTTCGTCACGCCCCTCGATCACAGACAGCCGTCACATCGGACAGCTGCAGGTCTGGAAGCTGAAGCTCTGCTCCATCAACTCCATCGACTCCCTCGACTCCCTCGACTCCATCGACTCACTCGACTCCATCGACTCCCTCGACTCCCTCGACTCCCTCGACTCCATCGACTCCATCGACTCCCTCGACTCCATCGACTCACTCGACTCCATCGACTCCATCGACTCCCTCGACTCCATCGACTCCCTCGACTCCATCGACTCCCTCGACTCCCTCGACTCCCTCGACTCCATCGACTCCATCGACTCCCTCGACTCCATCGACTCCCTCGACTCCCTCGACTCCCTCGACTCCCTCGACTCCATCGACTCCCTCGACTCCCTCGACTCCATCGACTCCATTGACTCCCTCGACTCCATCGACTCCATCGACTCCCTCGCAGCTCCCTCACGATGCTCCGGCACTAATCTGTAGACGCTGTGGTTCTAAATGAGAGTCAGTTTTTTAACCACGACAAAGGCCAAGGAGCTGTTGATTTCTTATTACTAGGAGTGCAAATAACAACATTTCCTGTGAAATGTGGTGAAAAAGAGTCATCAAGTGAAACACATGTACTTTCTCTGAAGAGCAGTTGTGGAGTAAATGCAGCTGGTTAGCCTCCCCACTGGAACACGCTCACAGGGACAGTGCTAACATCGGGATGTTTAGCAGCGATAATATTTGCTCATAAGCCCAAAACACAAAGTACAGCTGAGGCTGATGGGAATGTTATTTGGTTTCCAGGTCATGAAACAAATCTGATGAATTCAAGTTTTGGCCTGACAATGGTGCTTCATGAAAGGTTAAGGGATCACCAAAGTAATCATGATTTATTCTCAGGGAAATACAATATCTGAACGATTTCCATTTCACGACAATCCAACTGTAGAAAATGTTTACTTCAAAACGGAAATGTCAACATCACAGAGGAACAGTCTGGGCATCAAAGACAACACAATTCATCCCCTGGGGACCATGCATGTCTGTGCATGTTGTGGTAATCCATCCAATCGTTGTTGAGATATTTCTGTGTGGTCCAAAGTGGTGAACCAACTGACCGACATTGTCTTCTTAGTCGTGCCAGTAGAAGGACATGGGCTGCAGAGTAAAAGTTGATCAATACATCATCACATGTAACTCCTGATGCCTCTCTGTGATTCTTCACGGACGGATCTGACGGGCAGAAGATGGAGTGAAATGCAAACCGTGCACAAACCGTGAATATCATTTTCACCTGACTTCACCCCAACTGGCCTGGACTAATGGAAGATCTCCGAGCAGCGCTTGAGGCCGTCGCCATCTACTCCATCATTAGTGTAACACCACATGATGGAATTTATAATGCAAGCAAAGGATTGAAATAGACTCCGTGGACAGAGTTCTGGAGGTTGGTGGTGACGGTAGATACTTTATGTTGCATGTGTTTGGTTCCAGCTGTTCCTGAGGACCTGACTTTGCTGCTCACTATTAAACACTGGGAAGCAGGAAGTCAAGCACGGTGTTGATGGACAATAGTTAATAGTTAATAGTTAATAGTTATAGCGATGGTGGCTCACAGTCTCTTCTACATGCTGTCACTTGATGTGACCACTGCACAAATCCTCCATTATTTTACCATCTGCTCTTCCAGTCTCTGTGTTTCTGTCACTTCCCATGCGCTGCTTCCCTCACATCTGCTTTAAGACATTTCTTTCTTTCTTTCTTTCTTTCTTTCTTTCTTTCTTTCTTTCTTTCTTTCTTTCTTTCTTTCTTTCTTTCTTTCTTTCTTTCTTTCTTTCTTTCAGTCTTTCTTTCTTTCTTTCTGTCTTTCTTTCTGTCTTTCTTTCTTTCTTTCACGTGGTTTATCAAGCACGACTTCCATTGTGTGTCACCTACGAGACTACGTCCGCTATCCTTCTCTTTCTCTCTCCTCCACCTCCTCCACACGCTCTCTCTCTCTCTCTCTCTCTCGCTCTCTCACACACACACACACACACACACACACTCTCTCTCTCTCTCTCACACACACACACACACACACACGCACACACACACACACTCCCGTCATTGTTTGTTTCTTTTAGGTAGTATGCTTGTAATTGTATAATAAATGTATGTTGATTTATAATATTGATTTGTGATCAGTATCGTTGGAGGTAATAAAGGGTTATATGTTAATAATGATAATAGTCAGTGCTTTGGAATTTGGAATACTTTGACTGATGACATCGTGAGTGAACTTAATCCACAGTTTAACTATTGGTCCCTGATCCCAGGCCGGTGCCCCGTTATTGTTAATATATGTTAATGATCGTATTGATATTAATAATTTTATGAATATCGATAATTACATTTTCATACTTGCCAATAACCAAACATGCTCCGGCCAGATCCCAACAGTGGCAATTTAAAAGTGTTGATTAAAGTCATTCATAAACCAGCACACACACACTGATGGAACTGAGCTCAACCAGAGGAAAGTACAGGCTCTCTGTACCATACTGCTTTAAGCCGCCCAGTTTGGTTCTTTATCTGGTAACTGATTGTGATCTCACAGAAATAGGATGATATTCAGTACAATTGCAGATATGTTTTGTTGTCCAGGTATATGGAAAGATGAAAATCAAAATAAAAAGGTAATTTATTTATTTTCAAAAGAGCCTTAAATGACCCCATCACCATATTTCTCTCTCACTGTCTCGCTCTCTCACACACACGCACGCACGCACGCACGCACGCACGCACGCACCTACACACACACACACACACACACACACACACACACACACACACACACACACACACACACACACACACACACACACACACACACACACTATTCCTTTTTGATTTGTACTACATGAGATCAAAGAGACATAAATAGGAGAAACACGAGTCTTTAAAGTTCTCTCGACAGCCAGTTGATCAATGTGTGTTTTCTGCTGTATCTCAGGTAAAGAAAGGCCTTGAGTCAGTGCCCAGAGTCATTACTTTCAAACTGTAATGTGGTCTGTCAAACTGCATTGAATTACACTTCGGTCCTTTCACTCGCTGTCAGTGAGGTAATCAATTGGATTATCCACCTCTCACAGAAATATATCACTTAGGTTTTTTGTATTTCGTTTTTTAAAAGTCAGCGTGATAGCCACTGTCAGAGCAGCAGGTAATGTACTTTAGCAGGTTGTAAATCATACACTGAGACTGTGACTGCATTAGCTGGGCTCTGCTTTGCAAATATGTGTAAACTGTGTGTATCGCTGTCTTTTTATCCCTTTAATAGCTTTTACTTTACTACATCCAGCAACATCAAATGAAAGAAATAAGCAACAAATCCAAACCTACAGTGTCATCGGCTTTCAAGATTGGAGCTGCTCAAACTTCTTAAATTTACACTTTATTTGCCAGAAACAAAGTTCTCATTTTACAAAGGATAATCCTTTTTCCCCAATTCTCTGGGACCGTCATTGTTTGCAGGGATTCCTTGCACCAGCAAGCTAAAGCAATGGATTACATTATGACAAAGACAGATATGTTTCTTGAGCACAAACATCTGATGATGTAACCAAACGTTCAGAGTTGAAACATTGCTTGTAAGTCAGTCGTACTATAGTACTCTATGTCATCAATGCTACAAGGAGAAAGGAACCAATGATCATGACTTTCCTTTAGAGTCGTATGCTAAACATTTATGAAACATTCAAACGGCCAATGACCGCTCCACACACTCAGTGAATATCTCCTGCTTCCAAAGCCACTGGTAAGTTAATGCTGGTTGATGAGGCTCAAGCGGAGAAGCTCCACTCTCTGATAACAGTGGTTTAGCATCGAGGTGTGATTAACAATCAGAAGCAGGTAAGACGGGGATGAGCAGGAAGCTCAGCAACACCGACCAAATCAATCAAACATTACATACAGATTAAACGATTAGGGCTCGAGTCCAGACATAATCAGCTCTTTCATAATTGTCTCGTTTGAACCTTGTGATATATTACATCTTTGGGCCCCTTCATAATATTCACCAGGTCATATTGACCCAGGACACACTTTACATTTTAAAGGTGAACTCCACCAACTCCACCCAGTGAAGTGTGTTTCAAGGTGTGGAGGACGACTTACTATCTGAAAACAAGTTGCATCAGCTGCTCCAGAGAAGGCTTCAGTCATCAGTCGAGTTTGCACGAGTTGGCGCAAAAGACTTCAAGTTTGCAAATGGAACAAAGCTGGGGGCGGGAGTTAGTACAACACTCCCAGATTTCTGACTGAACTGTCAGTGGTTGAGTTGCATTGTGGGTATTCGCCAGGTTTTGATTTGGTAGAACAGTGCATGGAATAAAACGACGATATCTCTGGTTCTGCTTCGTCAGATTTGATCCTTTCTTTAAACTGCCCACCATGAGTCCGGCAATGCTAAATTGGTGTACTCTTTTAAGTCTCCTGGCATTATTTTCGTATTTGACTTCATATTGAAAAGGTATTTCTAATATTTTGTCAAGCTCATTTAAATTGAATGGAAAACAATGGCAAAAGCAGAAGGAAACCTCCGGTTCTGCCGTGTGAAGCCGATGTGGAAGAGTCTTAAACTTGCATTCTCTCTACTGACCAGCAGGGGTCGACTCCCATGGCTGCAAAAAGAGGTCCGATTGTATGGAAGACCCTACTTCTCATTATTACCTCAGTAAACATTGTAAACACGGGTTTCTGGTCTCAATAGCTGGTTTTAAGTTTTCTTCAATACATCATGATGTTCATTAAATAAAACGTGGTCCAGTTTAGAGTAAAAAAGACCATCAAATGGAATATTCTTTAGTACTGGTGAGATGTGATTGACAGGTCGCCGCCGCTACCAGAGTTGTACACGGCGTCACCACGTCACTCCTCCACATTCCTGGTGGCTTCCCAACTCGAGTCGACAAATGAATGTGTGTCGTCACAATGCCTACACCCACTTCTTAGACACCGTCTAGGTTACAGACATTATTCAGTCTTAACTACTGTCCATGGGGCTGATCTGCTGCTCTGTTGGTCAGGGGCTTGTTGAGCTGTCCAAGGTGCTGATTTGGACTTGTATTGTTGGGTTCACATGAGAAAGGAACCTGCTAATAATTCAATCATAGTCGGCACCATATGTAGTCCTCTAGTATGCTGAGCAGCAGCTGAGTATTGATACAGCTCTCTGCATGAGACTGATCTGTACTCATTGTGTGTTTCCTTTCTTCACTAGAGCTTAGATCCATAGCATAGGATGAATATTTCACACTTCTCTCGGCTTCTTAGTTGCCCACTGTTGAGTCTTGTAAGTCTCTCAGACTGCTCTGCTTGGCAGTAACACTTGTTTGTTGTCTCTGCTATATGACACATAATACTAATAGCCTGTTAGGGTTAGGGTTACCCTCAGTGGGTCTCTGCACCTCAGACTCATTCTATTTGATCTGACACCTACAGTAAGTGTATGAAGGCAAATCATTGTCATGTACAATCTTGAGACATGCCAGCGACAGTTTTGTAGAGACAGTCATGATTCTCAGGACTTTGATGAGCCCATACTGTTTTCTCATCAGGTCACGCATTCATTTAATCAGAAAATGTTGACACAGTAAACTAAGATGGTCAACATCATACCTGCTGAGCGTAACAGAGTCTCCCTCCCAACTTGTCAAATACATACACTTGGTCAGCGGTCTTCATTGTGAACTATTGCGCTACTAGTTCGAGCTCGAGTGCAGTTTTGGACATGTCAGTTCCCGCTCATCACACGCATCGTGTCTTTTCAAAATAAACTTCGGTTTTCACAGGAAACCTACAGTTCCCACTCGTTACATGATTCCTAAGATTCCAACACAGTTGTACTTAGCTCTTAGGTTTGCTTGATTAGACTTTGTTTCGGAAAAGATCTTGGTTTGGGTTCAAATAAGTATGTAATAAGTAAGTACGCTCTGACTATCTGATGATGACGAGGATGGGTTCACATCGGGATGAGTTGAAAGCCTGGTGCTTCACATACAGACGCTAAAGGGTGCCTCAGCATCAATGCCATGGAGCACTGACTAAGTGTTGAGAGTGAGAACGGGTTACATTGTGAACATGTTAGCATGCTGATGTTAGCATGTAGCTCAAAGCACTGCTGAGCTAAAGTGCAGCCGAACAGCATGGCGGTTGACTCTTCCGCTTTAGAGTGTTGTTGATATTGTGATATAGACATAAATACTTGGTGATGGCTTCTGAATTGTAAGTTTGTAACTGTGAGAGTAAAACTATCCAGGACTTAGTTTGGTGTACCTCAGTACATACAAGGAAGCATCCGAGACATTACATTCCTATACAAATGTACCTTATATTTCAACTTCCATTCAAACTAATGTGTGATTGATTCTGCTCTGTGCCCCAAAAGTCCTCAAGTCTTAATCACATTCAGGGGTAAAACAGAGTTTGATTGACACAGTATGAGGATTTTCTTCATTTGATTTGCTCTCTAGCTTACTGTTATGGCTTTGCTTTCCATCACTGATGCTGAGAAACAGATGCAGGGGTTACATACAACCACCAATCTGTGCTCACCATCACGCAAACACTGCATAATGGACACACTCCCACACACTGATCAGGTTCTGTTTTTAAATAGAGGCAGCTCTTCCCCACTCCCTCTTTTTGTTTGGTCTCACGTGGCCTCCACTTGTGACTCAAGGCAATCTGTTCATTGTGCCATGATATTAGGTGATTCAAAATCACCAGATTGGAAGATGAGGAGCGGAGAATAAAAAGGCAAAAATATGAGAAAGATATGATGTGGTTGTTCACCAGCAGAATACGCATCAGGTCTGCTGTCAATGTTCTAAACAGCTTACATGTGGTGAAAAACCCTCCATGAAATAAAGACCAAAATCATAATGACAACACCCCAAAAGAAACCATGCGACTTGTTGTAATTTACATTACTGGGAGCTACTTAGAAGGCTGGAGAATTAGTGTGAAGTAGCGATAACAAAACCCATTCTCCAAACACGAATAAGAATAGTGATCCAGAGGATATGAAGAGTGTGATGTCCAGCTGAAGAAGGGTGAAGAGGTGATGTGTGTACATTGACACGATGCAGCAGCTGTTACTCCAGAATTGGCAAACGATAGAATAATGTGTTTCCTGTACTGGAAATATAATGAATGGCTTCATTCATGGCAGTGACATGAAGGCTAATGGACAGAAAGGAAACCAGTGAAGACATCAGAAACACACAGCGGGACAACAAGCGCATGTTGCTTTCATGAACACGTTGCTCTTCATAACGATGGTGGCGGTTCTGATCACACTTATCCTCAGGTTGTTTCCTGCATGGACGGCTGGTATGAATTTGATAATGCAGGAAGACCGCGTTCCACCCGGCTTCATCTTTGCTGAGGCGCTGGAATCATCAATGAAACTGTTGAACTGAAACTATTAGAAGAGATGTTGACATGTTTAAATCTGCTGAGTTCAGACGTCAGATTTGTTATTGGGCATATGTGACAAAGCTCTTGTTTGAGTAGCACAGATCACATGGAACCGGATCTGTTTGAATTCGATCTGGGCCACTTCCATATGTGGTTGATGACCTCAGTCTGAATCATTTGAATTTGTGCGTCTTTTACGTCAATCCAGATCAACATTTGCCACAATTCTGCGCTGGCAGGAGTCACATCCTGCATTCCAGCTGCGAGGGACGTTTGGCCTCAGGCGTTTGGTCTCAGACGTTTGGTCTCAGGCGTTTGGTCTCTGGCGTTTGGTCTCTGACGTTTGGTCTCAGGCGTTTGGTCTCAGGCGTTTGGTCTCTGGCGTTTGGTCTCAGGCGTTTGGTCTCTGACGTTTGGTCTCAGGCGTTTGGTCTCAGGCGTTTGGTCTCAGGCGTTTGGTCTCTGACGTTTGGTCTCAGGCGTTTTGTCTCTGACGTTTGGTCTCTGGCGTTTGGTCTCAGGCGTTTGGTCTCAGGCGTTTGGTCTCTGACGTTTGGTCTCAGGCGTTTGGTCTCTGACGTTTGGTCTCTGGCGTTTGGTCTCAGGCGTTTGGTCTCAGGCGTTTGGTCTCAGGCGTTTGGTCTCTGACGTTTGGTCTCAGGCGTTTGGTCTCTGACGTTTGGTCTCAGGCGTTTGGTCTCAGGCGTTTGGTCTCAGGCGTTTTGTCTCTGACGTTTGGTCTCTGGCGTTTGGTCTCAGGCGTTTGGTCTCAGGCGTTTGGTCTCAGACTGATAGAAACAACAATGAAAAACAAGCGGCCAGATGGCGCTGGAACATTCTCATACAACACAGTTAGTTATCTTTGCGCGAAGGCAAGGGTACACACTGAAGTTAAACAAAGTTCAGGGCAAAATTACTTCTGCATGAATACAATAAACTGAGTAGAAATATATACGATGTAAAAAATGACCATTACATAAGCGAGCGAGCCCGACCCAGAATATGCTCACGGCGGCTGCGTAGAATTGTTTAAAACTTGTGTGAAGCAAATATTTCCAACAAATCACAAAATATTCTGTTAAATCCATATTTGTCACTTAGCCTTTCAAAAACAACATTTTTCCTGCGGTTTTCTTTTCCATTGGCGGCACTCAAAGGATGCGCTGTAATAACGTGGCAGTCTAACAGCAATCAAACAAAACTAAACATGAGCTATGTTCATTAAAGAAAGTTGATTTAATAAAAGAAACCAGACTGGCTTCATCCAATGAATCACTTTATTGAAATTGAGTTTTTGTCCATGTTTACAGCTTCATCTGAAAACCTCAATAGAAGCTTCAAATGTAAAGCGTTTCATTCAGTGCAGCCCGCTGGTTCATTTTGTGTGAGTGATGTTGAAGAGAACGGCCTTGAGCGGCTTTGAGTGCTGAGAACAAACCGCTCCATGAGGGAGCTGCAGATGTTCTCACCGCTCCATGAGGGAGCTGCAGATGTTCTCACCGCTCCATGAGGGAGCTGCAGATGTTGTCACCGCTCCATGAGGGAGCTGCAGATATTCTCACGCTCCATTCCGCTCACTTGCCCTGTCAGCGGGAGGCGCGTGTGTGACGTGTTCGTTCGCTCGTCTCTCCCGACCGGCTTCTGCAAGAGTTTGATTGACAGGTGGTTTGTACAATCAAGTATTTTTCTAAAGTTTTACGATCAGTTTCCACTGATGGCGTTTCAGATGGTTCTGTGCAACGAAACATCTGGCGGGTCAGTTAAGTGTCATTGAGGAAGTGCTTCAAAAGCTCCACATTAAAAGAAGCAAAGAAGAAGAAGAAGAGAAAGAAAAGAGATAGAAGAGAAGTAAACTTGTCTTGTTGGTGTGGGTGGGTGGGGGGGGGTATTGTATTACATTAACAAGAAGAACAAAGAATGTGATGGAAATATGCCTGTTCCTCTTACAGCCATGTTCCCATGACAACTATTGTTCTGGGTGACATAGGCGGAGACTTCCTCACAACACGTATTGGAATCGCAAGGACGCATACAAACACACGCACATGCACACAGTGTACACGTACACCCCTCCAGTACTCCCTACAGCCCACCTCACCCCTCCTCTCGTGTTTCTTCTCTTTCAACTCGGGGGGTTGTCATTTCTAAAATTCCCGGTAGTCAAATGACAACCAACATCGAGAGCTTTGTGTTGTTTCAGAACGCTTCTGTCTCATAGAAGGCCTGCTTCTGTCTCCCACTTTGTTCTTTCTGTGAGTTGTTCACTTTCTTTCTTTCTTTCCTTCCTTCTTGGTATTCAGCACAGCAAACATTGAAAAGGATTTAATCGACAAGTGTTGCTCAATCAGCCAACAAATCAGCTCATTTGTCTGTTAGTGACTTTGCCCCGAAGCTGCCTGCTTCTAGCTCACTTGGTACATTTCTAAAGCCCATCTCTGAGCCCCCCCCCCCCACAGAGAAACACACACCTTCCATCAACACCTTGCAGGCACACGAGAGAGAGTTTATAAAGTCAGTGATCTGCTACTTTCTTTTATTGTGATATTGTTCAGATCTGTGCTCATTAGCACTGCGAGCATATGACGTACCTCCGCAGGAGTCACAGAGGATCGGAGAAGGTTCTCTTTTCAAAGAATTCATCAGGTAGAAAAGAGGCTGTCGGCACATCTGATGCTTATTGCAGGTGCAAAAGTGAGCAATATGTATCTTGGGGAAAAATAAGTAATATCTCCAAACTGCTCAGGAAATAAATCACAGTGTATTGTCTGGCAACTCAATGCCAGAATCTCATCAACGTACAGAACTTTTGATACTTTCGTTACATTCTTGCATTTCCCTTTAGTTACTGTCACTTTTTGAAAGACTTGTTTGTCTGGTATTACTAACTGTAAATATTGCAGGATTAAGTGCAGCATGCAAATATTGTCATTTTATCAATTGCAACAAGACTACAAGACACATTGTCAGCTCTGCAAGGAGAAAAGCTAATAGTGGGTCAAAGGTTTAGCTCCAAAGAATGTTTTGTTCAGCAAATATCTACATCAGATACTACTCACCACGTTCGGTCTAAACACAAAGCACATCTGTGGCTCTTGTTTAGCCAAGTTGGGGATGCTGGTGAGCCAAACCGCGCCCTCTGCAGCTCGGCAGCTCCCCAGACCAACATTCAGCTTGAGGCCCTCATAAGGAACCAACACTCCTCCCCATACGGCCCTTAGTGGATCCTGGAGCAGGTGAGAGCTTCATCGATGCTAATCTTGTTTTCCAAGGCAGAATCTCAATCCAGTGACTCAACACTCCCCTCGGGCCCGTGCTCTAAATGGGAGGCTTCTCGCTTATGTTACCCACGTCACGGAACCACTGCACCTGGTGTTGTCTGGTAATCATTCCACTGCATATTATCTCCTCCCCTCACACCCCCTTGGTCCTCGGTCAGACCTGGTTAAGGCTCCACAATCCGCATATTGATTGGTCAGTAAAGAAGCTTCAGAGCTGCAGCTCTTTTTGTCATTCATCTTGCCTGAGATCTGCCCGAGCCCTTACAGAGGGCGCTGCCCCCTCGCCTGACACTGAACCCCCAGATCTGTCAGCTATTCCCTCTATTTATCAGGATCGAGGTGAAGCTTTCAGCAAGAAGCAGGCTCTCTCTCTATGATCGTGCTATTGACCAACTACCTGGTGCCCCATTACCATCCAGTCTCGCCCTGAGTGGGAGGCCATGGAGACATACATACAAGACTCCCTAGCAGCTATAATTAGGCCGTCATCTTCCCCGCTTGGTCAAGAAAGACCGTACACTACGCCCTGCATCGACTACCATGGGTTGAATCCAGTGGCGGACCGTGCACTTTATACCTGGGCCTTCAGTGCTGTGCTGCAGCTGAAACACCTCCTAATAACCTCATGATGGCGCCACAGCTGCGGTTATTCCTTTCTATGGTGTAAGATCACGTATTAAACCGTTCGGTATGAGGCTTATGAACTGAACAATACGTTTGAATAATGCAGAAGCTTAAATGATGTGCCGACCCATCGAGTAGATGTTCACATAGCGGACTAAGTATGAATGTGGACCTGATGGCGCTCGATGAAAAGTCACTGGATCACTTAAGTCACGAGGTTGAATCCTCTGGGGAGCCTGAATGTCTGTGTCAAATGTTAATCGCAACTCATACAATATGTGAGATTTCACTGTGGAATTGATGGACTGACTGACTAACATAAGCATCATAGCTGCGCTGCGTGTGTGACTGCAAACTGTGCACAGTTGTTTGCAACTATTTTTGCTGAGCTTTTGCTTAACGAAGCATTTCCTTTGAATGAATTCCCATATTCTGAAAATGCTTTGTGTAGCAATAGTCTAGCTGTGTTTGGATTAATAAGAGCCACAGATGTTACAAGACACTTGGAAGCTGCTGCACAGGAATGTTCATAACATTTTCCAGATGTTTTATAACCTTTTATTGCTTGGCTTTGGTCTAAGTTTGTTTGCACTGACATGCTTTCATTTTAGGGGCGTAGATGTGATTTTAATGTGCTGACACTGACAGAACCAAATGTGGTTGAGGATCTAGTTTGTTATAGAGCTGTGTGCAAACCCTGCCCAGGAAGCCATTCGAACAGATAATCCTGTTCCATCCTGTTCCTGGCAGCGCTGCGTGGCAGCGTGGCCTGCTGAGTGACAACAGTCGCTGGGAGGTGGCAGGAAGAGTGTCTCCTCACCTCTCTGAGCCTACTGGCTCCCCACACTCAGCTACCGGCTCCTGCCAAGTCATTCATTAACCCCAGCAGAGGGACTGCAGGAGGAGAGAGGAAGACGAGGAGAGCGTTGTCTCTGTGGGAGAGAAGGAAGAAGCAGATAGATAAAGATAGATAAAGAGAGAAAGCGGAAGCAATTCTGTCCAAACACAGTAATCTGAAGGCTATTCTTATTCCTACATCTTGTTGCCACTGTCATCAATCACCTTTTCAAAGTTCTTTCTTAAACCAACTTAACTTTGAATCACATTGCCAATAGACTGGTGCGCAATATTAGCATTAAAAGGACTGACGGCACTGCAGTGAACACAACGTTCTCCTGCTAGACGTGTGTTTATGTTGGCGGGTCTGGGAGGAAACCGCATCTTATAATTCAAGCAAACAGTACGGATAAGATAAGAGCTGAAGCAAAGCGAGAGCACGATTCTGAGAGAGAGAGAGAGAGAAAGAGGGAGAGATAGAGAGAGGGAGAGAACGACATTCTTAAGTAGAAAAGATGAGAATGATGTTAAAGCATGAGAGGAGAAGAAAACGTCTGCATCGATGGTGAGTTTGGAAGTGAAAGGAGGAGAGAAGGGAGAGCCGTGGAGGAGAGTGGGGAAGAGAAGAGGCCACATCTGTGAGACTGGAGCAGTATTTCATCTGTCAGCCAGCGATGTGAGCACACACATACACGCCCAAACAAGGCTATTTCCTCCCTGCATCCTCTCACCTTTATGGTGTGTCCGTTGTGTTTGTTGCAGCACCTACACACACACACACACACACACACACACACACCGCTCAGAGGAAACACACTCTGATCCCGTGGTGAGAGCCGCTGCTCGTGTTCTGTGCTGCTCTGTTCTCTGAGCGCTGGCTGTAGATGGCACTGTAGCACTGCAGGAGAGCACTGCGCTCTCAGACACACCATGAACGTGCACCGGCACATGATCAAACATACGTGTGAAATCAGCAGCACAGGTAACGTATATCCCTGTACTCAAGGGACAGTGAGCTATTTGATCAGAATTAGCATTTGCTTCTCTGTTCATGTTCCTTGTGTCATGTCTGCACTATTCCAAGAAGCTGTAGATATTTAGAGAATGCACCGTATACTTGCTCATTGACAGTTTTTGCAATATCACTGGATAACAATGTCGGGATGATTTGCTGTGTTTCCCTCTGTGTGTCCTGAGAGCAGGGTAGGGGACACACACACACACACACACACACACACACACACACACACACACACACACACACACACACACACACACACACACACACACACACACACACACACACACACACACCAGTGCCATCCGCATGCGCCACGAGCACATGCTAGAATTACAAGATTGAGTTTCTGATCGTTATCGCAGCTCTTGTAATCAAATGACACTTCTCTGTCTCCAGCGTTACCGTCGGCAGAATGTCACTCGTGCGGTTGGATGCAGACGCACAGTCCTACGTCTCGCTCTTTCTCCTTCTATGCCACGAGAAAGCACGCTCAGCACTCACATTGATACAATATTAAGATGCAAAGAAGAGCGAAGGACAGATTGTGAGAGTGAGTTTACTGAAGTGTGCACGAGAGATAATGACCTGTCTGACCTGCGGGCCTGTCCCTCTCAAGGCTGGAGGCTTGTGTTCAGAGGCGTCGACTCTTGCGTTGCGTTGACGAGAGGAGAGGGGAAGGTTGCTGAAGTAGACGACTCGCTCAGGGCTGTACACACCCTCACAACATATGCAAACACAGCACTTCCTTAATAGTGTTCCTCGCACAGTAATAGTGGGAATACATCTGCAGGGTGTGTGTGAGTGTGTGTCGCTGAATATGTGGATTCCAATCTCTTTGAACTCTTCTAAGCACGAAATGAAGTTTGAGTTCTCTGATGTGTAAAGAGAGTAGAAATGTGGGCAACATGTACACGCGGTGTGCATGCCTGTGTATGTGAGTGCACATGTGACTGCCTGCATAGTGATGTTAAAAGAAGGTCTGGCATTGAGGAAGGATAGAGGACCACAAGGTCTGTCAGGTAGTCGCTCTACCTCTGATCCTCTGATCCTATCATACCTCATCTTCTGCACACACTCCTGTTTTGTAGTATTTGGTACACATAGTTGAAAGGAACATTTTGTGGAATTAACTTGTCTTTCTTCTCGAGACGAGAATATACATATCACTTTCATGTATGTGTGTTAAGTAAGAAGCTAAAGTCAAGCTGTGTTTAGCTTAGCTTAGCATGAAGCAGGGTAAAAGAGCCTGGCTTCGTCTAAAGTTTCAAAAAGTCACAAATGAACACGTT
This sequence comes from Lycodopsis pacificus, assembly GCA_028022725.1. NCBI lineage: Eukaryota > Metazoa > Chordata > Actinopteri > Perciformes > Zoarcidae > Lycodopsis > Lycodopsis pacificus. The sequence continues at coordinate 17,048,566 of CM051693.1, forward strand.
TTACCTCTTCTGTTTAATCTCAGACACACAAGTGGAGATTGTAGCATGGAACTCTGGCAGAGTGAGACAGCTGGAGTCATCGCAGTGAGGCTACCAAGTGATCAGACTCCACAGGGAGGAGGTCAAGGTGGATAGATGGGTCAAATATGGGACTATCACAGTGTCTGTGTGCGTTTGCTCAAGAGCTGATGTACCAGACATCCTTCTTTTAACCCGAAACGGAACCAATCCAGTGGATCAGCTCACCATCCTGCTGCCAGTGCGGCTAAAAGGTCACATGACAAACTGACCCTTCCTGACTGCAGCTCATCGGCACACAGTATGTCTCACATAGTGTGAGAAAGAAAGCAAACAGGCATCTTCCCCAAAGTGTCAAACGCTCCCTTTCAGTGCAGCGAGATTTAATTCCAGCAACGTGTAGACTCCCTGTCGGGGATTGGCCTTGACTTGTTTCATATTATTCAGTTTTCTTGTGTGTTAAGGCAAACAATGCATTACTATAGCATGGGTCCTTTCCTCACAATGACCCATTAGTTAAAGTCTCCAACTGGAAAAAGTCAGCATGATTCATGAGCGAGCTGGAGATCGAATCCTATTCTTAAGTCCACACTGGACCAGTCATTTCCATAAGTTCTGCTGCGAGCCTCAGCCAGAGGGCCAGTGATGGAAGTGTGTGCTTGTGGCAGATGACCCTTCATGTGAAAGGGTTTTTCTTTTCTTTTTCACCCCCATTTTCACATCACTTTCATTTCAAACATCGGTTCACCCTTTCACCTACAGATTGTCTACCTGCCCCTCTTCTCCACCTCCTGCTGTTATACTTCTATCAACCACCACTCTCTGAGTTAACCTCTTCACTCCCACTGTCTCACTATCTCTGTCTATCCTAACAACTACCCTTCTTCCTCCATCCCTCTCTTCCTCTTCCTCACTTGATCCTTCCATCTGTCTCTCATTCCCCTCCATCACATTTTTCATTCTAATCCATATTCATGTAATTTCTATAAGGCAGCCTCGGGCTGCTGTTAGGGACTGTTACTTTGTGTTAAAGGTCTTGAAAGCCTGCCTGATTTACAGTAATAACTTGGGATATATCCAGAAATACCATTATCGAAGCAGGCACACTCGCGCACACACACACACACACACACACACAGACACACACACACACACACACACACACACACACACACACACACACACACACACACACACAGCAAGCAATTTCCTACCTCCTATAGCTACCTTCTGTCCTCTATCTTGCTTGCAATGCTCGCTGTACTTCTTAGGCTGAGCTGCTGTAACAATCAGGCACACGATCCAACAAAAATGTGACTTTTAATGGAATAACTTTGGAATGTGTGCAGTCTGTCTGCTTGTCTGTGTGGCTCTTTGTATTTTCTCTTCGTTTATGTTTCCTTTACGGTTGCATGTTTGAAGCTGCTGGGGAAATGGGATATTATATTAAATGTGAATATTAAAGAGCCATCAATTCAGAAATGAATTGAATCTGCTCAGAGTTACAATAACTACATGCGTACCGAGGAACACAAAGCTTGTTTGATGCATGAGGTGTCATTGCCGGAGCTGTGCAGTGAGCCAGTGGGATTTGATACAAACGATTTCTTCTGAACAGCACAATTACCTTAAATCATCAGGGATCTGATGAGTTAAGCTGTCATCATCAGGTGTAGTAATGCCAGTGGGGTCACACAGCTGTTACACCACAACATGTGACCAAATAACACATCCTGCACATATATCCAGCGACCTGAGCATGAACCAGAGAGGATGAGACGAGAAGAAACAGAAGCTGTCAGGGAGAAACCTTCTATATTTCATTGTTTCTATTGTTTCCACACACTTTACGTCTGTCAGTCAGTTTTAACATTCAACTACTGAAAAGTATTAAAAAGAGCTTGTGACTAAATCTCCTAACACCATTGGATCCTGAAACTGAAAAGCTCATAGCTCCGCCTCCTTCTTGAATGAAGTGTCGCTCACTGCACAGCTGAAGGTAAACTGTGATGAGACTTCATCTGAGGTAGTGTTCCACACAGCTTCATACAAACCAAAAACATGTTGACACTTCTTCACAGCAGTCTGCCCGGTGGGGGAGGATCCCTCGTGGACCCTCCCCCTGCAGCTGGCGGGCCCTTGTGGGTGCATTTCTTGTATGCGGCGTCGCTGCAGACCGTGGGTGAAGGTGGCTTGAGGCTACAGATATGAGCTTTACAGCACCCTCAGACGATAACACTGCTAAGGAGACTAGCGTAGCTAGCTTGCATGTGACCTCAGCGGCTGAGCGGCCATTCTAATCAATGATGGGCAGAACACGTGTCTGGACATTCACTGGTCCAAAACCTCGTAATTACATTTGAGCTTGAAATTGATTATGACACTTGCAATTATCTGAGCATTTAGAAACACACAATACCAATAACAGCATGTTCAGAAATATTGAAAGAAAGTGATTTTCCTTTCCTGAAGAGTAACATCTTTGAACATGCAAGGTTGTCTGTGGTCTGTGAAGGATCTGGTTAGGGTTAGGGTTCTTCTAGTTCCTCACCTGTTATTAAAGAAGAAATAATCACTAATTGGTTTTTCCAAAAGACAAACTAAATATTGCCGCCACAACATTTGTGTTCTGTGTGAATGTGCTTCAGATTCATCCCTAACTTTAAGCCCCATCAGAGATGTGTCTGTGATGAACAACGGACATCCAGCTCAGTCATGGAGATCAACCGAGCACAGAAGACCAAGAGCTGTGCAAATGCTTCACGATTCTTCTCTCTATTTGTTAAATGAACATGATATAATGCATGAATAATAATCTACGCTGAGCCACTTCATGTGTCATCAGCAAATGTGATCGCTATCGAAGCAAAACTGCTCCAGCATCCAAAAAGCATGAAGAAGACTGTTAGTTGATGCATAATAAGCAACCTTGCTGAACTGAATAGAGTAAATTCAAGTATATTACCTTGTTCCTGGATTTTCTACACTTTTAATGACGTGTGTGTCACGATGCTCTGTGGTTGTTGGAGCGATTGCCTGCAGCACTTAGTGTCCCAGGATCATATCTTACCAATGGCAGTTTTTGTGCTCTTCCTCTTCACCTGCCACCAGCGAACAAGGCCCAAGAACTTCCTTCATGCTCCAGCAAATACCTGAGGACCTGATGAGGCTTATTGCTGACATGGACAGAGACTCTAACTGCAGAGGACCTTCACGGGCATCTCAACATGCCGCTTACATTTACAGTACAACGACGATCATCACAACCAAAGACTTTTCGGCAACAGATTTGCTGGCCGCAGCCAGAAGCAGCAGGTTGCCGGCTTCCTTATGTCATGCAATAAAACGTGTTCAATGCTGTTTATTCTCCCAACAAACAAACATCCCCTTTGATCAGCAATGATGTCATTGTTATATTTGTTTAAATAAGGAATGGCAGTGAATAAGCCCTCCAGGCTTCTTTCCTATCCGATGAAATAACTGTTTTTCGTATTATATTTTGTATCCAAATAAATACAAATAAATACAACTAAAGAAGTAAACTCAGTGTAAT
>CM051693.1:17057136-17077136 GCA_028022725.1 Lycodopsis pacificus
GAGTGAGCTGTATAAGTACCTGTATTCATGTTTTGTATTAATTGTGCACTTATGGGCCACATCTGGCCTGGTGCAAACTGGGTTTCTAAGGCACCAAGAACACAGACACAGATCAGCTCAGAACAGGTTGTATAAAGACTTTGAACCTTTGAACTGCTTTTTACTTCTCATATGAATATATCTGAAGTTATTTGACTCTCGCAACAGTACCGGCTGTGCTTTCGTTTTGACAGAACAGAAAAGAACAGGGAATTGTTCGAGACGCCTCATGAAACAAGTGGTAGCAGAAGAGGTCGAAGTGTTCTAGAGAGGTGAAGAGACCAGAATGATGTGTGAGGAGTTCAAAGGGAGCTTCACAAAGAGGTCCAGGTGGTTGATCAATCACCTCTTTGTTCTGTCTGTGTCCTGAAGTACTCGATGTGTTGATTGCCAGTACAGTTGTGTGAGGCTAGTTATCTGAGCTGCCAAGAAACAACTCGACTGACTGTTGCTGACATTTGGACAGAAATGTCGGAAGAAAAAAGCCACGATGATCTCTGTCCCGAGTAGAGAAAACATCAGCAAGTTTAGAAACTCTTGGAAAGCGAATCACTCTCGCTGAGTTCAAGTTATTGGTTATTGTTATGAAATATAATAATTAAAGTGGGACTATTAGGCCACCGACAAGTTGCTGTTTTTTAATAATTGAACATTTCAGCAATTTCACAGCAGCAGTCTTCCATGAATGAAAATGACTGAATCAATGCTGCAAAACTCAAAAACTAAACATAATCTGGGAAATATAGAAGCCTCCTGTTTCTTTGAGTGGATTAGAGCTAAACGAACAGAAGCTTAACAGGTACACGATGTACACGGTCATTTCTATCGGTTTACTCTCAGCCGGTACTGTGGAAAACGGTTACGGAACAGATTCTTAGACTTTAGAGGTGCTGATGGAGGCAGTCTGCAGCTTCAAAGGTCGACTTCCATCTCAAGACACACTTGCCCACATGCAGAGACCCACAAACACACACACACACACACACACACACACACACACACACACACACACAGTCCAGAGTACTGTAATGGAACTCTGAGGGTTCCCTTTGCAGGATGCATCCTGTTGCTATTGTTTCTCTGCTCCTCACTTGCTCATCTCAATTTTCTCCAAGCCTGGGTTGCAGGGTTTCAAACCAAGGAGATTACAAGTGAGAAAAAATTGTCAAAAAGAAGCTCTTTGAAAAAACAAAGAGAAAAAGACAACAGAAAAATGTCAAAACCCCGTCGGGTGTGAAGGAAAGACCGTGAGAGCCGAAAGGAAAAACAGCAGAGAGGTGAGAAATGGCATGAAGGAGCAAAGAGAGAAAGAGGCAGAAAGGAAGAGAGGAGTTGAAAAGTGTAAAGCAACATCAGAGGGGGAGGAGTTTCATCCGGCAGGCGACAGATTATAGACTGAGGGACAGGAAGTTGTGAGAGGAAGTAAAGACGTTTCTCTGACGGCAGCATATTTGGTAAAAAAGAATGAGTGGGATTTGAGAAAAAGCAGAGTCGAGTGAGTTTAGTTAGTAACTGCTTCCACACCTGTCAGCCTCTGCATTGTAACATGGCCCACATGCAGTTAACAATGATCACAGCGGTCATTTTATTCATCACATCTTTTGTTTTTGAAATAATGGGATCTTGATTCCAGACAGGCAGTAGTCCTGCAGGAGGCAACACATCTAAGTCTCTCAGACCATCAGCTCCAGCTCCCCTAAAGGCTGTGTCCTTTACCCCCCCCCCCCCTTCTCTTTGTAATATAAGGTTGACTTAGCTTCACACCGGATTCCTGGGTGAAAGTCCTGTGTTTGTTTGACCCAGCCAGACTTCTGTGGATTTCAGAAAGAGCCCAGCCCCATCAACCTGTGTGACTCACTGACACGGTGAAGTCCTTCTGTTCTAAACATCAGCTCCCTCCCGCTGACCCTCTTCTCTCACTTGAGACATGGACTCTACATCATATAGACAACTCCTAAATATAAACAGAACATTAATGCAAATCTTTGGATTGCTGATTTGCCAATTTTATACTTTGAAAATTATGATATTTTATCCTCTTATTTAAAAAAGAAATGAAACTGACACACAGATATAATTCACATTTATTATTATTTATTATAAAATGACATTTTATTTTTTATGATTCTTGAATTTTGCTTTTCCTGGTTTTCGTACAACATACCAAATTAAATTCATTGTATGTGAAAACCGACTTGGCAACAAACCTGTTCTTGATTCTGGTTCTGTTTTTACTTTTGATGTTACAGGAGCAAGGCTGTCGGGATGAGGACGAACTCATTTGTTTAGGGCAGAAACTGTGCTAGCTCGGGTTACATTAGTTGGGGTTGCCTTAGTGTAAACTTTCCAAAATCCAATAAAGAGTAAGATGGAACTGCTGTTAGATAAACTCTGGTGATACCCAGGATCGGCGTCCATGGAAGCTACACATGGATGTGCTGCTAGTTGGTGAGTAGTTAGTAAATGATGTGGTCCTTAGCTTTGGAAGTAGTGACTGGTTACTTCTGGACTGAAGCCAGTTAGCCGGACATGCTAACGATTGCAATTTACATTACAACAAAGAAACAACGCAGAGCTTGGCAGACTGAACGTGCCTTGTTACGGTTATAAACACGCTATGATACCTTAATAGCATTTAGTCTTTCATTCCACAGTTAGCGGTGGACATCATCACAACATATCCTCCATCACCTCTGGCTCCTGTAGGTAGTGCACCCTACATTAGCCATGTCCAGTTGTTGATGAATACATCTCAGATGGCTGTTTCATGGGGAAATGTTGGACCTGACCTTTGAATCTGGAGTGCAAGTTTGCTTTGGTTGGCCCCCCACGTGGTGCAAGAAGGGGTGGGGTCAGGGGTCGCAGCCATGCTCTCCGGCTGGCAGAGGGAATGAGGCTGTGATTGATGTGGTAATGCAGAAGAGTCAAAGCCTACCCTCTCCATCACGAGGTTAGACTGAAACTGTGACCCAGTACAATGCAACCACACATGCAACACCACCTTACCCTTTTGCTTTCACACGTGTGATAACAGAGGCCTTTCCACCACCCTTCATCCCACACACCTCTCCCTAAAGTGTGCATCCATCTTCCTGTGTCCTGCTGACGCTAATCAACTCCGACAGCCAAAACCCACCACTCTCTCATCCCTTTCTGTCTCTTCATCCTTCCATCTTACTTAACCTCCACACTCGCTTTCTCTCTATTTAACTGCTTCTGTTCCTCCTGTCCTTGTTGCTCCGCAACAGTCGTGCCATATCAACGGGTGACATTGAAGAGATTATTGTACTTCTATCTCACTGTCTCTAGACAGCGGGGAGCAGCTTTCTCACTGACTCAATTAAAACAGAATTACAATCACAGATCTGACACAATAGCTTTCATGTGGTTATTGTATGTAAACTAACTTGTTAGCTCCTCACCATGTCCCTATTCGCATCCTCTTGCTTCATTCTCTGGTGTGGGTGAGGCAGCCAGTGGGAGACAAAATCCCACTGACGATTCACAATTCAGTCAAATTGCTGCAATGGAATGAATGCTGCCAGTTGTGGGTTCCCATTTCAGCGTGATAAGCTGAAAAGCAAAAAGTTCAAGGCAGCAGCTGCAGAGCAAATGAGTGTAAATGCTTTAATTTAATAAAGTACAAGTACATTTGATTCAGTATCAAAGGCCTTGTCAAGTCTTTTGCAGTCTTTTTCCACAGCGTGGTCTTCTTTACCCTCCTTTCTCTACCTTTCTCCTCTTTGAAGATCAATGCTTGTTTTGACTGAATTCGACAACTGCTTATTAGAAATGACTGCCTCTGTGGGATTGCTGCAGGGGTTAACAGCGATCTAGACCTTGACCGTATCGAGGCGGTAATGGAATCAGCACCAGGTTGGGCAGAGGTAATGGGACTCTGAATAAGCCACGACGCCGCTAATGGAAGCTGGAGACGTACATGTATCAAGATACAACAAAAACAATCAAGACCATTTTCATTTGCGGCCCCTCAGTTTACTCAACCAGTAATCCTCAGGTGAGAAACTGAATTAGTATGAAGCCTCCTGCATATGAAGAGTAGCAAGGACATAATGAACTTAAATCTCTTTCTGTCTCTGGCTGCAGCGCTCTCTGCAGCTGGTAAGACGGATCGCGTTGTAACACCGCTGTACGACAGTGAGACTGTGTTCCTTGTTCAATAGGGACAAAGTGGCGACTCTTCAATAGAGAACATATTTAGCTGATCACCTCCCGTCAATTCAACAATAATCCACTGAAACCTTTAGACGTCTGAATACGTTTGGAAAGAGAAACCTAGTTGATGCTGAACCCCATCCTAAAGCCACCGGCCACCCACAGGTGTCTTCAGTTGATCTGGTTGATTGGACCTCTTCAGGACCGTGTGAGTGCGTATGGACCATCACTGATTGACAGCTTCCTGAGTCTCCTGTTAGCTCTGCTGCACCTGTTCGAGCATGACAAATTACAACCTGTCATTGTTATTGGTAGGTGGAGATTTCAAACCTACCTTCATCTTGAGCAGACATCTCATCAGCCAGAATCTCTGGTAACACCTGTGTGTCTGAGGCTTCCAGTGCAGCATTCTGCTCTGTTATTATGTTGTGACCTGTGTTTTTACATGAGAAGGCGGACAACACTAGAAACTATTACACAGTAGAACCTGATATACTAACGATTAGGAAGTCACGTTCCATCACGCTTCCAGACAAACAGGTGATTGATATTAGCTCATCAGTGCATTTCAACACACGCAGGACTTGGACATTTTCTCCTACTTATTTCTAATTTGATCATTAAACAATGTTCCACATCTTTCATACATTATTGGTATTTTTCAAATTTAAAGCCAGCATTAGTACTTAAGGTCTACAAATGACTTCAGACGCAGCTGTAATCTTGAAAAAGACAAGTAAATTAGAAGCATTTAGACATTTTTCACAGCAGCCGTTTGACACAACTCAGCTATGAGCACAGATATAACTGACACAATTAATTATTGCCCCATTCTTCATATTGTGTCACTAAAGTTCCAGTGAGTTAGCATTCAGCCGAGGTCCACCTAAATGGAACAGGTCCATAATTAATAGCATTAATTACACCTGTGCCACAATGGCTGCTGTGAAAGGGCCGATTCACGGCTCCTGACTCTTATCTTCCAATTCATTCTCCATTTAAACCTTTAAATATTCCACAACTCTCATCCATTAGGATTTTTGAAGAACTTTTAAATATGTGTAGGATTCAGCTTTTAAAGCAGGAATGTAGTTTAGTTTCAGCTTTACAGTATCTTTCATCGTACTATTCCAAGTCTAACATGAACTTTACTGAACTTAACCAAGAAGTGAGTGTTGTTCAATTCACAACATTAATCATGTTAACGTGAATACAACTGAACCATTACCCTCCAGAATATATATTCTCTTGAAAACTCGGTATCCAAACAGAAGCGGAGTATGTGGATACATGTGGATGTACTCTGAGACAAAGCAACGCGTCCACACATGAGCTGTGAAGAGATGGATGGATTGATGGACAACATGTTGACTGACTGCTCTTAGCTTTACTCTCCACCTTCTAGCAGCAGCTCACACCTTCATTTCGCTCCATAACAAAATAAATAAAGAAACAGGAATACAAATATGGCCTCCCTTTAGCTGGAGGATTTTTAAAGTTCAGATTTAGGAACGTCAGACTCTCTCAGATGTAGTCGGGACATGTTTCACGTGCTCAGTACTGATAAGAATGAGTGACGGGATGATTTCAAAGGAGCCTCGCAGCCTTTTAGAAAGTCGTTTTAAAAGTCCCTCCCCCGTCTCTCTGATCTAACGGGAGATGAAAGCGCGAGTCTAATGCTTGCTAAGTGACATTTCTCCATCTCTGATCTCTGTCGCTCATACAGACAGACAAGGGAATGAAAAACACGGCGTTAGCATCAAGGCTTCCCCTCCTCCTCCTCCCTCTGTCTGTCTCCCCCGCACTTTATCTCCCACTTTTGACACTTGGCTGCATACACAACCTGCTTTTTCACGTATTACTTTCCCCAAATCCGGTTAGTCTGCGATGCGAACATTAGAAAGTGCTTGGTCATCAGTAAAGCTGTTGTTTTCATGCTTATCTGCTTCGGTTCATCATTCTGTGACCTGGAGATAAAGATGTGAACGACACTGATGCTGTTACTGTGAATTAATCAGATGAGTGCACACGTCTACACACACACACACACACACACGTCTACACACACACAGACACACACACACACGTCTACACACACACACACATGTCTACACACACACAGACACACATATACACACGTCTACACACACACACACACACACTCACACACGTATACACACACAGACACACACACACACGTGTACACACACAGACACACACACACACGTATACACACACACAGACGCACACACACACACGTCTACACACATCACAGCAACACTAACCAACGCACATCACAGCAACACTAACCAACACACATCACAGCAACACTAACCAACACACATCACATCAACACACATCACATCAACACTAACCAACACACATCACAGCAACACTAACCAACACACATCACATCAACACTAACCAACACACATCACAGCAACACTATCCAACACACATCACATCAACACTAACCAACACACATCACAGCAACACACATCACATCAACACTAACCAACACACATCACATCAACACACATCACATCAACACTAACCAGCACACATCACAGCAACACTAACCAACACACATCACATCAACACTAACCAACACACATCACAGCAACACTATCCAACACACATCACATCAACACTAACCAACACACATCACAGCAACACACATCACATCAACACTAACCAACACACATCACATCAACACACATCACATCAACACTAACCAGCACACATCACAGCAACACTAACCAACACACATCACATCAACACTAACCAACACACATCACAGCAACACTAACCAACACACATCACATCAACACTAACCAACACACATCACAGCAACACACATCACATCAACACTAACCAACACACATCACAGCAACACCAACCAACACACATCACATCAACACTAACCAACACACATCACAGCAACACACATCACATCAACACTAACCAACACACATCACAGCAACACTAACCAACACACATCACATCAACACACATCACATCAACACTAACCAACACACATCACAGCAACACCAACCAACACACATCACATCAACACTAACCAACACACATCACAGCAACACACGCCACAGCAACACACATCACAGCAACACTAACCAACACACTTCACATCAACACTAACCAACACACATCACATCAACACTAACCAGCACACATCACATCAACACTAACCAACACACATCACATCAACACTAACCAACACACATGACAGCAACACTAACCAACACACATCACATCAACACACATCACATCAACACTAACCAACACACTTCACATCAACACTAACCAGCACACATCACAGCAACACTAACCAACACACATCACAGCAACACCAACCAACACACATCACATCAACACTAACCAACACACATCACAGCAACACTAACCAACACACATCACATCAACACTAACCAACACACATCACAGCAACACTAACCAACACACATCACAGCAACACCAACCAACACACATCACAGCACCACTAACCAACACACATCACAGCAACACCAACCAACACACATCACATCAACACTAACCAACACACATCACAGCAACACCAACCAACACACATCACAGCAACACTAACCAACACACATCACAGCAACACTAACCAACACACATCACAGCAACACCAACCAACACACATCACAGCAACACTAACCAACACACATCACAGCAACACTAACCAACACACATCACAGCAACACTAACCAACACACATCACAGCAACACTAACCAACACACATCACAGCAACACTAACCAACACACATCACAGCAACACTAACCAACACACATCACAGCAACACTAACCAACACACATCACAGTAACATTACTTGCATAACTTACATGAGCCGAGCAGTGATGCATCCAGGAACGAGGCGTCTATGTGTGAGTGTGTGTGTGTGTGTGTGTGTGTGAGTGTGTGTGTGGTGTCCTTGCGTATACATTCATTTCTGTTCATTTCAGGGGAATGTACAGATTAATTTCTAAGGATGCAACTTGTGATGAGCATCAGTTTAATCTAATGATGTATTTTAATGACAGCTGGTGTATTAGTATTCATGTTAACAGCTCTGCACAGCTGATTATCCATGTTGCAGGTTTCAGTGATAACTTTGGAGGGAAGATATTTGGCTGTAGCGGTGAAATAAATGTGTTCTGGGTAATTGCTAGGAGAGAGCAAAGTCAGTGTGTGTTGATTGAGCCATGGCATGCAGCCTTTCTGCCCACTCCCCCATTAAAACAGCACTCTCACTTTCGCTCACAACTGAACACCTGAAGCTAATTTGGCATCTCATGCCTCTTTCTTATTAAGCAGTAGGACTTCCTGTCTCCGCCTCTCCTTTTACCCCCGGATACTTTTCTCCCTTATTTTGTAGCCTTCTTTTTTAATCTGAGCCAATTACTGCGTGTGTGTGTGTGAGATAATTCCCATGTGGGAGGTGACACTCACTGGGAGATGTACAAATTTAAACTATGGACAATTTAGTGTGTGAGTGATTTGGGAGGATACTGTTGCCGTGCTCACACAGCAGGTGAACCTTGCCCCATTATCAACAAAGTTTGTTCAGAAAAATGCTCATTGACACATTTGGCAATTGGCTGAGATTATTTTGAAATATGAATTGTTTACATCAGCTAAAGATCTTCCTTTTCTCTTCTTTTATTGCTGTATTACGGTACATTACAGTACATTACAGTACATTACGGTACATTACAGTACATTACGGTACATTACGGTACATTACAGTACATTACAGTACATTAGCCCCTTTAACAGGGTATAAATGTGTGCTACGACATCCCTGTGCAAGTGTTTTCTCATACGATGATATGTTAATAAAATACAACTCATAAACAGTCCGGCACACCCAGTGTATGATAACAGCTTCATATGGTTATGTTTAGGCATTCATTCGATTATGAGAAGGTTTCTCTCACAAGCACTCAGTGAGTTGCTAATTCAAGTGTTTTATTAGTTTGTCAGAGCAGATCATCCGCAAAACAGCAAATCATCTTTGCACTCAAATCTGAAGGTGGGTCACCAAATGTGTATGCCTCAACACTCATCGTCTAACTTTCATGGAAAGATAGTCGGAGGAGTCGGAGCAGCTTTGAACAAAATGTTAGACGCAATAGAGCCGTCAAAATGCAGAAACGTTCACAAACATCGACAGCTGTTGTTGAATGTGTTGCCTCTGTAAATGCAGGGAGGCTCTCCGCTACACGATGCCACAACATCGACAAAGACAACATTGACTTGAAGCACGAGACTAATGTGTTTACTTGACTTCTTTCAATGGAAACATAGTTTAACAAGTCCACATCCGCACGACTCAGGATGTGAACCCCGCTCTGCCCTTCATACGCTGAGCCTCCTCCTATGAACAGTGTGTCATGTAAAGGTGTCCTGTATTTCACGGGTATTCGACTCAAATTGAAAAGGTCCAGTTAGAGAAGCATAGGTCTCCTGTCGATGTGTCTGTGAATACACAGATGTGATTGGCTGAATATCAGACTGAATATTACTGATTTCTTTCTTTGGACTTGTTCTAAGAGGAACACTAATTCAACAACAACTTTTTATTAAATGCAACTCCATCAAGATGAAAGAAGATATCATTGTTATATATATTCATTTGAAGTATTTCTATTGAGTTATCGGGTCGTTTTGGCAGTTCCCCCCATCGTCCCCTTTCCTTTATTCTCTTGTCTACTCTCTCTTTCTTCCACTCTGCTCCCACATTTAGTTTACATTTACTCTTTACCGAACAGTTATTCAGGGCCTCATATCAAGCATGTTCAATATGCTTCGGCTCACATAACTTTCTGTCAAACAAGAACCAAATGAGCGAATAAAATGAAACTAGCGAACAATTTGTTCGCTAGCTTCATTTTATTAGGTTGAGCCGTAACGTGGTACTGGCAGCAATTAGACCCTGGAGGCTCGACTCGAAGGAGGCTCGACTGCAGAGGTTAATAACTGCAGTGTGTCTGCATGGAGCCCTGCTATGATAGAAAGGTTAGCTGTATTAGTGACGGTGGCAGAGGGCCAAGCTACAGAGAGAGTCAGGGCTGCAAGGCCAAGCTGAGTGCTGGGCAAAAGTATTCACACTGGAGGCTCTGGTGTCTAAATGTTTTCTTCCCACTGAGACACATCGCTCGAGGTGTCTGACCGATGTTCTGTCCAGCATAGGTTGGTCTGCAGCTCTCAGGGAGCAGTTCATGTGGCAGGTTTAGAGAGAGTTTAGGTACAAAATGCGTTTTTATGTTGAATGCTATACTTTTAAAGACGGAGTCCGGCCTGGTCTCCTCCCGGCTTCCTCCTGATTACGATTCATTCACCTCACCTGCCAAGTCAACCTCGCTGCCTTCCATCAACTCATCACTCAACCGTATATCTGCCCCGGTTCTACGTCCACTCTTCGCCAGATCGTCGGTACAACCTCTGTGGTATCTTTTTGTTTCAGTATAATCATATTCTGAATCATCCAGATGTTTGCTCTTGTACTTCGCTCGTCTTCCTGTGCCTGCAGCTTGGATCATCCTCCCGCTCCCCAGTCTGCCTATCCTGCCTCGTCCTGCCCGGTTTCGCCCTCGGTTCCCCACTGCTCCATGACATTTGTCCCTTTGTGTCCTCCCGGAAATGAACCCTCACACTCTCAGACTCCCTGGTCTGTCTCTGCGCTTGGGTCGCCACCACGCCCGTGACACAAATGCTCAGTCTATTGCACAGCTGGCTGTTTTTCAAACACAGTTGGTAGGTGCATTACAATGCACTGTGAAAGTAATGCATTGTAATTTGTATAAATCCCATGACTAGGGATCTCATCTGTGGAGAATTTCAGTATTAAACGCATTATAAGTACGATTAAATAACCCTAGTGATGAGTAGAAGTGTCACAAGAATAATCTGTCAGTCACAATATGTTTACAATATTCTTGCTTATAGAAGATATTATGTGTTACAGTATATTAACTAATTGAATGTATTAAACCATAAAAGTATAGTCACTAAAGGTATTAAAACATTGTAAGAATAGTTTGAGGGTCAGATAGGGATTCTGAATGGGACATGCAGCAAATGGAGGATGTGGTCAGTGGGGAGGACAGCTGACCAGAGGTGGAGTCAAGACAGATGTTTTGCAAGGGGCAAAGCTGTTTCGCTAAAGGATCGATCCAGGGAGGGGACAGAATTCAAATGGAGCCAATCACTAATTGCCACGGAGGGTCATTCAGATGTTTTATGACTGTTTGAAATTTCCAACATATAAGAGACTGTTCTGGAGAAAATTCCTCAGACCACATCCGCTCTCGTTTTTCAGTACCTGAATTCAGACCTGTGAGTGAGATGCGTGTGTGTGGTCTCTGTTCTCGAGAACATTACTATTGATAGTTAATGCAACTTGTAAGTGAACTTTGTGTAGTACATTAAATATTGTTATTGATTGTGAACCGGATCCAGTCCATTTTTCTGATGCGCGTGCACTCTCAGAAGCTCGCAGCAGAAAAGTCCCTGCGGCCTTCAGGCTCTCATCCTTTTGGTTTTTGAACCCGAACACATCCCTACATATTTTGCAGCTTGGGCAGAAGCCTCTGGCACTGGCAGCTTGCATGGTTAACATTGTTCTTCCATAGTGTGTATCAAAGCCCTTTTCGCTGTATTTTAAAGCATATTTGACAAATGTCTTTGGTGGAATCATGACTGGGACAGTTCCAGATGAGAAAGGTGGATTACAGTGGCTCTTGAGCGTATGAGGAGTATACAGTGGTAGCATTAATATCAATGGCGGCCGGTGACTGAAAGAATTGGACTCATTCTACAAAGGGGTGACGCAGCACCCGGTACGTTACAGTGGGAACATCCTCCGTTCTGTGCGACCTGTGCAGCAGTATGTCACCCATATCGGGATCCAGTACAGAGTAAGCGGAGAGGTGCAGCAAGACGGGTCACCGTAGTCAGGCAGTGCATCCATCTGGACGGCTGAGACAGGGAAGCCCAAGGCTGCGCTAGCAGAACCGAACTCTCCATCTACTCCCCAGAGGCAACCTGGCGCTACCCCACAGTTCAAATCCGTCATTCAGGGCTGCTGCAACAAGCTAACTGTTGCTTTAGCCAATGCAGTTAGCTAGCGACTGCTCGATAAAACGAGGGAAACGTAAATCTCAAAAAAGACATTTTGATTGCGTTGAAAATGCCGAATTAGAATGTAATTTGTGACATTATAATGTAGTTCACATATTGCATGCTATAACTTATGTTCTAATATGCTACACTCAAGTACAAAACAGTGGTAGGGAATTTAAATTTGGGAATTATCATTAGACCATTGCAATGTCAATATTGTATTCTGGTTATTGATGGGTAAGGAAGGACGTCCTTTGTTGAAGCATCGCTTTACGTGTTTTTAAGCTTTTACCTAAATACCGATTGTCACATAAATATAAGAAATGAAGACCTGTAAACAAACATTCATCTTGTGTCTATTAACAGTCGTCCCCTCCAGATGTTTGAGCTGCATTGCTGTTTAAATTAACAGAAGCATGACACAAACTTACAAAACATCTCCATCGCTAGTGCCGTGACAGCAAGCAAGACAAGCAGCCCCGCACAGCGAACTCGCTCTGCTGCAGTTCATCAACACTTTGCCAGAGTCACGGCGAGACGAGACTTTAGTTCTGAGCGTACAGAGACGGTGTCTGTCAGTCTCAGCTGGCAGCAGCGGCAGAGACTTCTACCTGCCTCTGCTGAGGCCATTTGAAGTTGGAGCGTTATTGCCAAAGATGAGATCAAAGAAAAGCTGCCAGGATGTCTCTATCTCTCTCTTTCACTGTCTCTCTCGCTCTCTCTCTCTCTCTCTCACACAGATGCACGTACTTCAACTGAAAATCATTTAAAGAAGGTAACCATGGTGACAGAGTGAGAGAGAGGAAACAATGCCTCTGTTGCCATTGTCTTGTTTCATCTGCTTGGCTGTTTGCATATTCACGTATTCTGACTTAAATAAACATCTTTAGCCTTCCATAGAGAGTGAAAGTCCAGTGGGTGATCGGAATCGTTAGTCCTTCGTTCGCCCCATCTACTCTATCATTTCTCTCTTTCACTGGCTGGCCTCCGGCCCTCTTCTAATTTGGAGCCTCTATTACATAAAACCACATCTAAATCACTTTTTCTTTCCCTGACACTCTGTCCTTTCCACCCGTGCATCATCTGACTCGTGATGCACGATGCAACTCGTCCCCTATGGATACTTGGTCAGGACCCCCTGCTGTCACTCTGGGGTTTAAGGTTTAGGGAAACTAAACTATTTGGTTAGGTTTGGTAAAAAACTACGACCTTTAGGTACTTACGTAACTTAAAACAAGTCAACGTTGACTTTGGGGTTCACATGGGACACAGACAGCGGTGTCCTGGCTGCTCTGACCGTGTAATATTGCCGCCAATGGGTTTACATTGGAGTAAGCTGAAAGCCTGGTGTCTCATGTATACTAAAGGATGCGTTGAGCCGGTATCAGACGCCTAAAGCCGTGACAAACCACCCTGGGGATGAGACCAGGCTGGTCCTTCACAGTATTTTGCCTTTTAACTGGTGCTCCTATTGTGCTGGATTTTAGAAATAGGGTTCACCAATATTAGTGCAGGAGTGCGTCTGTGTTTTTATGCACGAGTACACTTCCATACATCTATGTGTTGACAGTATATGGGAACACATAGTTTGCACCATTGCTTTTATTTTAATTAAATTTTTTCCAACAAACGCTTTTGAACTCTGTGACAGAAAGAAACAGAAAAGAGATTATTAGGAAATAACAAAAACCCTGAGTTACTGGTAAGTTCTGAGTTCAGAGGTTGAGCTGAACACAGACACACTTGGTGTGTCGGTCACTAATTAGCTTGCAGCTAACATGATTAGCTGTTTGGGCCAAATAAACACGTTTCGGCAGTCAAATCTGCACGAATGATGTGAAGTGAAAACTACCTTTGCTTTAGAAATAACTCCATCCAGTGATGTAGGCTGTGAGATGTTCTGAACATCATAGTAATTGAACCTTGAGTCAAAATTATTATGTCAAACTAAAAGTGAGCAGAACAAATTCATTTTCATAAAACTTCAGTGCTCTGGGATTGTTCATGTCTCGTGACACATTTTTAAGAAGACACATGTGTCTGGTCGAGTTACTGCCCCCTCTGCTGCTGCACTGGGCCTCTGGGTACGCTTGTCAGATGTGATTGGCCTGATGAGAGGCTCTTCTGTCAGGAGGCTCGTATCTCAGGTATCTGAAGCTGAAGCACGCGCGCACACACACACACACACACACACACACACACACACACACACACACACACACACACACACACACACACACACACACACACCTGCCTGGAGGGAGGAAGACACTGAGGAGGTGAAGTGGTGAGAGAAGTCTTGTGCTCAGTGGATGTAAGGAGGTCAGGTTAAAGGAGAAATGTAGAGAAATACTCAGCGATAGAACGTGGATGAGCGATATTGAGGAATGTAAAGAGTGGTGTGTGTGTGTGTGTGTGTGTGTGTGTGTGTGTGTTCGTGCTGCACCCATCCATCTCTCCCTGTCTTTCTTACCGCTCTGCCTTTCAACTCCAGACTGTCCCCAATGTGGACGTCGACCATAATGAAAAAGGATGTTTTGTGTGTGTGTGTGTGCACACGTGCGTATGTGTTTTTGCCTGACTGCGCGTGCACACGCATGTGTGTGACGTGTGTGGTAATGAATAAGGATGTGCTGAGTGTGGAGCTGGTCGTTAATCACCGGCAGTGCTGGCAGCTAACAGATAAGCAGATTGATCCAAGGCCACCGAGGGAACGCAGCCTGGCACCGGCCCATTCATCACACGCGCACAAACACACGTCCATGTATATACTGTACACACACACACACACACAGAGTCTACGAGAAGGCTGGCAAAGAGTTTCAGCTCAGGATCATCTCTGCCCATTCAAGCTAACATCTGTGAGAATGGAGGCAGAACGAGAGGCAGACTGTGGTGCTGCAGCCCGACAACCTCTGCAACCGCTCCATGACGGCTCGCCTGCAAAGTCCAACCTGGCATTCGTTACTGTCCGCGCACACACACACACACACACACACACACACACACACACACACACACACACACACACACACACACACACACACACACACACACACACACACACACACAGATAAGGGTCTTTGCTTTGGTGATCCAGAAATCCCACGGGCACAGAGCCTTGTCTTGTCTTCTACCATCCATCCATTCGGATAAACGGACGGATGGATGGATGGTAGAAGAGAAGACAGGATGACAAAACAGAGTTAACGACACGCTTCAGCACTATGTGACAGCTTTCTGTGCTCACCAGGGAGCCGAGAGGAAGATGGCAAAGAAACCAGGGAGAGGAAAGCCAGAGAGGAAGCGAGCGGTCAAACATCTGTGGTGCTTCTGTTTTTTCTACGGCTTCTATCACATGCTCTGTGGCGGAGGAGAGCCAGAACCCGCTCTACACACCATTTTGTTTTCAAGATAAAAGATCTGTTAGAAATTGATAACATACGATTCATACATTCATAAGATGAGAGCGCAGTGTGTTCCAACTACATAGCATTTGGATTATGTGTAAATCAGATCTACAGTAGATTAGCAAGAATTTCTGGATATGAGATGTGAGCTTTCTGGACAGACTGTGGACTGAGGCGGACGTTTTAAATGAGTAATGGTGGGATACAATAATTAGAAGTGACATTAAGTTACAGTCAAGAGGAGAAACTGGAGGGCACACATCCATGATGTTATGTAGAAAACACATTTAACACTAAAATGTTTAATTCATTTAATTTAGTGCTGGAGTGAACAGGCTGCTGTTGATGACCGGTAGGCAGGACGCAGAACACACAGATCGAGTATGTTCACTCATAAATGGTGTTTTTTTGTTCAGGGTCTACGATTCCTTCAACGTCTGGGATCATCTTCATCTTCTTGTGATGACAAATAGACTTCTTCACATTGCTAAACTTAAAGATCCACGTTTCTCAAATATACAATGAAACATTGGATACTGGTTTGTATGTGCAGCCTCCCCGAGGGTTTGCACTGCTGCTGAGGAGACAGAGGCAGTGTGGTGGTGAGTGCACAACTTGCTAATGTAGCCGGGTGGCATAATCCGCTTGGCCTCTCAGTTTATGGTTTTATACTCTCTGCCGGAGGATGCATCGAGCTGATGCATCGAGCTGATTGGTGGCTAATTCTCCAGTGGGATGCTGTTAAACCATTGCAGAAGAAGAAGGCTCAACAAGATGAAAATGCTAACAACCACTTTCATCATTACAGTTTCAAATCGTTGGTAAAAACGACTGCTGTTCATTCGCCCTGTTCATCTGTGTTCTGCCTCTGTTGAACATCTTGACTTGTCACTGCCTACGTCTGACCCCAGATCAGATGGATGTGTTTCTGATCATCTGTCAGTGTTGTGTGTGCTTTCTCTCTCTCTCTCTGCTGTTTGTCAGTGTTTCTCTGTCACCCTATAGGGTGCAGTTTGACGTGGCGATTGGGTACTGCTGTATCAGCGAGACACAAAACTGACATTGTCAAAAACTCATCACGTTCCCGATGTTGCTGTCTTTACACTGACCACCATCATAAACATTAACAACCAAAAGCACTGCACACTTATCGATCAAGGCCTCTTTTCTCAAACGGCACCGTGTTCACCGCGTTCATCGCCCAGAGGACGATGGAACGGAGATCACATCATGCATTTAAAGGCTTTGGGCAAAATATGGCTTGTCCACTGCAGATTCACAGCTTTTTTTTTAAATTGGTGATTAATCATCCGATGCCAACGCTTCAAAATAGATTCTACATTCAGGTGAAAGGGTCACACAATCTCACTGACTGATTTTCAGATGGCGATTAAAGCAGAACTCACCTGTACATTTAAAAGTGCAGTTACAGACCATGTAGCCTACATCAGCAGTCATGCTGCTGTAGTTTAAAACGCTTGTTTGCTGTGGTAAAGGAACAGAGTGTGAGGCACGTAACGAGCGGAAACTGACACGTGTTGTTGGATTTACGTAACAGGAAAATGCATGAAATATGAGCAGTACATTACGTAAGATAGCAAACCATAGTGCAAACATAGCGCCGGTGGATGAGAGCCTGCAGAAAGATCCACAGGAATTAGGTTTACATGTTCGAGCTTGTTGAACAGATGTATTGATAACATATTGGCTTTTAGTTAAAGATATTTTATTGCTCTAACAGTAAGGAGTGCAGTTGCCGACATCCTGAGTAGTCTTCACTTCACCTCGATCACTTTACTGACGCTGTGTGTGTGTGTGTGTGTGTGTAGGTGTGTGTGTGTGTGTGTGTGTGTGTGTAGGTGTGTGTGTGTGTGTGTAGGTGTGTGTGTGTGTGTGTGTGTGTGTGTGTGTGTGTGTGTGTGTGTAGTTGGAGGAGTTCAGCTGGTCAGAGAGCGTAGAGGAGATGAGCGCTGCACCTTGATAATAAATTACACCAAAACATTAAAATATAAAAAAACACGAGTAACTTCGGGGCTTATCAATACAATAATCTTTAATAATTCAGCACGTGGGCCCGTTTAATACGGGGTTTTGTTTTGCCAGTGTTGAGTTTGTCTAACTGGACTGCGGCGGCGGCTCTGAGCTAATGAAAACACAACGATTCTTAGTTTCAGGTGATTAAAACATGGCTGTGAATATTATGTTCCATTTCTGCCAATTAATCCCCCTAAATGTTACACACTGTTCCTTTAATAAAATGGTACCATACAAACAAGGTATGACAAGAGTCCAGGAGTTTTTCCTGGGATGGTGAAGGCATGAACTGCCCTACTTCGCCTGTGATTGGCTTACAACAATATTCTTACCCTAAACGTACCAATCTCACTATCTAAAGTCTCATAGCCCTGACTTATCCAACCATTAAAGACAATGTGTACCAGCCAATCAGAGGCAGAGCAGGACGGGTGATGCCTTCGCCCTGCGAGGAAGAACAGATTTGCCTCCAGGAAGTCACTGCGCCTGAATGGAAGCTGCATTTGTGTTTTTGTGTGGATCAACACATATGCCAGACATAAGGTGCTGATTTGTGAGCTCTAGAGGTCCTCGTGATGGATCTTGTTATATGTGGACAGCCAAGCCAGGTGTCCCCCTTCGTTTCCCGTCTTTATGCTAAGCTAATCTAGCCGGCTGCCGGTTGTAGCTTCATGACACGAGAGTGGTATCGATCCTCTTGTGTGAGGATGCATGATCGGTGAGATGATATTCGATAAATGACTGAATGAAGTCATGTGATAACTGGACATGATGTGATCGTACTCTTAGAATGGATGTTCTCAATAGATTGAACGATAGACAATCAGCTGTAATCATTCAACAGGAACGTTGGGTTCTCTTCCATTATTCATTCCTCTTCCTCTCTTCCACTTCTATATCTCTCTCATCACACATTGCTCTCTTCCCATATAGCTTTCTGTCATCGCTGTGCTGAGAAAACACAGGAAATGGAGAAGTCTGTGAGACATTTTCACGCTTAACTTTTGTTTGAGTGAACAGTCGGGCAACGCTGAAGGTAGATACCACTCTATGCAGTAAGTGTGCGTGACTGCGTGTCCGTAAAAGCTCACATTGATGAAAGTATCTCGATGCACCTCTGGCCTTGTTTCGTGCTACAAGTCTGTGTCAAGTAAAGCCAAAGCTTGCTGGTGCATTTCACAGCCGAGCCCCCGAAGGGTCAAGTTTCTCATGCATTGAATGATCCACATTAGAATTAGGAAACCTAATTTAGATGAAGCTGTCAGGCACCCTCTGCAATGCATCCTCTATGTACAATGGCCATTACAGGAAAGCTCGACAAGGTGATGAAATAGAACATTTAATTAAGTGTGGGTTGGTATCACCTGGATTACTCAGAATAAAACATCAGCATCAGCTCAAGAACTGAGCACATTGTGGATGTGTCTTCACATGAAACTAAAGCTCGAGAAAGTCCTTCATTGACTTGTATGTAACCTCATGTAGGGTTGATGGTAAAAGGCTTCTTCTTCTATGTGTGTCGGTCTTTGTAGACCCCCATAGAGAACTCTGAGATCCAAAATTACAGGCACATGAGCACAAAGAGAGCCTGGGCCACAGGAGACAACCCCTGATGACCACCGCAGGTTGGTGTGGTGCATTACAACCAATACAGAGGCTTCTTAATAACAGAGGGAATATAGGAGGTACAGGCTGAGAGTACAGATGGACACAAAGATACATGCTTTCAATGGATAAAGGGAAGATAGTGAGCGAGAGCTGAACCTTGCAGTGTACAATCTGATATCCAAGCAATGACTTATTCATGCAACGGTAATCCCAAAAGTCTCACCTTCCATGGCTGTAGCCACTGCTTTGCTCTTAGTGAGAGGTATCAATTCCCTTAAGTTTCAATATTCACAACTTACTCCACACCAAGAGATGGCTATGGATATCTCTCAGACTCTACACATCAGCTCTGAAGCAGCGTCAGCAGAGGGGAGTCCTCAGGCCAGAGAGTTGGTATTTCTGTGACATCAGCACATAAAGAGATGCTGAATCTGTTCTGAAGAACAGAAACCTGTCAAAACCATTAAATGCTGGGATTACGGTTACTTGAAAATGTTTTGTCAAAAAGAACAAAAACAGCTTAATAAGGTGTTTAGCCACCATGCACCTCAACAACCAGGCTGT
>CM051693.1:17084636-17142136 GCA_028022725.1 Lycodopsis pacificus
TGTGTGTGTGTGTGTGTGTACACCCATTCATCCGTTTTAGTCTTTTACACTGAAGAACAAGTCAATAAATCCATGTTAACATCCACGGACATGTCACAGCTACATTAGCAGCATTAGCATTGATCTCCTCGTTCTCTTCCTTTGTGTTCTGTCCTCTGAGCACTTCAATCATTCAGCAGGTCACTCATAAGAGTAACCACACCAGCAATGCACCTTCTACTGATTTATTGCAGGAAAAGCAGACAAACGCTTCAACAGCTTGTTCACACACTCACACTCACACTGTAACTGTGACTGCGTTGATGAGGCTGAGGGGAAGTCACATGTGTCCAGAATACAGCAGGCAGCTGAGGGGCGGAGCAACAAGCTCTCATGGACCATCGTACACGTCCTGTCAGCAGCTGAACCTAGTGAAGCATCTTAGCAGCTAGAGAGCCTGATGCTTGTCTCAAGGAGAGTGAATATTGTGGGTGGCCATTCATTTCATACATTATCATGTATTGTAATATATTATATTACTGCAGCATTACACAGGCAGTCTAAAACTAAACCCAAACCATGATCTTTTACTAAACCTGACCACGTTGTAATTGCCTAGTCTAGACGTATGAGTAACTGGAAATTACAATAGTGTTAATATGAAACATATTTTTGGTTCAGAAACATCAAGATTCAACTTATCTGTGGTTTGCAGAAAGGTATAATGCAGATGTTTTATTCCTGCGTTTAACTAGTGCCTGACCGTTACCTGCACTTCATCTCTAACCCAGTCACTGCACGTGTTCATGACATGGACGCATATCTTCTTATTACCTAGTATATGTATTGCTCACATTCTCAAGACAGAAGGCAGTTTGGGCAATAACTTGCAATAACTTGCAATAAGCTGGTGTTTTGTTTATCTGAACATATATCTGAACATGTGACTGTGTCAGACTTCTTTTGCTCCATGTTCACACATCTCATCTACGTACAGACAGTGGGGGAGGAGCTACACCTGCTATGACTTATAATATGATGGCAAACGAGATCGTGCTGCTTTCAACAAGAACTATAGGGCTGGGCAAGTTAACGCGTTACTTTCATACATGAAGTCACACACTGAGCACAGAGAGTGAAGAGATAGAACTGCTGCTGAGTAAAGGGAACACTGCTGCTAACAAGAACCCACAAAGATACAAAACAAAACCGAAAAAAAACATAATTTCATTACGACTTGAGCTTTAGCTGTTAATGTCGAGTCTTTGTCTGCTCACTGTGACACAAAACATGCTGGGAGATGCTGGCCTTGTACATGCATGCTCTGCACACACACACACACACACACACACACACACACACACACACACACACACACACACAGATGATGAGATAAGGCCCTGGTCTTGGACTACATTGGGAGGCCATGTAGAGACAGGAGAGTTCCATTTGCTAAAGCAGCCGAGCATGGCCACTGCTGGCTCATCACTATCTGCCGCCCCATCTAATCAGGAGAGAGGGAGGGAGGGAGGGAGGGAGACAGAGAGAGAGAGAGAGAGAGAGGGAGACAGAGAGAGAGAGGGAGAGAGGGAGAGAGAGAGACAGAGAGAGAGCGAGAGAGAGACAGAGAGAGAGCGAGAGAGAGCGAGAGAGAGAGAGAGAGAGAGAGAGTGCATTGAGGATGTAAGTGAGGGAAGAAAACAGCAGTGAGGGAAGTTGTGAGGAGGAGAAGGAAAAGGGAGGGAGATGGAAATAAACGAGTGAATATCACTTCACACATCACGGTGTATTTGGTCAGCAGATGATTAGTCAGCATACATGGTACAAAAGAGCTGAGGGACCAATGTATTCAGCATTAAAGCAGTGGTTTCATGTTTCACTGTGACTTATGGAGGTTTAAATAGCATATCATTCCCCCGTTACTCACCATATTGTTAACAATATATCAATGCTATTGCACTCTTATTGGAATCTAACTAGACATACAGAACGATTACTCACGACACTACAGGGCTTATTCTCGGGATGCTCATCATGTAGTTGATTAAGTTAGAGAATGTGTTTGCCTGACTGTTTGTCCATCTGCTTGCAGAACAATTAAGCACATGCCTGGTTTGCACACCTCTCCTCCTCCTCCTCCTCCTCCTCCTCCTCCTCCTCCTCCTCCTCCTCCTCCTCCTCTCCTCTCCTTTCCTTTCCTTTCCTTTCTTGTTTGGTATCCTCAAGGGAGCTAACTTCTCTACCTCCCTCCTCATTTCTCTCCCTATCCTCCTCTACTTTAATTCCCTGCCTGCGGAACACTGAGAAAAGTGCTGATGAACAATTAAACGTGGTCCTTCCCCAGGGAAGCAAGGTCACTGTGTGTGTGTGTGTGTGTGTGTGTGTGTGTGTGTGTGTGTGTGTGTGTGTGTGTGTGTGTGTGTGTGTGTGTGTGGGTGGGTGTGTGTGTGCATGAGAGAGACTTGGCAGACGTACAGATGTATGGCAGACAGAGGGTAAAACGCTGAATAATGTTATTCAGCTTGTAGGCGTTGGAGAACTGGTATTGAGAAGAACACTGACCGGGCAGTGAAAGACACAGAACCAATAATTCATGATATGAATGGCATTGTGTTAGCATTGAGGGTAATCACTGATCGTACTTGTTGGCAGGACTGTACATCAGCAGCAAATGTAACATTAGAGTATTACACACAGTGACCTTTCCTCTTGATCACTGGAAGGTTCACATCTGTTGCTGTGAGTGAAATAAACTATTGCATGGATTACGACATTTCATATGACATGTGATACATATCCATGCCCCTCTCGAGATGAATTGTTTTTCATCTAGTCCCATCATCAGGTCAACATTTGACTTTGTCCAATACTGTTCTTTGGTTTGTAATGAAATGCCTGGAATACTAATGGTGTTCTCATCAGCCGCAGTTGTACTTTGTTCTTAGTGCTAATTAGCCAATGTTGGAATGCTACCATGCTAAACAGAGATGGTGGACATGGTCAACAATATACCTGCTTAATATCGGCAAGTTAGAATCATGGCTCTTTTCTCCAGCACACTTCTTTGACTGCGGTTAGCGTGTTGACCTGCAGCTCTGAGGGTACGTACATCCACACTGCGCCACCATTGTAGCTCTTGATAAACATAGCAGCAGACTAAGCAGCAGCAGGCAGCATGATAATGATCTAGAGAAGGCCACCAAGGAGTGTTGTATTGGAGCGTTCAGTCACTTGACCTCACACTATGAGCATGTGTCTCACTTGCTGGACACCAGGCTGAGGGGAAATACTGCTTCCATAAGCAATTAGTGAAGACAACTGTACTACAGCCTGGCAGATGGGGAAACAGCCTCATGTCTGTTGGTTGCAGACTTCAGAAAGTCTCGGACTGCAAAGCATTTACATCCAAATATCAAGCGTAATGTATTTACAGTCCCAACCACTGCCACCATACTCTCACATCATGGTTGATATTCCTTCAGCAGCTAAAGGAGCCCAGGGTCACTGTACAGCAGGACAGGCTGGCATTGAGCAGTCTATACCTCAAAGGCTTCCATCCACGACGTACAACGATGCTCCTCACAATCAGAACACAGTGTGAGCTTTATATGGCAAAGGGGATCGTGACCACAATCCTTTCAAGAGAATCTGCTTTAGTTGCCTAACTCTAACTCTAACTCTAACTCTCTAACTCTAACTCTCTAACTCTAACTCTAACTCTAACTCTAACTCTAACTCTAAGCGTACCAAGACATCACTTCACAGCCAGTATTCACAGGAGGAGTGGTTACTACCTTTATTTAATGTAATGTGCATGTGGGCATGTGAGTTTTGTATAAAGATATAAAAACCTTAAGTTACTGATTTGTTGTTGACAGATCACTTTTGCGTGTCTTATTTGCAGACCCAGCAGTTATAGAACAATATAAGCAATACTGTGGACTGTAAGTCTAATGTCAGAATGAAGTGCCTTAATGTTGAAAAAGGCAACTCCACTGGTTGCAAAAAGAAGTTTGATTGTATGGAAGTCTACGAGAATGTGAGCCTACTTCTCACTTGATTTATTACCTCAGCATACAATTCCCAACTTCAAGTCTTCTTCAAAACAGCATCGTGTTCCTTTAGCAAATGATGGTCCATTTAGAGTGAAACAGACGATGAAGCAGCTTTAAGGCGGGGCTACACGGTGATTGACATGTCTGGCTATTGTCTGTGTTTGTGTCTTACAACTTTTACCCTTTCACAGTGTGTTTTCACTTCATGAAAATTCATTATAACCTTCTTTTTTGTTGCCTAAAAATGCTTGATTCAGCATTTGGTTGTACTTAGCTCCACCCTCTGGTGTCACTCAAGGCTTCAAAACAGCAGACCACCAACCAATAGGTGACTACGTCCACTTCCTATACATTCCATCTATGATCCTTTTGCTCTCACGTTGTCATTTAACACAGTTATGGCCGACACAGTTCATCTATGATAGTGATGGAGACACTCTCAAATGACAGTTTAGAGAAAGCAATCTAACCTCTGAGTCATTGTTTTTATTGCAAATATGAAGTGATTAAGATATAACACAACACGATAGTGCTCCTGTTCAAATACCCATGTAGCGCACCATAGCAGTGTTTTACAGCTGCAGATGCTGCAGCAAGTATTTTGAACTAATTTAAGGAGAGTTTGGAGTTTAAATAGTGTTCGTTAGTCTATTTAGACAGAAAGAGATGGATTCATGTTTAAACACTCAACAATGGAGCACATATGTAAGAGTTTCTTTCACTCATGTACATTTGCAAAGACGCTCACTTTACAAATAAACAATGCTTATGACATCACAAACAGACAATCACGACCATGTTGCAATGCCGCTCACCATCTCTCTTGGGATTGGTCTGCAGCAGCGGAGGGGGTGGACTTCAAAGCAGAGAAACAATAAAGAAACAAAATGTAAACTGCAAAACTT
Organism: Lycodopsis pacificus; assembly: GCA_028022725.1. Taxonomy (NCBI): domain Eukaryota; kingdom Metazoa; phylum Chordata; class Actinopteri; order Perciformes; family Zoarcidae; genus Lycodopsis; species Lycodopsis pacificus. Next base: position 17,089,576 of record CM051693.1, read on the forward strand.
CCTCTCAGTCGCCGTCTGGCTCACCATCAGCAGCTGTCTCTGTGACATCATTCATGTTACAAAAACTAAATGTGTCAAGTTCATCCCTGGGGCCAGAAACTATTTCTGTGTTCAAGAAAGGAAGTCTTGAATGAGATGATATCCTGAAGGCAATTTGTTGTTTATTAATCTCCTCTCATGCATCTGATTGAGCTGTGGGTTAACGGGGGAGCTCCAATTTGCAAACGAATACGTGGTCTACTTGCAGCCCAGGCAGGCTTATACAAAGACATTTAACATCACTGCTGTTTAAGTATATTCATTATCTGTGCTTCAGTGTGTCGCCTCCCATCCAGGATCACTTTACTAAAGGTATATCAGCAGCTCTGTTTGTATGCTTCTCATGGAGCCATGCATTTCTGTTTGTTTTCCCCACCATCTCAAATTCAACAACATTCACGTTTTCTGTCACCTTTGGTAATCTTGCCCTCTACAAATCCCCCCCATCCCCGCTCACAAGACAATAGGGATTGCTGCCTCGAAAGCTAAAGATTCTGCACAACTCTAAAGCCACGATAGAGCCACAGCCTAGTACTACAAATACAACATCACACCTTCCCCCGCCAGAGACTGTGTTCAGCTGCTTGCTCAGCTTTAGTCTTCTCCTGTCTGGGCTACAACTCCCACTGCGGACGCACCCCTTCCAGCCCCCACAACTCATCCAGAACATCGAGGCACGCTTCGTCCTCAACTTTCCCGGACCCTCCCGTGTTATCCCCTCATGCAGTCCCACCACTGGCTGCTTGTGTTGAATACAAAATCCTGCTGTTGGCAAACAAGGCAGCAAAGGGATCCACACATGCACACTAGGCTACTGTCCAGGTCTACACACAGCAGCATGCTCTGTTTCTCTGCCACCACTGGCCATCCTGCATGCCACTTTAATTCATTCCCAGTCTGGCTGTGGTTCCAGCAGGTTCCCACTGGCTGTCTCTCACTGCCACTTCCACCCCCCCCCCATACGGCAATTTCTCCTCAAGTACCCTGTCTATCTGTGCTTCCTATTGTAATTCTTGCCTCTTGGTAGGATTTCGCAAATTCTACTGTTGCACTCCAATTACGTTGCCCAGAACGAGTGCGTCAGTCAACTTAATGAAATGTAAATGTCTTTCTGCCTGCCGATGTTTTTAATCCTCTCTCCTCTTGTTCATGAATGTTTGAGCGTGTTGTGAAAGTACATCTGAATATCAAACTCTGAGCTCAGTAAGCCTGCATGCTGGTAATTGTAGCTTCCTACCCACAGTGTGGTATACATGTGTGTCCACTGGTGCATGTATACGTCTCTGGCATTACCCCAGTGAACCTCAGGCGTGGGGAGCCTACCTAACGCCTTGTTAGGTGTGTGACATATTGTGCATGTGCACGGATTAAGCACACATCACGGCATGGATCGAACTGTAAGGTGACCATAAGGCTTGGGAAGGCTAGAGCTTGATTGCTCACTGCCTGAGCAATAACCTTAAGGTAGTGATGAGCTTCATGGAGTTTCCATGCATGAGCAACTTCTTCCACAATAACTGGTCATTTGTGTTCTCAGAGTTTTACTGTCAACCTCATATTACATGTGACCGCTTTCACATGGTGTTCTCCCTTTATCGGTTATGTGATAACCCTCATTAGAGTTGAAGAGTATGGCGATCATGTTCCATAACTGCATGTTTATGGTGGTTCTATGGATCAAAGCCAAGGTCTGACATGTTTAAAACGACCAGAGTTGACCAAAGTGCTGAACAGCATCAAAATACCAAATGAACAAATATAAATACCAAAATATGAATAAAGGAAAACAATAAACATAATCAAGGATTATTAAAACACGAGAAAGACAAAGGTGTGAGCAGCTCTGTGGATCGGTAAGCTGTTCCACCTCTATTGCTGTCCCTGGATCTCCGGACACACAAGCATCTGGTACGATGGTGCAAAGGATCAGCTGATAAGGATAAACACGTCCCATTCAAAACCTGCAAAACCTGCAAAACAAGCAAAACCTGCAAAACAAGCAATACAGTCTGAAAATCAATCCTGAAACCAAGAGGAAGCCAGTGGAGGGAGGCAAATGCTGGTCTCTCCTGGTTTCTTCTCCCTGTTACATGAGGAGCGGCTCCAGACAACGAAGAGACATACAAAGAAATACAGCAGACTAATATACAGGTCATGAAAGCATAAACAACTCTATCACATGTCTGTCCTCTAGCTTTCACTTAAACTGAATGTGTCTTGTACCAGTTTCTAATTCAATTGTATCTTTAGAAACGTAGTCATTTGAAACGTAGTCATTTGAAGCCAAACCACGAGTTTCTTTCCAAACTTAACTGACCTCAACCGACGCTTCCCTCCAGGGATGGACAGGAGGCTAGTGACTGAAGACGTGAGGCTAGTGACTGAAGACGTGAGGCTAGTGACTGAAGACGTGAGGCTAGTGACTGAAGACAGGAGGCTAGTGACTGAAGACGTGAGGCTAGTGACTGAAGACAGGAGGCTAGTGACTGAAGACGTGAGGCTAGTGACTGAAGACAGGAGGCTAGTGACTGAAGACAGGAGGCTAGTGACTGAAGACGTGAGGCTAGTGACTGAAGACGTGAGGCTAGTGACTGAAGACAGGAGGCTAGTGACTGAAGACGTGAGGCTAGTGACTGAAGACAGGAGGCTAGTGACTGAAGACGTGAGGCTAGTGACTGAAGACAGGAGGCTAGTGACTGAAGACAGGAGGCTAGTGACTGAAGACGTGAGGCTAGTGACTGAAGACGTGAGGCTAGTGACTGAAGACAGGAGGCTAGTGACTGAAGACAGGAGGCTAGTGACTGAAGACGTGAGGCTAGTGACTGAAGACAGGAGGCTAGTGACTGAAGACAGGAGGCTAGTGACTTAAGACAGGAGGCTAGTGACTGAAGACAGGAGGCTAGTGACTGAAGACAGGAGGCTAGTGACTGAAGACGTGAGGCTAGTGACTGAAGACAGGAGGCTAGTGACTGAAGACAGGAGGCTAGTGACTTAAGACAGGAGGCTAGTGACTGAAGACAGGAGGCTAGTGACTGAAGACGTGAGGCTAGTGACTGAAGACGTGAGGCTAGTGACTGAAGACAGGAGGCTAGTGACTGAAGACGTGAGGCTAGTGACTGAAGACGTGAGACTAGTGACTGAAGACGTGAGGCCCTCCCAGGGCCAGGTGGGTTCCAGGGAATGGGTTCGGGGCTGGAACGGGATGGGATGGGGAGCAGGCTGAAAGCTGGCAGACTGGGAATACGGGCTGTTAAAAAATGAGTTTTGCCACTCAGGCAAAGAACTCCTCAACCAGCTTAGATGTAGCTTCTGGGTGTGCCAACTTCAAAGCAGTCCGTTTGTATTCACAGCAAGGAGCTCTCTTCCATTCTCCATGGAAGCAGAGGAGGAAATATGGAAGCTCACAGAGTTCCTGCAAAAACAGTTCTGCTGGGTCCATGCTTGGTTAGGTCATTCTGTCAGGGCTGTCAGTTCAAAGGAGGACTCAAAGGAAGGTCTCAAGGCAGGCAGGTCGACTTTAACATGAAGCCAGCGTTCATAACAAAAGCTGGTACTAATATTAAACTGACAGGTAACAACGACTGAGGGAGAAGGCTGGTGCAGTGCAAAGGATAAATACCAAAGGACAAACTGAAGAAGGGCCGGTAAAGCGGAAGGTAGACAGGCAGGAAATCCAACAAACTTTCAAAATAAAACAGGAAACTCAACTATGAAACCAAAGATCATGCCACGGTAGCACACTTCCAAATCAAACATATTGTAGAATGGCAGAAAGAAAACGTGTTTGCCTGTAGATAAGCTACCTCCATCTACAAACAACACTGCCTGACATTAACAAGGAGGCGTAGCATTAAATATGGTATTTCTGTAAATAACTGGACTATTCGTAGCAGCAGAACTGCTCCAGAACTCTCACTTTACCCTCCACAATTTTCCATCAGGGCCCGCCGTGTTCTCTGAAAGGGAGCAAAAACATGATATGGATAAATGAGGAAAGAAATAACGATAGAGACAGGTGTAGATGGAGAGATGGAGAGATGGATAGAAGATGGGGAGCGAGGTGAAAGGGAAAATGGAAAGATGGATAGAAAGATGGATGCATGATTAGGTGGGAGGGTGGGGAGTCAGTGGCATCTATAAATAGGTGAATCAATGGATGCATGGCTGGTTGCTGGCTGAATGAGTGGATGGATGGATGAATGGATGTGTAGAGAGATGAAAAGCCTCGAGGTAAGGAGAGATATCAGAAGATGAATGAATGCAGAGCAGCTACCTCTCTGCATTTCTCCATCTTTACCTTTCTTCCTCGTCCCCCAGCTCTCCCTCGCTCTCCTATTCTTGGTCTCTCTCGCTCTATCATTGTTTCTGTTATGCTCTCTCTCTTTCTCTCTCTCTCTCATTCTGACCAGATGAGTAATAGCTGTGGCGCTGTGGCTTGACTGATTAATGCACTCGAAGAGCCCAGGGAGGTGGAGCACAACAAACAGATGGAGGAGGGAGAAAAAAGAGTGAGAGGAAAGATTGGAGAGAGAAGAATGGGCGAGAGTCAGAGAGGATGAGTGTGTGTGTGTCCATGTAGCAGGAACCCCAGTGCTGCCATCCGAGTGGTTTGATTCTCAGAGGGAGGTCGCCGTCTTCTCATCAGTGGAAGTGTTTCTCTTTCCGGTTTAGAACAATCACGCTCACTCATACTGTATCACCAATCAGCCACACTGGCGTTACTGTCAGGGGACGGATGGAGACGCACACAGAGAGACAATGTGAGAAAAAGACATAAAGACTGAGGAGGGTAAGACAAAGTGAGCGGGAAGTTACTGTACTCTTTCACTCTCGGGTCGATGAGGTCTAAACTGACATTGGAAGTGATCTTCTCTCTGTCACCTCTTCCTCTCTGTGTCGCTTTGTCGCCTTCCCCCCGTCTCCATCCCGTCTCCGTTAGCTCGACTGGGTTTCTCCTGTCTTTCTGCACTCATGGTAATGATGCAGTAATGATGCATCATGCAGAGAATCAGACTCCCCCATTTGTTGATTGTTTTTGTGCAGCCTATGGAAGCAAGCCTGTTCAACATGAACTCTAAGAATTAACCCATTCCAAGCCTAAAGGTTAAACTCAGGATTAATGAACCATGACCAAGATGTATACCTCAGCATCAGTTAGCCTGAAGCATACTCCATTTAGCCTACGAATACAGCGTTTAAAGTTGATTCCTCTAAATCAAGCCCAGACCTTTGTGTTTAAAGGTAATTGCTTCTTGGAATCACTTAACCAGAGAACAGCATCATAGAGGCTGCTGAGAGTAGAGGCAACGTTAGACTGAGATGAGTAGAGGCAACGTTAGACTGAGATGAGTAGAGGCAACATTAGACTGAGATGAGTAGAGTCAACGTTAGACTGAGAGTAGAGGCAACGTTAGACTGAAGATGAGTAGAGGCAACGTTAGACTGAAGATGAGTAGAGGCAACGTTAGACTGAGAGTAGAGGCAACGTTAGACTGAAGATGAGTAGAGGCAACGTTAGACTGAGATGAGTAGAGGCAACGTTAGACTGAGATGAGTAGAGGCAACGTTAGACTGAAGATGAGTAGAGGCAACGTTAGACTGAGATGAGTAGAGGCAACGTTAGACTGAGATGAGTAGAGTCAATGTTAGACTGAAGATGAGTAGAGTCAACGTTAGACTGAGATGAGTAGAGTCAACGTTAGACTGAGATGAGTAGAGGCAACGTTAGACTGAAGATGAGTAGAGGCAACGTTAGACTGAGATGAGTAGAGGCAACGTTAGACTGAAGATGAGTAGAGGCAACGTTAGACTGAGATGAGTAGAGGCAACGTTAGACTGAGATGAGTAGAGTCAATGTTAGACTGAAGATGAGTAGAGTCAACGTTAGACTGAGATGAGTAGAGTCAACGTTAGACTGAGATGAGTAGAGGCAACGTTAGACTGAAGATGAGTAGAGGCAACGTTAGACTGAGATGAGTAGAGGCAACGTTAGACTGAAGATGAGTAGAGGCAACGTTAGACTGAGATGAGTAGAGGCAACGTTAGACTGAAGACGGAAACAGAGTGCAACAAGTTGACCATTCTCTCTGATATCAGGAAGAAACGACAAGAGGAAGCGAGAGAGACACAAAGAGCTATTTCTACATTTAACATATATTTAGTGCTTCGTTCTTATGTCGATGATTATTAAACGTCGTCTTTGATTCTTCAGTTGACTTTTTGATGTTCTTTTTAGTTTTTCGTGTAATATTATAATTAATCTGCTCGATAACAAAATAAGCTTTACATGATGATTCATCACAAGGAACCAACAGTTCTATGTGAACTGACATTCCAGCAGCTCCACGTAGACGCTTTGCTTCATAACCACATCTTTCCAACACTGCAGCCACTGGTTGTATCAGGCTCCGTAGATTGAATCGTTGAATAGTTGATTCTCAGGGTCGCCCCTTATCAACTCAGACACAATGATGTATCAGTGAAGCAGCTCGTTTTGAACAATAGACACACTTTCTGTCATGTAATATTTCATTTGTGATCCATCCAAAAGAAAGCAAAAAGGTATGAACATGAGTCAAATGATCTCCGACTAGGCTGAAGGCAACACGTCCCTTCAGTGTGGACCTGTGAAGGGCTGCACACACACATGTTAGAAACAACAACACAACATATTGATGGCTTTAGAGCACTGTATTACATTGAATGACGCCTCATTCATTTCAATGAAAGTAGTCCATAAAATAAAACATTTTTACAGGGTTCCTCTGTGAACTCTAAAAGGTCTAGATTATTAATAATGTTTAATTCCTAATTTAAAAATAGTAACAACAGAAAGTTTTGCCTCTTTTTAAGGGGCCAAGAGTGAAATTTCGTCATCCTCAACAATTGTTGTGTTACTGTTTAGGAATGCTGAAGACCGTTGTAGAACATTTAGATACATTATAGGCTCTTCGGATGATTTTCTTCTTTGGCAACTATTGTGTTTTTTCACAAACGATGTACAGATTTTTTCATTCTCAAACCTCAAAAGGCTTGAAAACTTAAATAATGGGAGGAAATCTCGTGGGCGAAGGATACTCCCAAACCCCGTCTAAAAGGTTGGACTTTATAACTACAGCAAATGTTAACAGAAGAGCCACATATTGCTATTGGCTACTAATCCTGCAAGAGAATATCAAATCTATAATTAGAATCAGAATCTGCTTTATTGGCCATGTACATACAAGTCATTCGACTCCAGTTTTTACGTTGCTCTCAACGTACATGCACAGGAACAGACAATGCAACAAAAGACGAGGATGACAAAGTAGAACAAAGGTAAGCATAAACATGTAACTATGTACACATGTAACTAGACATACAAAAGTATATATATATATATGAAGATAAAACACAAAAACAATGATACTGAAATGGAGATAATAGTGCATCTATGATGAGTTAAATGTTTATATGTGATTTGTTGCAGTTCAAAGTGTAATGAGCAGGGACTTACACAGTGAGATGCTCCCATAGTTTGATCAACTTGTTTAAGGCCACATTGACAGTAAGATTGTCAATATACATGTTGGAGATGTTCTAAAATGGCTAAGGAGACAAAAGGTGAAGCACACTTCTTAATAGTTTTAAGAAGCTTTTGTATATCAAACCCCAATGTGCCGAAACTGTGTTCTTCCAACTAATCCCTTTACCTCACACCACATTTACTGTCCCTTCCTGTTTGAGTTAAAGTCGGGAGAAGACGTTCATCTTTGATTCGGCTTTGAATGCCTCCGCTTAAATGCCGTGTTTCTACTCCTTCTGTCCCTTGTTTTGTTGCTTCTTGTTTGTCTTGACAACATAGATAATGCAGTAATTACAATTCCTTTGGATGCAATTTATATATAATTAAATTATAAGCTTTGGTTTAAAAGAAGAACATAACATGGTACGGTTTGAAAGGGAACTATTTAAAGGCAATGGTTGTCTAACATGAGCAGTGCCTTTCCTTTCTTCAGTCTGATTCTCATCCAAAATACAAACAATTGTCTTTGTCTTTGAGGGAAGCAACTTTGCAAGTTCCTGTTGCTTTCAGAGTGATGACTCACTTTGAGGTAGCGAGTGATGGATGAGGACAAAGAAGAGCAAGGAAATGTCAAAACTGCAATGTTGAGCTGTGTGATAAAGACTCACTGAAGTCCACCAAATGATCTAAAAAGAGCTGTTGTATCTGCGTGTGTGTGTGTGTGTGGGGGGGGGGGGGGGGTGTGTGTGTGTGTGTATCTGCGTGTGTGTGTGCGTGTATCTGCGCGTGAGTGTGTGTGTGGGGTGTGCGTGCGTGTGTTTGTGTGTGTGTGTGTGTGTGTGTATGTGTGCGTGTGTGTGTGTATCTGTGTGTGTGTGTGTGTGTATTTGCGTGTGTGTGTGTGTGTATCTGCGTGTGTGCTTGTGCGTGTGTGTATCTGCGTGTGTGTGTGGGGTGTGTGTGTGAGTGTGTGTGTGTGCGTGTGTGTGCGTGTATCTGCGTGTGTGTGTGGGGTGTGTGTGTGAGTGTGTGTGTGTGCGTGTGTGTGTGTGTGTGCGTGTGTGTGTGTGTATCTGCGTGTGTGTGTGGGGTGTGTGTGTGAGTGTGGGTGTGTGCGTGTGTGTGCGTGTATCTGCGTGTGTGTGGGGTGTGTGTGTGAGTGTGTGTGTTGGCTGTTGAGCCGGCCTTGTGGTCCTGTGGTGGCCCAGGCAGCTGTGCCTCTGCTGTTTCGAGGCAATGGCACGGTTGCCTTTCACCACACACACCCTGAGAAAGACAGACGTACACAAAGTGATTGAAAGTTGAGGGAGAATTTCTTTAACGTTCTCTTTTAGTTTTCTTTTTGTTGCATTCATTTTTCTTTATTCCTCTGTTCCATCGATCCAACCCTGCCCCACCTCTCCGTCTTTCATATTCCTTCATCACAAGAGTCTGTTTCACACAGAGCACCCTTTAACTGTTAACCTTCATCCTCTAACACCACAGATCCATCATCACTATGGCCATGTGTGGCATATAGAACAAGTATTAGACACTACACTGCTACAAAGCTTGTCATGACATTGTGGACCACTTGGTGGCAATGTGGTATTTTGAGTCAGACAACGAGCAATTTTCTCGGTATTTTTCTCTTTTCTTTTCTTTTTTGTAGTTTTAATGAAGGGGCACAGAATTAGTGGAAGACGGGAGCGGGACAAGAAAAGCAACGGGTGAAGACAGGACAATTGAGGTGGTGTGAGGAGAGATGAAAAACTGAAGAATGGGAAGCTCTGGTATTCAGGAGCTCTGACATATTCAGAGACAAGAGAGAAGGAATGGAAGACATCAGACATTTTGCAACACAGCTCAGCCCTTATTTCCATGCCTGAGCCTCACTGTCTGTTCAGGACAAGGGATGCTGGAACTCGGGGTAATAGAACATAACAGCAGCACATAACCATGACTACCCGCTGATTTCAAAATGCCAAGTCTCTACTAAGAGCGTGTGCTAAAGCTCCCTGTTAATGGCAGATATTGCAGAATAAGAGAATACTAAAGCTTCCTCTTATGGCGGATATTCAGATGTGGTGCCCTGCAATTAGCTGTCATTCCTTCTGTGTCTCTATTCCAAAGAGACTGAGAATAGCGATAATAATCCTCCATTAACACTTCGTGATCAGTGAGCAAACAAATTAAAGTTTTGCCTTTTTTGTCTGCATTTATCTGTGGAAAGTTGAGTGAAGACGCTCTCTCTCTTTCAGTCCACGGCTTCAAACTCACAGGAGCTGTATGAGTGCACAGCTCAGACTCAACACTGACAGTATTCTTAAACAGGTGCAGAGCTGTTGAGAGGAAAAGCTAACTTCACTTGCTCAGGTGGCAGCAGTTTTGATTGTCGGATTGTGGGTTTTCCATTCATTTAAACCAAATGAGCAATTTATCAGATCAGATTGCTCATTCACAGGATTCACAAAGACAGGACACAAACAGTGTCCCCGACACAGCAACCTGTGAACCTAACAATGACACATCTTCACCGTGTAAAGTCAGTACAGTTTTTCTCGATTGCTAAGACACATTTCTTGAAACGGTCACCCATTCTCTCAAAACTGTAAACACAAAACCTCATCTTCAAGCACTATTTACAAAACCTCTGAATCCTCTTGCAAAATGGAACTTTCGCCTCAAAACAGTTTTACCTGTGCTCAAAATCAAACACTGCTCTCAAATCATAAACAAAGTGATCAAAATAATATACACTATCAAGCAGTCAGTAAACAATACACCAATAAATAGAAAACACATTGTTCAAAACATATAGTTCTCAGGGAGAAGTAGATTTTTATTCTCAAAACAAATTTCATATGAATGAAAACATGTTCTATTACAGTAGCTCAAAATTGATCAGAAATGACTACTGTGCTTTGCTCTTTGCAATTTCTTTTGTTCTTCCTCCTCCTTGTACCCCTATTTGTACAGTCCTGTACCCTGCATCTCACAAACGTGTCCTTTGTCTCTGTGATACTGTACTTCTTGTTCTTTGTTGATATGAACCTGCAACCAGTCAAAATCTATTGAGCAGTCAGTACTGTTACTGTAACAAATAGAAAGCACGATGTTCAAGGCCATACAATTTGTTTATTGTACATTATACAGCCTACAATGCACTGTAGGCCTACAACAGTATACAATACTACAGCAAAAGGGACAAAAATCAAAGGAGTCAACATGTCATCAATGTGCTTCTTCTTGTCTTTGGGCTGGGTCAGGCCAGAGCACTTCGTCGACATCACCTTCAACCACCTGTTTGCTCTCTAAACTGGCTAATATTGGTTGTGTCACATCATTTGATACAAGTGAAATCAATTTTGAGTGATTGTGTTTAATCAATGACTTGTGTTCTCTATTTGTATTTGATTGTTGCCACTTGTGTTTACCAGTATGGATGACATGTGCATTAGAGTGCAGAATGTGTTTTGAGACTGAGAATGTGTTTAGAGTTTTGCTGAAAAGTCTAAGTGAGATCTGCAAATTGTGTTTTACCATGTGAAACAGTTTAAGGTATTGACAACAGACTGCACAATTAGCTGAATGAGTTCAGGCAACTGAGAACTTTGTTCAGCCAATGGGTTTTAGTGTTTTAGCAATTGAGAAAAACTGTAACACATAAGCAAACCATTACCTCACACGTTCAGCAGACACAGAGCAACATTAGCATCTCTGATCGCCCAATGAAGTCCAATATTTGTTCTCCCTTGGCTATGTTCTTTGTCTTCATCGATGCCTTGGCTGAAATGTCTGTCTGGTTAGATTAAAATGTGCATTGGCCAAACCCACGAGCTTCTGTGAGGACAGCGTGAGCTTCATTGTGCTCTTTATCTTCTATTGACAAAAGATGGATACCGCTGTCAGTTTGGGCTTTTATTTGTGGAGAAACATGTTCTGGTGTAAGGTTGTGTATCATACATAGAAATAATTGGCTACATACTGCATGAAGTGATTATTAAAAAGATTACGTCTCTGGTCAAGTCGAAAATCAACCGAGGTGATAATTGACACAGATAGAGTAAAACACAACGGAACTTCTGTGTCTACAGCATCACAGCATGATTCAAGGCAGCGTTTGCCTTCTTTTATTTACAGAGTTTGATAGAAATTGATTTGCAGTAAAATCTTCACTATTCATGTGTTGAAAAGCCGTGTGGGAGCTGGTGGAAAACATTTCTCTAACAACTATGCAGGCATGGAATACTTGTCTCTGAACTAACTATGGTCCCAATGAACCGCTCAATGCCACCTCTGAAGTCTTTATGACCAACACAGCTCATTTGAAAAGATGTGATTGTTGCTGTTAAAGATACACTCTTCAAACAATAAGACATACTCAACCACGCTGGGCGTGTTTCATTGCGAGTTGCACCCATCTAATGTATTCCCCTCGATATACATCAATTCCATATAAAACACTGATGAATCACATTAGGGCAATATACACTAGAGCATTAATCACGTGTTCGGCAATCACAGATACTTTATGGCTTCTGCTCTGTTTCCAAATGATCTCTCTCCTGTCCCTGATTGATCCATTATTTGGTCGTAAGCAGAAACATGTTTGCCACATCAATCAAATGATGAATCACAAATAATTGCTTTGACAGCTGAACATAATACACTATGCGTGGGCTTGTGTGGGATGCGATAGATAGAATAACCAGGGTTGGTTCATCTGTAGTTTGCTCTTGACTCTTACCAACACACATCTATTACTTACACTTTGTCCTTACACATTCACGTCTGTCTCTGGCTCTTCATGGTGTTCGAAATAACAGTTGTTTTTTTAACATCAAGGGTGGATTAAATGACCAGATTCAATGTAAAATGCATGAAATGCTCGTAGTGACAAACACAAAGAATTAAGGGTCTGATGATATGATGCCATTGTTGAATTAAAGAACATCTCTCGGCTACAAAATGAACTGCATTGAATGTCAACTTATACACAAGTGGAACCGCACCAGCAACACGATCCTATATCTAAACCAACAGTAAATATTGATTAAAGACGGGGAGCAGTATTAGCAATAACAAATATATGACCACCTTCCTCAGTAAACCTCACTAGAATAAACCAGAAAAGAGACAAAACTCGGATAATTAAACAATGTTGTTCCCCAAGGCGTAAACAGCCAATGTGGCTATCAAAAGCTGGGCATACAGTAGATACTGTATGCAGCCTAGTGTAGGCTATCTATAGTTTCCTAAACAATTACTTTTCTTGCATAAACCTACTTAAGTAGGGTGATTGGCCGAGGTGTGAACACTCAGTGTCTGTCTGATGACGGTTCGTTTGAACGTGCTGCTGCTGATTCCAGTGCATTACAGAGTGGTAGCACATAATGTGTTAGAACTACATGACGCCACCACGGAAACAATTTAACTTCAGTATTAAGCAACGAAGTGAACTTTTTGGTTTTGGGAAAAAAAACACTTAGGTTTAGGAAAAATGTCACAAATGCAACGATAACTCAACAACAACTTCATGGAGACTGGATACCAAAACAGAGTTACATGTGAGTGAATATTGAACCTTTGGCAGCAACACGACTCCAGAGGAATGATAATGTGGCTCCATGTCGGCTTATTGTTCAGCTCATTGTTATTAGCTCGACCAGCTTATTTAGCCGGGGGTAATATGATAGCAGCGTATCTTGTTTTGATTTTATTCTGCCCCCTAACGGCCACAAAGTGACAAATGCAACTTGCAGGTTTTCCTTTTTGTTGTGCTAGCAGCTGAAAGTATTCCTTATATTATGTCTCCCTCTTTCCTGCCTTTCAACAACCGTCTCTGCAGTTAACTGTCTAAGAATCCCACAGCCAACGTGATCTTCATCCCTCCGCTGTCTCTCTCCTTTCTCCTCTCTCCTCTCTCCTCCCTCCCTGCTTCCTTTCTGCACCTGCATGCCCACCCTCTTCCCTTCTTCTATCCATTCATGTCTGTCAGGCAATTACCACCTCCATTCCTCCTCTCCATTGATTTTCTCCCCTCCTCCTCTTCATCTCTTCCATCCCCTCTCTCACATCCATCCTCACTTCCCCCTTTATACCTCGCTTTCTTGTGGACTTTCCCTTTCTTCATCTGTCCATGTCTTTTGTGTCTATTTACACAATAACCACTCATTGTTGTTCTTTTTCCATCTCTTCCTCTTTTCCAGCTTCCATCGTTCACCTCCCACTTGCCGTCCCACCCGTGAACCCACAGAGCCCCCCTGCCCCGTGTCTGCTGTGAGGCCTCGTACACATTAGCTGTCTCCATTCTGCCTGACTGAGCTAAATCATTCCACAATAAGTCACTGGGCTAATTCACTGGAATAATCACCTCATGCATTTGAAATTTAAATGATTTCATGAGCGCCTGCACCTCTCCCTCATTAGAGATCCCTCTCAGGACTCAAACCAGCAGGTCTGGGTGCACAGGAAGGCACAGAACAAGGTTCCCCTGTGTGCACGTGTGTGATGGCATTATGTGTGTCTGCGTGGTGTGTGTGTGTGTGTGTGTGTGTGTGTATGCGTGTGTGTGTATGTGTGAGTGTCCTCATTTTCTGTTGAGTGGGAAGAGGGGATATATTTGAAGTTGGCAAGCATGTGTATTCCCAGCATCACCGTCCCGGCCCACCGATCCATCAACGTACTTCCTGATCGGCTGCTATTGGCTTACGCATGGTTGACTTTTGACCTTCGAGGTGAAAGTGTTGCTGCATTATGAAGATGTCCTCCACCTGGTGACAGCTTGACTGGACTCCTGCGAGGTGTGCCTTTGATTGGTGTGTCAACAGGCACCCAGAGAGCAGAAGACTGCTGCAGACACAGAAGTTGTGTTCATACAGCAGACATACTACACATCTGCATCCAAAAGATGAGATAGAAGGAAATCAAAGAGTTGAAGTTGTGGCAATCAACTAACTGTTTCATCATGTATGTGTGAGCAGAGGGGAACAGGGCAGCCAACCAAGAAACATCCAACAATACACAGAAGAATCAGGTTTTACCGGCACGGACACATGCACGTTTACACACACTGTCTGCAGCCTGAACACACATCTATTTCCAGCGGGATATAACATCTCTGAACAGCAATCAGAGAGTCAGAGAGCATGAAGCTGTCAGAGATGGGTTGAGTAGAAGTTGGGACATACTGCCTCTGGCTCGCCTCATGCTGATGCTGCATTTAACCTGAACGCAAGAAAAGTACAAGATCGTTCATCACGGACGAATAAACACAGTTAAGAGTCAAACACTTAAACTGCTTTCATACTGATCATGTTTGTGCCTTCAAAGCATTAAATTGATTTAATATTGGCATATAATTAATTATGAGACATATTTTAACATCCTCATACTGTACTTTTCATCTCTTTCTCACTTTCATTTTTAACTAAACTACATTTTGGGGACAATCAGAACCAGGCTGATACGTACAGAATGTCACATTTTGACTAAGACAGAACGTTAAACATTTTTTTTTACATTTCTAAGCTTCATTTTGGTGTATGGTGGGGTTTCCAGCACAACACCAGGCTTTTGTCTCGCTAGCTCCACATGTGACGCTTCCTCTTCCCTGAGTGATCGCAGGACAACAGTCAACTCTCAGCCCGTTGCCTGCTGTGCGCTGACTCATTGCTAAAACACACTCAAGGGCACGGGCTATTTAAATATTATTCACATCAAAGGGAACAATATTAACCATATCATAAAAACAACACAATAGAAAGATGAACACAGTAGTAATGCTACTGCAGATGTAAAAACACAAAAGCACTTCACTTACCAGAGCTGCAGTTCACTATTTAAAGACAAACTCCATCCTCCTTTCTTTGTTAATAAAGAGTTTAATCTCACGTTGTTCAGTACATCCGTGTGTTTCAGTTTCAGTAAGAAGTCCTTCTCCATTCATGGACGCCAGTGAAGACAGTGGAGCCTCCCCAGTTGTATTTCTTGAATATGTTTTAATGCGTTTGAGGCTGAAAGTGTCACCACCCAACATGTCAGGCTAGCCCACTGACCAATCACGTACTTGTAGGCCAGCTAGCAGCTCTGACACGTCAAAGAATACGCCCAACATGTCAAACTAAAGATCTGATTGGTTGAACACTATGACAATCAACAATATCGTCCCCATTCACTTAAACTGCACATGGATGCACTTGTGAGTCTGCAGGCCTCTGTTCTACCTAGAGACACAGAGGTGAAATCTGATTGGATAAAAGCTCTACTTAAAACAAGCTGCACTGGAAGCAGAGCCACTGAGGAAGACAGTAGCTGTGCAATGAGAACATAAGATAATCAGGAAGAATATTTATAATACATGTAGTGTATTTCTGAAAGATAATTAAATTATGAAATAGCTATAACTTTCTGATTCTGTCTAGCAGAGAAGGCCTTGCTGGCGCTGACTGCAAAGTGCTATGTTGCTCACAGAATAGAGAACGTTATCGCGTGTTCATCCAGAACGATATGAATCGAATTGAAGAAATCTCTCTTTCCATTAAGCAAATTAAATTCACAGCTTCAGTCAGTATATTGAACATTTCACAATTATAATCCAGTTTATATGACTAAATATAGGGTCAATATTTTCTTCTGATTATTTTCATAATTGCTGCTATATCCCACACTTTGAAATAAAAAGTACATCAATCAACATGTAAGCCATGAACTGTGCAATGCTAGTCGTAATACTCCACATGCAGGAACACAGCAGTGTGTGTGTGTGGATATGCTACTGCAGTCTGGTGTTAGCTGTGGATGAGTTAATGATGGAACCTACAATGGGTTGTTGTGTGTAAAGACTTGGTGCAGATGGAACACATACAGTAAACATCCTGCTGAACGCTGCAGGGATCCATCGGACGAGTTCAGACTGTAACATCATTACTGATGACAGATTATGGTAAGAATCAGTCACACTAATCACCAGCACGAGCTGCTTCACTAACATTCTTCTTCTGATTGTATAGAATCATCTTATAAAATAAAATAAATCATGAATATGTTTCCAGCTGCTTTCCGATGTGTGAACATGTGTGAACATGTGTGAACATGCAGGCTACACACAAATCATACAGAAACAATGTGAAAACCTGAAACTTCCAGAGGGAAAAACACACCTTTAAGTGAAAGTACAGTCAGAATTGGAGTCTCGTGATACGCTGTGACCTAAATAACCGATGGATTTCATGACATGGGGTTTGTTTATGAGGTTATTCTAAAGCGTGGCTGTGGCAACTCATTTCCTTGGACCCAAATGGCAAACTGGAGTTAGCATAGTTAACAGAATGATGTTTCCCCATGCAACACATTTCTCAGGGCCTCGGCCCCATGCAGGCAGCTACTCGTGTGCCAACTTTCAAGGGTGCAGAGGAAGGTTGCGCCTGGCATTGCTAAGCGACAGTAATGAAATAATGTAATACTATTATATCATTAAAATATTGTCCGTAAAGCTCTGCACTGAAATAATTCATAAAATATGGATTGATATTTACAGAAGAAAGGAAAGGTGATTGGTTGTTCCTTTTCATGCCACACATTGCTGCTTTCCAGAAGTTGAACTCATCTCAGGGCGCAGCGCTTGTGCCCTTAAACAACATGAAGTTGTCGCTCTTGCTTTTGAGCGTGTGTTGCGCTCAGCTACATCAACAAAGATGGATTTCAGGGTGCAAAAAAACTGTGACTTTTTGAAAGCATTAGCAAAATCAGTCGTTGGTTGCTGTCAAAATCCATTCAAACAGAAAGACGGGAAAAAGGCCAATCCAGCGTTCTCTTTAGAAGAACCGGACTTCCCTTGCACGAGGAAAAGGGAAAGTACACACATCCCATTTATTAAATCTCATCCAATGCACACAACGCTTTTCAGACATCCCCAAAGTGAATTTGGCCGCAAGTGTGTAAGAAGAAAGTTGAAGACTTGATGTCTTTCTTCTGGAACTGTCACTAGATGTCTGGTCATCTCAGCGACAGCTCGCGTCAGAGGTATTGGCAGTCGAACCCATTAGCCTGTCAAGAATCCAAGGCAGTTGTTTCAGTCTTCACACCATTACCGTTCGGATTGGAAAGAATCCATTTTCAACTGTGGTGCAGAGACCAATGACCATGGAAACAACAGGCTGTTGTATAGCTGTGTATGCACATTAAAACATATAAACAGGTGGAATATGTAAAGAGGTATTTATTGTACATCAGAAGGACATTATACCCTTGAACTGATTATGTTACTGTAGTTGTCGTTGTCAAGAGCTTATTCAAGCACAGTCTATAACAGTCCATCAGGGAAATGACTGCCATCAGATGTAATGGAAACACCACACAAGCACATTGGCACAACTATAAAGGCAGCCAAATTACAAAATGCTGCATATGCATGCTCACAAAGAGAGACGGCTGAGGGAAATACAAAACGAGAGGCAACCAGAAGAAAGAGAGAAACATGTCGACTCACTGGCTCGCACCGGTCACCACCTGCTGGACCTGAGTGACACCTGTTTACCTTTCTTTGTTCATGGATGGAAACAGCGAGAGCTCTCCGAAGCACAGTGACTGAATATGTGCATTTTTATTTTCCATAACCGTCCCTCCTGACAGGCAGGAACACGTCTATTTAAGAGGCTTTTTTTAGAAGATGTGTTTCATACAGCAGGTGGTGTCGAGCCTTTTCCACCTTTGATAGACAAAAGGCAGAAAACAAGACAGTGAAGATGAAAACCTTCTTTGTTGTTGTTGCACTTGTTGCTGGTTATGTTTCTTTCTCTTCTATTTACAGAGTTTAAAAGTTCTCTCTCCTTTTTGGAATATTTATTAAAACACATTTTGGACAAAGAAAATCCTCCTTTTTCCATTCTATAGTGGATGCAGGCAAGAATAAATCAAATTGACCAGTGGTTACAGCAACAGTACCCGGGGCTTTGGAGAGAAACTTTCCACGGTGTCAACTTTTCTCGCCCAATCATACGCAACCTTGATGAACTTCTACAGGCAAACACTGAGCGAGGGGCATCAGAAGTTATCCAAAGCATTCGTCGGCATGGTTAAAGGGGAGTTCTGATTTGAAAAAAAGTGACTGAAGTCCAAGACAGAAGAGGAGAAGGGGATGAGAGAAGGAGCAGAAGAGAGGGATGAGAGCAACAGACTGATTCGTGAAACCCTACAGCAGCCCTGAAGCTAAAATCCATAACTGTGTTGCTGCTTGGCTGTCATAGCGCCACGCTCAGTCACTCATCCAGTCGGAGACATTCACACACTCATGCATGTGTTCCCACAACATCCACCCACAGCCACAGCCACAGACAAGCCTGTCACATTCATGCAGACGCATTATGTGGACAGATGCTCCACCAAATCACATTCACAAAACTCTGTCGAAGTCATTGTTGAAGAAAATCATCATAACTTTGAATTAGAACTTTGAATTGAACTTGGATTGAACTGAACACATTTGGGCTCACACGCAACAGTTATATAACGTGTTGTGCAACACATTCTGGTTCATAAACAACATTCTCAGGAGGTGATTAGGGCGCCAGACCAACTGTAATAAATCTCTCCTCTTCGTACCAAATTGCCAAAAGGTCGACGTGACCAGAACATCGACATGAGAACATGCCCAAATGAAGAGACCAGATGTGCCTTGTTTTTCGATTCAACGGACTGGTTTGATTGGTGGAACGTAGCTTAAGGGGCGTGAATTTTGACTATAAAAGTGATCTGTGAAAAGTACTACATGGAAGTCGTTTCGATATACTGAACTTGTTGATGTTGACTTGATCTTATTAAAACACTTCCCGCTGGTTGCAACTCCAGTTCGCCGTCTCTTCTCGTCATTTTGCCACAACATAATTAAAAAAATGTTTAAAAGCAAAGTGAGCAACTCATTTAATAACTTTGTCCATTCATGACAAAAATGTATATTACTTAACACACACTGACCTCATTTGCATCAACACACGTGCACATGTGATATGCAAATATGTAAATGCACATGCACATAATTGGTACATTTGCATAATATTAACATAATTGAACTGCTGCATAAATTGGAAAGCAATATTTCCGCGGGTGTTCACTTTACTTGTGAAAGCAGAGAGTGCGTGTGTGTGTGTGTGTGTGTGTGTTGTTGTTAGCTTCCTGTCACTCTCTCTGCCGCAGTCCAGCAAAGGCCTCCAAACGCCTCCGGCCAATCAGAGTTAAAAGTCCTCACCATGACAACCGCGGCAGCAGCCTCGTCTGTCTCATCACCCCGGCGACCTGCACCCTGTTTCCTCGTTTCCTTCACGTAAGGAAGACTTCATCACCTGTCGGGGATGCAATGAAAGCTGCTTATGTAATTCTTTGAAAACGTTCATCTCTTAATGTGAGTGTGTGTGTGTGTGTGTGTGTGTGAGAAAAGAGGAGCGTTTGCCTCCATGTACTGAGTGAATCAGATGACAGGTAAGCTACTCACTGCATACCAAATCACAGAGAAGTTTGGAGAGAGAATGGAGGGAGGGCACAGCATGCGGAGGACTGTTCGTCGTCCAAGCATCACAGACATGTGGAGATGAAGTGATCGGAGAATGAAGGAAGATGGAATGAAAGGATAGAGAGCTTGTCAGATCAAAAGGCGGATGCAACGATTGGATAATGAAGCGTTAGAAGTCAGCATGAGTGTGATTTTAGGGAATGCAAGTGCTTATAAAACAGTTTTCACACTCCAGTTATTAAGGACATCATTGTAGAAACAAAGATGAGATTCACACTTCAACGGGACACTGCATGAAGTGACTTGCAAGTGTTGCATACATTTCAATTCACACAAATAAGCAACAGTGGAAGCCTCTGGTGCTGCTAAAGCACCAGTGGGGGGTTGATGCTTGTAGCTGCTGTCTAATCCGGGGAGCATTTAAAGAGCGGAGCCATCAGCGCCTTGTTGCAATCAATGGTTCAACAATCTATGACGAGAGTTCCTGACTGAACCAATGGCTGAATATCTAGAACTTCCCTGCAAGGTTGCAAAAAGTCCCACAAATCAAAAGTCAAAATAAGTGGTTTATACATTATACATATGTACCTATACATGCTTTATAAGTGTTTAATTTATAATATTGTACAACGTGGAAAGGTCAGCATCAACCATGCATAAAACAGCGGAACCTGTTCCTTTCCTTGCTGCTGTGATGTCGGTGCCGGCTCCATCGTACTCATCTCCACCTCATTCACCTCCAGGTTCATCAGGACCAGCTGTCCAATGGGTCCTTCCAGATGTTCCAGATGATTTCATCCCTACTCTTCAAATGACTGTAGAACATGCTGTGACCCCCTAAAATCCTCTCATACCTCAACTTTCCCCATCGCGCAAACCAATCAAATAAATGAATTTATATGATTCTTTCAAATCATTTCTATTTAAATTGTAATATCGGGGCATCAGCTGGAACCATGGAACTGATGCTGTTGTTTTTCTTGGGAGGACAGTGCTCGAAGAAAATACCTTCTAACTAGGACTGGAATTAATGATCATTCTCATTACCTGTTCATTATTTTTCTGATAAATTGATTAAACATTTAGTTTGATTAGATCCTGTTTCAGACATTGAAAAACACCAGTTTTGTGTCCACGTTGAGCCCATTCAATGCAGCTGGACTACTCGCAATACGTCTGCTGCTCAAACACAGAGAGGGAGGAGAGGGAAGTGATGGATGGTAGCAGCCAGATCACACTGTTGATGCGGATGTAAACAGGAATAATAGATGAAGCTGTTTCAGGTGTGGGAACTCTGCAGGCCTAGTCAATTAGCAAACAGTGTGAATAATAACAGCGTGAGCCAAGAGGCTGCACTTTAACTTACAATTACACCTGCAAAAACACAACAGCACGAGTTATTTTTGGCTGCTGGTGACCAAGCAATCACACACAGGCTGGTGCTGCAGGAGTAACGTCTGAGACGCCCGCCGCCTGCAACCATTTTCAAACTATTCACCACCAGAAATGCATTCTCCGGCGCTGATTGTCATTTTACCACGCCGGGCAAGAAATTAAATGGAAATGTCAAATGGTAAACAATCGCCGGAAAACTTGAACACGTTCCTTCTCACACACACACACACACACACACACACACACACACACACACACACACACACACACACACACACACACACACACACACACACACACACACCTCATGCATGGCACCTTCATGCAATTTGAATTTCCATTAGTAAGCTCACTTGGCAGTGTGTCCCAGGAGAAGGTTTGAGGGGGCTAATGTATTGATGGAAGGTGTGAACTCTGGGGTCCCCTCTCACAGGCAGGCCTCCTGGACAGATGTGCAGCAGTGGGGTGATTCGTTGCCTAATTCCATTTATCTATCTCCGCTTGAAGCAGTTATGGCCTATTTATTTCTCTATTTTCTCTATCTTTTTGTGTTTCTTGCCCCTCCCCCCCCTTTGGCCCTCAGGCACCTGCAGTCATTTACCTGCATTCTGTTTCTCCGTCCCTCCGTCCCCCCCCCTCTCCCACCACCAATACAATCTCTCTCCCTCTGTCTCCAGCAGCAGTGCATGCATCCCAGCAATGGGATATTGCTTTTCTAATCTTGCTGACAGGGGACAATATTTATGTATTGTTTTTCGATATCCATTTCGCATGCTTACATAGGCCTCGGTTTGGCTCAAAAAGTACGGCAGAAACACACCAGCTCCCCTCCCCTCCCCCACCGACGCCGTGTGTTCTTCGTCTGCCCCTCTGTCTACTCCACTAACAACCGGTAGTATTCCTTCGATCAGGGACGGGGAGGTATGCAGACTCCATGAAATAAAAGTTTGGAGAAAGTAGAAAGCTGTTTTGGAAGTTGAGTGTGAGTGGCCAGAGCAGTTCACATGGAGGAGCACGGCTTTAACAACAGCATGATTGGAGCTGGGAGACGAGTCTTGGGGCCCCTGTATATGGACAGCACTATCCTGTGGGGAAGGAACTTCTCCTTGGTATTCAACAGCTCTCGGCTTCAGGGTTTGGGTTTCTTTAAAGCCTCTCCTTCGCGCTCACTCCCTCTTTCTGTTTGTCTTCCTTGCGCTGCCGAAGGCCATTGTAAGTCCTTTCACAGTGTCTGTCTGTACAGTTCACCGGCGTCCCTCCAGACCTCCCGCCCTTCTCTTCCTCCCCTTCCCCCTCCCCCATCTCAGGCCCTTGGGCTCTGACCCTGGCCAAATGTCTGACAGCTCACTAAACAGAACGGCCTCGTGATCCGCATTGAGATAAACACACACACGCACACACACACACACGCACACACACACACACACACACACACACACACACACACACACAGACCCTGAATAAGACTACCAAACAGTGTGTGTATTGCTTAGCAGTCTTGAGGTGTGAGCGCTTTGGTTTGCTGCAGTGTATTTTCTCTGATTATGTGCTTTTGAGTCCAGAGAAGTTCTCTAAAGCTGCAGCAGTCTGCATCTTATTGATCCTAAAAAGACACATGTTTCTGAAAGACATAAGTGGAATGAATGATATCACTGTGTGTGTGTGTGTGAGTGTGTGTGAGTGTGTGTGAGTGTGTGTGTGTGTGTGTGGGTGTGTGAGTGTGTGTGTGTGTGAGTGTGTGTGTGTGTGTGTGGGTGTGTGAGTGTGTGTGTGTGTGAGTGTGTGTGTGTGTGTGTGTGAGTGTGTGTGTGTGTGTGTGAGTGTGTGTGTGTCAGTGTGTGTGTGTGGGTGTGTGTGTGTGTGTGTGTGAGTGTGTGTGTGTGGGTGTGTGAGTGTGTGTTTGTCCTTGATCGGTGTTGCATTCTTGCAAAACATCTGTGTGTTTCTTGCCATTGTGTAAACAACAAAAGCTTGACAAAACAGCTTTTTTGTCTCTCACACACAAGATTCACGCACGCAGGCGCTTAGAGGAGACGCAAACCAAATGATCCATAAACAATGAGTTATGAGATGAGCGGGATCTCAGAAGTAGGATGTGAAATATTCAGCAGCTATTCACAGCGGACTTGGAGGTGCATGGATCCGCTCCACAGCAGCAGGTTATACTCACTCTGATGCACTCTATAACCCTGGGACCCAAGCGTGCATGTCAGCGTGTCAAACACTGGCTCACATCTTACCGCTGCATTGTAGCGTCATCAGGTTCTACAAGTCTAATCACCCAGTGGAAGTAGAGAGAAGCAAACCCACACATGCATACAAGAACACACATTACAAACATTCCCCAATGCACATGTTACACACACACTCATGCTCAGATACTTCATCTGATGAGATTGAAGTGAAGGCTGGTAACCACGTTTTTAAATTGTATTAAGTATTAAAAAGTTGGTTTCTTCTCTGGGATTAGTGGCCTTCCACCATCTTTTCCTTTTAGATGCTCAACTGCCAAGTCTGATCTTCACGACAGCTGTTTCACAAAGATACACCAGCACACAGACCTACACTTTCACTGCCCCTCTCTCTCTCTCTCTGTCTCTCTCTCTCTCTCTCTCTCTGTCTCTCTCTCTCTCTCTCTCTCTCTCGCTCTCTCTGTCTCTCTCTGTCTCTCTCTGTCTCTGTCTCTCTCAGATGCAAATGCACGGATACAGACGTTCATGCACGGATACAGAACACGGATGAAGACGTTCATACACGGATACAGACGTTCATGCACGGATACAGACGTTCATACACGGATACAGAACACGGATAAATACGTTCATGCACGGATACAGACGTTCATGCACGGATACAGAACACGGATGAAGACGTTCATACACGGATACAGACGTTCATGATATGATATGCATCATCAGAATACATGCTCACCCGAACAAATACATTATTTTGCCCAGTTAAATATTAACATATAAGGCTAATGGCTTCATGTGTGCATCTTTTAGTAGAAGATCACATATTTGCTTGTTGAATAAAAAAACAACAATATAAAACAATATGAGTGACTCTAGTGTCTGAATGTCCTTAAATCCTCTGGTTTCCTGTTTACCATTTGATTCATTACAGACATTATGTAAAACGGCAGCGCTGCCTCGGGACGCTCATTCTTTTCACCAATGCTACAAAGTTTGCTAAGTTCGCTAATTGTTCACCAGGGAAATCCCCACCACTGCATCTCCTGCTCTTCCATTACAAAACCCAATCCATCCACATTCATCAGCAAACATTATAATTATGATGTAGCCTATGGTCATATATATATGTAAATGCACCAGTAATCAGTCAGCTATAGAAAGATGCCACAGTGCATCACACGCAGCTGAGCGTTCGGGACGTTGTGCAGAGTCAGACTGGCTCAATAAGGTCCAACATGAAGCTCCAGTTGAACCCTCTGCGTCTCTTCGTTAAACGACGGTCGCTGTAGAGCTGCTCCTGCTTCTGTTGGTGTCAGTAGACCTAAAGCAGCATCTCTCAGCACTGCTTTGGGCAAAGAGCTGCTGCAAAGGTGCTTCGGCGATGGCTATGAGCTGGACTCCATCACGATGCTTCAAACAGGTCATGGACCAGCTGTAGTGTGTGGTACTTCCAAACTATTGATAACTCCTGTATATGGAAGGAAACATTCATGTCTCACAGTGTTGGGCTGTTATTTGACAAAGGTGATCATTCAAGTAACTATCCCACTTCATACTTAACTTTTTGTGCCTTCACACAAATCCATAATCCAGGAAATACAATTGTGTATTTTATAAAGAAAAAAAAATATATATATAAATATTTATAACAAAATCAAAGGATAACATTTAGACTTGTTGATGTTTACACTGACTTCAGAGTGGTTGAAATTATTTCTGGGACAAAAGAATAACTGGAGCCTGTAGACCAGCTGCTGAAGTCAAACAACAAAGGGATCTGTGTCTGCCAATAAATCCATATTGATCATCAATGGCAAGGCAAGGCAAGGCAAGTTTATTTGTATAGCACATTTCAACAACAAGGTAATTCAAAGTGCTTCACATAAAACCATTAAAATCATCAAAACATAAGACAAAAGAAAAGGAGATTTAAAAACAATTAAGAACATTCATTAAAATGGAAATATTTCAGCGTTTTATTCAATGATTGACCATTAAACGTGATCAGGGATCTGGAAGTTGGATTTCTCCCTTTCTGTCTTCTGTGCTGATCGGATCTATGATCTAATGTGTGACTCTGATCCGTGATAGATCTGAACCGTGAGCTTTATGATCCGCTGCACCTCTGCAGTTTAGAGTGATCCCACAAACTGCCAAGTCCTAAATGCACTGATAACACACACTGCTGTCCGCAGCCACTCACACAGTATGAAGTGAGTTTGCAACACTGAGTTAGGGTCACAATGCTTCTGCAACCACTAACGATCTTAATGTAGAGCAATCATGAGTGGGCAGGCAGCTACGAAGAGCAGCTGAAGCTGAAAGCAGTACACGAGGCTGAATAAGTGCAGATGATTGTGCTGTAGTCTAGCACTAATTGCTAGAAGGGATTTAGATTCATTAAAAGGGAAATATTTCAGCGTTTCATTCATTTGAGAAGTGAAAGCAGAGTGAGGAAGAGGACATGCAGCTGCAGTGAGACGTGATGTGAAGCCAGCAGGAAGGCAGTGAGGCAGTGAAATTCATTTTAAAATCCCTCACACAGCTTTTGTTGAAACATACATAGCATTGACATAAACACAATGGCACATTTCACTCATGGAATGGAAACAAAATCACAATTTTCCACACGCAAGCATGTTCTGTGGATAGCATGACAGAGACTGTAGAGCACACATGCACTGCCCTCTGTCTTCATCGCTCTATTTATTCACTGGTCCTCCATCCAACCAGCCTTCATCCTCAGAGAGCAGACGTTCTCAATTAATCCTCCAGCTGCATGAATTATGAAGACGTTTAGCATCAGCCCCTGCGTTGCCTCAGCATGTCATAATTCTGTCATGAGCTCAGCTTCACTAACCTAAATTAAAAATGTCAGCAGTTGACCTCAATAGAACAAGGTGGGACTTTAACCTCTAACCCCTCAGGTGCATATTGTGAGTGTGCTGCACGCGGTCATATCTGATTTATAAAAGGGAGGAGTTATGGCACTTTAAAAGTTATGAATTACGATGTAGAAATACATTTTGTATTTGTAGTAACTGCTTCTGCAGCAGAGCCTCCTGACCAGCAGCTGGAAGCTCAGCGCTCAGCAGTGTCTCCTCCTCTGGCCAGGAGCTGAGCATCGCCTCCTCTCTTCTCCCGCTGGGAGGAAACAATGACGCCATGCTGCTGGGGAGGCTGCACTGCTGCACTGGCCCCGCTGGAGGGAGAACCAGATGCAGGGCTGAGACCCCTGCTGTAGTCAAATGAGACCTTCTGTAAATGGAAACTACCACTTTCCTGCAGAGGGACCGCCCACATGGACACAAAGTGAAAGTTCCTTGTTCGACTTTTAAGTTAACTTCGGTTTCATGGGCAAGGAGGAGGCCATGTAGACAGACCGGCCCATCGTCACCTCAACAACTTCCATTATTTCAGAACTCTTGTCAGGAATGACTCATATGATTGTTCATATAATAAACTTCATAAAACCCAGAAGGTGCAAAGCGTTCACATTTTGCAGAGCGACATTCAAAAAAAAGAAGGAAGATGAGATGGAACACACAAAAAAGAAAAGACAAGCTGGGTGGTGGTTGTACTGATGCTCAGCATGGCTTGTTCTGTGGCCGACACACCGGACCAGTGCTGTGGAGGAAGTGGTTCCAGAGAGGAGTAGATGGGGACACTGCTTTGAGACTGCCATGCTTTTTGATGTTTTATGTATTTCTTTATAATATTTCAAAGCTTAGACGGACAAACACGGACAAACCTTCGCTGGCATGGTAGGAAAGCAGAAGTATCAGAAAAGTATATATCAGAAGCTGAACTCTTGAAACTAAACCTCCTTCAGCCCTGAAAAGAATAGTTTGATTCTTTGGGTGAAATACTGGTGACTTCCTGGAGCCCCGGCCAAGGGATGGACCCTCACAAAGGCCTGCACAATATCAAACTCTCATGTTCAGGCTTCAGTTTGTGAGCTGCTGCTGGATTGTTTTTGTGTTTTTGTGTTTTGCTTTGATTGAGTTTTACAACGTTAACTTGTTCCTAAATGTTTCCCGTCTTTGGGCTGAGATCAGCTGCAGCTACATGTTAACATGACAGCGGTATCCATCTTCTCCTTTTACTTTTGGAGAGAAATTGAATAAGCGTCTTTTCCAAAATGTGCTATTTGTTATAGCCACATGACAAAGAGCTGCAGTTTACTCTTCCAGATGCTGCACAATAACACGAGCGGCTGCTTCTTTGCTTATTACGATGATGTGGTGATTGCTCTGTTGTCCAAGCCCAGCGTGGGGTCAGTGTTACAGCCATGGCAGGAAGAAAGAGAAGCTCACAGGTGCACGAGTAAGCCTTGTACAATAATACATAATGTACCAACTGCATGAAACTAAAACACTACTTCCAGCACACACATGCAGATCGAATGAAATCTGAATGTCGTACCATGTTGGATTCAAATTCAGAATTCAAAAGAAGACAGAAATTGGTGGAAGTGAAAGTAGAATCATGTCAGTGATTGGAGGAGCTGCAGGTTGGTCAAGTGTTTCAGCTCCATCATAGAGTTGTGTAGTTGTGTAGTTGTGTAGCTCTGGGAGGTCTGTTCTCCATTTTAAATCTCAGACTGACGGTGTCATGGCAGGAAGTCTAATTAAGGATGAAGACCTCCCGGTCGCTTTCGTCACATTCTCTGCAGAGCTGTGTTGATGTCAAAGTTCAGCATCACAGACTACTGTTGGCAGGTGAAGAAGACGGCAACAAATACAAGTGTTGTTCTCTCCTCCATCAAACTTGTTTGGCTTCCTCTGCTCCCTCCCTCCCCTCCGAGCCATCTCTGTCTCTCAGTGAGGGGGTATTGTTAAATATTGATTGCTGGAGAGATTGGGGGGCTTAAAGGGAAAGAGAGAGAGAGGGAGTAACAGAGAGACAGCTAGCCTGCAGCCAACATAGAAAGGAGCAGCCTTCTGTCTGGGCCTCGACACAGATGTTTGCAACAGAGCACCATTGCAAATAGAGAAAGCTCTCTACAAGTCACAAACACACACACGTACACACACACACACACACACACACACACATGGCTGCACCCTCCAAACAGTGTGAGTGCGATGCTGAATCTGTCTCTTTCACATTAGGCTATAATTGGCAGGAGGCTGGCCGAGGCTATCACTTATCTTGTCACTGAGCAATTGTTATGGGTAATGGAAGCGGTGCACATGTGTGTGTGTATGTGTGTGTGTGTGTGTGTGTGTGTGAGCAAGTCGGCGCGTCTGTGTGACGGAGAGTATTTGTGTTTTTGTGTTGATGTCAGTGTGTGTGTGTGTGTGTGTTTGTGTTTGCGTGTGTGTGTTTGTGTGTGTGTGTGTGTGTGTGTTTGTGTTTTTGTGTGTGTGTGTTTGTGTTGATGTCAGTGTGTGTGTGTGTGTGTGTGTTTGTGTGTGTGTGTGTGTGTGTGTTTGTGTTTTTGTGTTGATGTCAGTGTGTGTGTGTCTGTGTCTGTGTGTGTGTGTGTGTGTGTGTGTGTGTGTGTGTGTGTGTGTGTGTGTGTGTGTGTGTGTGTGTGTGTCACTCCAGGCAGCAGATGGAGCTCCATGCTAATTGGGTGGAGATCAGTGGGGGAGTTTGGAGCAGACTGACCCGGGCCTGGGCTGCAGGTCCTGGCTTGGCTCGCTCCCACCCTGGCTCTGCGGCTGCTTCGCTGGCTGCTGGTACCGGGCTGTTTGAAATCACTTCATCTGTCCGTGCATTCCTGGTTAACCCCTTCTAACGGATAAGCTAGACGAGCTCATTTATTTCCTTTAACCTCCGTCTTCCCGCCCCCATACTTCTTATATGTAAATGTACATTCAAGCCTTCACGCTGTTTCTGTGCAGCAGCACAGAGACTGTTAGTGATGTGTACGATCCACTTACTGATCTCAGGATGCAACACGTGTTCCTAGTGCAGGAAAGTCTGCGATACAACTGAAAAGTGCATATTGCCTTCGATGCTATCGCTATCGACTGACTTCAGATCGCTAACCCTGTAAATGTTGGCTGATCAGGCAACACGGTTGTGTTTTAAGGCAAACCACTGTCAGAATCGCAACTGAGATCCACACACTCGCGTGTTTGACTTTGACGAGCGCTTTTACTTCACTCCGCCAGAAAAATTCCCTCTCGCGAGACTTCAACCTCATGCAGCTCCGTGGCGCTCTCGGGTGTTCACAATGATTTTCCTTCATCGTTGTGCTGGTGTTTGCATCTCGTGCATTTTAGAATTACAGACCTGCAACACAGGAATGGTCCAGTAAACCCCAAAACATTGCTTTCACTTTACAAACAGCACAATCGCAGCCTCTAATTACAAAATACAGTATATTAATATGAATATATTTTATATTAATACAATACAATCGATCCTACCGCAGCAAGGCCTGCAGAGTTTCTCTACTTCCCTCATTACTTCTGCACATTATCAAGTAGTTGCATCTCATTCATGTTAAACAGTATTGTTCTGTTTCACCACGTCTAACTGATGAACGATGACGGCCTAAAGAGGAGTTTACCCAAGCTCCACTCTACGGCATGACATCATCACACATGAACGAACACGGCTGTAAATAATGAAATATTAACTCTCGTCAGCATCATCAGCGTGGCTCTGAAAGCACCTTCCCTTCCTTGAGCATGCAGCGGTGGGGAGACGGCATCATGCACGATACACAGTGTGCTGCATATCTGGACATTTGTCAGAAGCACTGAACCTGATGGCACCGGGCACACATCACTACCGGACATTAACGCATCGATTGGTAAAGTATACCTGCAAGAGAAGAAATATGAAATGATATTTCTTGAATGTTTTCTTCAATGATTGTTGATATTGTCATTACATCCCATAAATAAATCAAAGGCTACAACAAAAAGAAAGACGAAAGAAAATCAGGCATCTGTTGCTGTCGAAGACTGCAATGAATATGAATCAATGCATTCGGGCCTGTGTGTCTCTAGTGCTGCTTCACTGGAGTCTTCACCAACTTACAGGCTTGGTAGTTGTCAATACTAACAAGTTGGATCATTTTTAAATCTTGCATACTGATGCGCAAGATTAGAAACCCGGCTGACAGAATGTGATATCACTTTCCTCTCCTCCTCAGCTTGAGTGACTGGTCTGAGTGTCTGAGCTGTCCGTCTCTGTTCACTCATACATCGCATTTCCTCTCTGAGCTGTTTTCTTGTTGACAGACATGTGGTTACCCACATTGCCACGCCCCCACACGTTGTGATTAAATAATGCTGCAGAAAGAGAATTATTCAACTCTGGCATTTTGCACTGATGGCAGGAGTTCACTGGGGGCTCTCGTGTGGGCGGGGTGGGTACGTCTGAGTACTCTAGTATTATTTGATGGCACCCAGTGTGCATTCATCCATTATTCATGCCGTGCCGAAGGGGCAACTTTGGGCCAAGGTTTTGGCAAAAGCATGCCTGAACCCTTCATTAAGTCTCCAGCTAGTGTGTGTGTGTGTGTGCATGTGCTCATGTATATGTGTCTGTGTGTCACACCAGAAGAGACTCATTTCCTGATGCTGGCAGCACCGAGCTGCTCACAGTGACACGAGCAGAAAAGCACAGAGTGCAAGACAGCAGCTGGGAAAACGATGTGTGTGCGTGCGTGCGTGCGTGCGTGCGTGCGTGCGTGTGTGTGTGTGTGTGCGTGTGTGTGTATGTGTGTGTGTGCGTGCATGTGTGTGTGTGTGTGTGCGCGCGTGCATGTGTGTGTGTGTGTGTGTGTACTGTATGACCAGTAGACCAGGGCTGGATCTTTGTCAGTCAATGAAGAGGGGTTTGAACGTGCACTGGCCCTGATCACTCAACACGTTGTGTGTTTCACGTGTTGTTGTTCTGGTGAAACTGGAATAGAGACGTCAGCCGACAGACAAACATTTACGTTCCAATAAGATCAGCTCAGCGCGGTGCAATGCTGCGTCAAACCCACATCAAAGACTTCATGTTAAACGTCACGTCTTAATAAGTTATCTGATCTGGTAATCCGTCTTCAGATGACTTCCAACACAATAGCTTTCAGAACCCTCATCCTCACTGTTTTTGCAAATCAACATTTTTCAACCAGACATGATGTATTTGCAGGTTTCCTGATAGAGCCTGTGATGAGAATATAACGGGGTTCTTCTACTTCAGGGGAAATAACACGACTTCAACCGTAATGATGGCATCATACCTGTTCCTCTGCAGAAGCAGTAACAGCTTCACCATTCCCTGTATTCATGGGACAGCGTGAGCTCTGGAGCTTTAGGGATTAACAGACAACCTGTTGCCTGTCTGCTTATTCTCTCACTGAAGAGAGGAAGACTCAGCAACAACCCATTACAGACGTTACACCTGAAGCTGAGCCAGCTGAGCTGAGCATGTTTCTTAATGGAGCACCTTGACTACGTTGATGCTCTTATTATTCATATCATTCCTATAATTCATCAGGATGAAGGTTAAAGGGCCCTTTATGGAAATGCATTGAATGAATTGTTCATGTCTGTGGAGGAGGATGAGAAGGAATAAAACAATAACGACATGTGGAATCTTTTAGTTTGCAATTGTTCCCAGCGCAGCTTTCAGCTTCAAGTAATGCGTTTGTGTCCGTTAGGCAGAGAGCGGACCGACCACAGTTGTGTGTTTAGCTTCGGTGTGGCGAGACATTAGAGGCGACCGTTCGGTGAGTGAAGATGCTGCAGAGCGGCCGTGTGTCTTCAATGAATGAAGAACAAAGAACAACGCTGAAGACGTGTCGGTGGAGAACACGTTTCTCTTCTCCTGACTCGTGTCGGGAGTTTGATTGACAGAGCGGTCGTCCAATCACCTGTAAGGTATGTTTTGAAACAGCCTGAACCTAATGACCCAATGACGGCTCCTCAGATGTGAGTAAAGCATTGTGAGGGTCAGGTGACAGTTTCACAACATGTGTCATGTGTTGAACTCTGAAATCACGGACAAATCCACTATGTTATCTGTTGTTCATGTGATGATTTCTATTTTCAGGATCATGGACAGTTTCACTTTAATTATTCAGATTTGTTGATTTATATTTAAGGACATTGGATAGTTTCTCCATCTAATATCATGGACAGTGTTATTGTGATATTTTCAATGATTTATATTTGATGTAACAAGGAACTTCATTTTGTCTTGATTTTTAGAGTGTTTAAGATAAGCTCACATTTTACTCCGGCAGGGTCCGACAGGTGTCCCTGCTCAGTCCTGGTTCTGCTGGTCCTTTGCCTCTCCACCCTCCAACAATATGGCCTGGGTCTCCATCAGCGTGGTGTCGTTGATGGCTCAGTGGGGACCGGCAGAGCTGCAAGGTGTGGAGCTGCTGCCACCGGGCCGGAGCTCTGCTCCACCCACCGCACCGCTAGTTCCAAGCTGCCCGTGTTGAGCTCGTCGCTGCCGGTGAGTCTCAGCTGATTCCTTCAGATTTTGTATGATTTTTGGACAGATTTACTGACTTTTTACTGACGTGACCAACATCACGTACGGCATTCAAAAACACCCAAAGAACAAACACAAACCACATATTTGCATTTGCACATCCACAAAAACACAAGTCATTCACATGCAAGTGTCCACACACAAATGTGCACACGTCGGCAGAATCTGGTAGGACAGACATGAGACATATGTAGGTAGCAGACACAGAGCGCATGAGACAGGAGGACGCTCACACACACACACACACACACACACTGCACTGACTACATGCACAGACACAGAGCGCCATGTGAACGTGTCTGTCTACTTAAAGCGATATATGAGCACTTGTATAACAATCTCGCTCAAGTTTATTGGTTCTGCCTTCACATTTCAGCAGCAAATCACATACAGACAAGAAATCAAATTAAGTGCAGCAGTAGTTGGAGTGTTTTTCATACTTAAAGAGATGTAATTGATTTGTATTCGACTTTGATTTTAAGATGAATTCATCATTTTAAACCTTTGAAGTTTGTTGTAAAAATACACTGAAATGTGTCTTTTGTGATTTCATTGTGTGTTGTCCATGTCTGCATATGTTGGACCACGATACACATCGTGGTCATTGGAAAGGTTGATGTCTGACTTTACTAAATGTAAAATGTAATTGAAAAATCCACGACTGCTTATCAGAGCAACCATCCTTCATTGTTCTATTGTTATGATTCACACAGATAAACAAGGTTTTAGAGAGAAATGAAAGATATGATGTGAATATTTATGACATCTTTCACTGATATCTTGCTCAGCAAAGAGCATTTTATGAAGCTACAACAACAAACTAACTCGTTCAGAATGTTGTTAACGGCATCGCAGCTCCATCTGTTTACATTTCACTGGGGGGTGTCAGTGGTGTGTGAGTGTGTGTGTGTGTGAGTGTGTGTGCATGTGTGTGCGTATGTGAGTGTGTGTGAGAGTCTGTGTGTGTGTGTGAGTGTGTGTGTGAGTGTGTGTGTGTGTGTGTGTGTGTGAGAGTGTGTGTGTGTGTGTGTGAGAGTGTGTGTCTGTGTGTGTGTGAGTGTATATGTGTGTGTGTGAGAGTGTGAGTGAGTGTGTGTGCGTGTGAGTGTGTGTGAGAGTGTGTGTGAGTGTGTGTGTGTGTGTGAGAGTGTGTGTGTGTGTGTGTGTGTGTGCGTGTGTTTATGTGCTGTGGATCTTACAGCGAGCTCATCTGGTGGCGATGTGTCGGTGCCATTGACCCCTGTGTTCCCCATCTGGTTGGTACACACACTCAGCCAGCAGTGACAGCTGTTCAATCATCAGGCAACAGACACACACACACACACACACACACACACACACACACACACACACACACACACACGCATATACACAGAAAGGCATGCATAATCAAAACCATCTCCAACGTGCATACACACATACGCAAGCAACACATGACAACATTACACACAGCGTGGAAATGGATTCCGCTCGTCTCACAGTCTTTGCATATTTTAATCACATTCCAGTGTTACTTATGCAGAATGTAATATTACAGTGAAGACAGATTGATATCATTCAAATTGAAGAATCAGTGCCACCATCTCAGCAGCATCTCTCTGTCTGGTTCTTACATGAATGACTGAGAGGTTTGTATTTAACAGTACATTGTTGCATCTTATAATAAATATCAATACGTTCTTGATCACTTTGTGTTTTGTCTATTTGACTTTTCTGTTGAGAAGATAACTGATACTTCAGTGGGTTTTGAGGCGCTGATGGCCTTTCAATGTCATTAATAAATGCTTTATAAGCATAGATAGTACTCACTTTAGATGAGTCACACGCAACACGTAATAAATGCTTTATAAGCATAGATAGTCCTCACTTTAGATGAGTCACACGCAACACTTAATAAATGCTTCATAAGCATAGATAGTCCTCACTTTAGATGAGTCACACGCAACACGTAATAAATGCTTTATAAGCATAGATAGTCCTCACTTTAGATGAGTCACACGCAACACTTAATAAATGCTTCATAAGCATAGATAGTCCTCACTTTAGATGAGTCACACGCAACACTTAATAAATGCTTCATAAGCATAGATAGTCCCATCTGGACATGACACACCGACATGTCCCCGTGCTCCGTGATAGCCCTGGAACGTGGTGTGCAGGGGAGCTACCGTCTTTTGAACCCCCGGCTGCACCGTGGCTCTGCCCAGCTCAGTTGTATACTACCTGAGTAGGCTGGGTTGACGTTAGTGTGGTCGGGTCGATATGTGGCGGCAGGGCTTGCATTCCTCTGCAGCACCCATTGTACCCGTAGAGTCCAGCAGAGGGCAGAGCTAGTGCAAGTTTAACTGAAAGTTACACCGTCACCTAAGTTCAGTAAGCACAGGTGGAGCCTTCTACCAACGGGGAGCTGCACTCCCATGCTGCTCGCTGAAGATGGTGTTGATTGTTGAGCAGCAATGTTTACCGCCTTATATACTGTTGGCTTTAAAATATTCATGTCGGCACATGCGGAATGTGTGTCTACGCTGACGCGCGGATGCTTCTCTTCAGGTTGAGGCTCGTGGAGAGCATCACCCGTAGAGGCCAGCAGAGGCTGCTCTTGTGCTGATAGGTGTAATAGCTAGCTTGAATAGCTAGCTTGATTTCCTGAGTCAATTATTTGTTTTGTCAAGAAAAGCATTAACCTCAAATGTATCTATTGGCCTCTGAAGTATACGGATTGGAGTTAAGTTATTTGAAATGCTCAGTCATATTAACCGTGGAGGGATGTGCAGAAGTTATGCAGGAATAGCCTCCGAGCCGCCGCTGTGTGAGTTGGTGGGATAGCAGCAAACCTGCTGTGTCGTCATGTTCACAAACCATTTGTCTTGATTCAAATAAAAGCTGTTGAGTATGAGTAATAAGTTGACAAACTTAGTGTGTAACAGTGTCTGTTCATTATATAATCCAGGTTAAAGGTTGGTAGAAAATCTCTTCTCAGTTTCTGTGATTTGAAAGATGTTTGTTCTCTCAAGAGCAGAGTAAAAGATTACACTTCCTCTGAGAGGGATTCCCACATTACAGTGTATGACATACCTTGTGTTGAGTTATTGTGAATAATAACCGCCAATAAACCCAAACCTTAAACCCTGCATGCTCATCCACTGTTTTCTGATTTTCTCTGTGCCTGCCTCACCACCACTCGCCCCTCAGGAGCCCTGACGAGGAGCACAGAGGTACGAGAGACTTGTTTTCAGTAGAATATGAATTAATACCTTCTCCTCTGTAAATATTTAACACCACTTAAACTTACAGCTCCCCACCGGGCCTCAGCACGCAACCGTCTAGAGACTGTAAAGCGGGAAACAGACTGTAGAAAGGCCCAGATTCAATTAGCATAGCACGCTAGCGCTGCGGTGCCCAGGGAAATCATTTTGAGTGAATAAACACATCATGCTGGATGTCTCAATGCGCTGTTTGGTAAATAATTTGCAATATATATATATATATATATATATATATATATATATATATATATATATATATATATATATATATATATATATATATATATATATGAGAGAGAGAAGGAAGAAAGCACTCTGGAAACGTCCCCAGGTAAGCGCCTCAGAACAAACTGGGCTGTGATGTGTGGTTTGTAGACGGATGAGAGTCACGGCTTCCATCTTCACTCCTCATTACTTGATAATGATAATTAGAGAGGAAGAGTTGGAGAGGATTTGACACTGCAGATGCCAGCGACAGCTAGCAAGCAAACAGTTGGAGGGATTGTAACCTGCAACTCACACTAAACATAACCATGGAGTGAACGTGCGTCTCTTTTTCTTAACAGAACAGAGGACAGTTTCTAAAAGCTCCAGGTCATTTATATGAGCACGACGGAGCCTGGGGGGGCCAGGCCTCATTCACAGATCTCTGCTCCAACATAGCTCTGCATCCCTTCAGTCAAGCATCTTTTTACTCCCCGTTTCCCTCATAAGCATCCGAGGGGAGGTCGGTGGTGAACTTCCTGCAGATCTATCGACGTGAACCAATCGATTGATCGAATCGAACACAGGCCAACATCGAGTGTGAGCATCCTGAATCTGTATTTGCGAAGTTGAGAATTTAGAAAGTGTGAATCCATTGTGGTGAACCTCCACCGGCACAATTCACACTGCCCCGAGGCTGAGGGGATGTTGCGCTCCCTGGGGCCTCTAAAACCTATAGAGTCCAGGATAGAGCAGGGCCTGTTTGAGTTAGAACTAGCTGGTCCCGCCCTCCTATGAAGACCACACATGATATAAGTGTACATACAGTATCAACGCTGTGCCATCACGTCTTTATATCCACTCCTCAAAGGTAGGAGCTCTAACTCAGCACAGTGGGTCTCACTCAGTTTTCCTGGAGGCCTGGTGGATCATTCTGGAGAGACGAAAGCAGAATAAAGTGTAGGAGCTGGGCAGAATGCCGCTGGAAGCCATTCTACTCGAGTGGAACTTGAAAAGATCCCATTATCAGAGGCACAGTTCAGCTGCGTTTCAAACTTCTCTGCTTCCCTCACTTACAATCAATACTTTGTTTTTACGGCCGTCCTGCGGTCAAAGAAGCTGAGAAGTTCGCCGTGTTTCCCTGTGTGTGTGTATAAGTGTGTGCTCATACGCTTGCCTGCCCATTGATGTGTGAGTGCTTTGTTGTACTTCAGAGAGCACAGTACCTTTATCTTTAATGTATGGCCAATAGAAAGCCTGTAAAATAATGTCAGGTTTTAAGGATTGGAAAACAAAGCTGCCTGCAGCCTCAGGTCGTCACAAAGAACACCAATAGTGTCGGGATGTTTTTTGGCTCAAGCCATCTTTGGTATAAACAGACGGTGTAAATATTAAAGCCGGTTCGGGAGATCAGGCAGGCCTTCTACTGCAGCTTGAATATTTGCTTTTTGATGTTTCGAAAATCGCAGATCTCAAATGGTATTTGCAGTGATGCCAACATTGAATGCATGAGGCCCTGCAGCTCAGTGTCTGCAACAGGCAGCAGGCCTGTGCTCCTTTACATCACTCTGCATCAGCCACATGCACAGCTGCAGTGTTTCCCTTTAAGCTCTTACTACTAATAAGTACTAAGTAGGAGCTCATGATTACTCTCATCTGTAAAGGAATCACCAGATAATTAATGAGGCTTTTATTTATTCCGCTTTCATTAGCAGGTCCAGTCACTCTGTAGCGAGGACCGCTCTGAATTAACCGGAACATTGTTGGACAGATGCCAGGTGATCCGTCTCGTGCCCCCTCTTCCTCTCTCCGTCTCTCTCTCTCGCTCTCTCCCTCTCTCTCTCTCTCCACCTCTCTCTCTCTCCACCTCTCTCTCTCTCCCTCTCTCTCTCCACCTCTCTTCCTCTCTCTGTCTCTCTTCCTCTCTCTCCACCTCTCTCTCTCTCCACCTCTCTCTCTCTCCCTCTCTCTCTCTCTCCACCTCTCTTCCTCTCTCCATCTCTCTCTCTCTCTCCGTCTCTCTCTCTCTCTCTCTCTCCATCTCTCCCTCTCTCCGTCTCGCCCTCTCTCCGTCTCTCTCCCTCTCTCCCTCTCCGTCTCTCTCTCTCTCCCTCTCTCTCTCTCTCCACCTCTCTTCCTCTCTCCATCTCTCTTCCTCTCTCCGTCTCTCTCTCTCTCTCTCTCTCTCTCTCTCCGTCTCTCTCTCTCTCTCTCTCTCCATCTCTCCCTCTCTCCGTCTCGCCCTCTCTCCGTCTCTCTCCCTCTCTCCCTCTCCGTCTCTCTCTCTCTCCCTCTCTCTCTCTCCCTGTTGTAAACGAGCAATTGATATTCCAAGAGGAGCTCAGCGTTGTTCCCCCATCGATCGGCTGGGCAGATTAATATCAATCGAAATTTTTGCAAAGAACTTTTAGCATAACATTCATGCTCCCATGCTTCTGTGATGCAGACATAACGACCAGAGATGGGACACAAGCTAGAAAACAACGTATATATTATGAAGCAGGTGCAGTTTTGTACTGTATGAGGTCGGGGACCAGGATCATATAACAAGTATAAATAGATTCAGTATTCAAGTAAATGTATGCATAGGAGTTATTATATTTATTATCATTTATTAATCTTATGTCTAACCAAAGCATGATGTGTTGATTTACAAAAGCGAGGCTGTGAACAATTGTATAAGTACATGTAGTACATGCTGAATGGAAATACTGGTTGCAGCTGAGCCGAGCGGTCCCTCCTCCTCAACGACTTGCTTCTGTTGCCAAACTCCTGTCAACTGGCACAGTCTCTGAAAGTCATCCAAGAGAAAGGTGAGCATCCATCCTACTGTACATTCACACGTACTGCACACACAATAGTTTCTGTCTGCATAATCACATGCACACATTGAATTAAATGTATGCACCTGTATGTATATAACACTTTAAAGGCCTGGTGATGCCAGCATTTGAAATGTCATGAAGCAATTACTCACCACCAACCTTTAGTTAATCTCCTCTGTAGGAGAGTAAACTCTTCGATGAGAGGAATTGTTTACTGAATGTTGTGAAACAGGAGACATATGAACACATCCCATGAGTGAATGGTGCGATCTTCATGTCCTATTAGCGAAGTGTCGAAGGAGCTAACTGTAGGCAAACAGTTGCAGACAGTTAGCACGCTTTCAATATGACTGTTTATTTATTGACCAGAATTAAAAAGAAAATCTGAGAGCAGAACTCCACAGGGAGTAAAGCAACGAGCATATCCAGGCTAGCTATGCTATTAGCATGTCAGCTGTAGTACTAACTAGCCGTGTGAGTCGTCCCAAGACGAGGATGCAACAAGTTGGAATGTGATGATGAATAATACGATTAGTAACGAATGGTGTAATGATGTATTCAAACAATTGTAATGAAAGTTACACTATTAGGTAAATAGTCATTAAATGACGCGCTGTATTCAATCACTATTGTTCACAACCTTCTTCAGCTTCGTTCTATTATAATCTGATTATCTAGGCCCACGCTCTGGACCCAGAACACGTACAATATTCCATATTGCTGCTGCTAGCCCACGCTCTGGACCCAGAACACGTACAATATTCCATATTGCTGTTGCTAGCCCACGCTCTGGACCCAGAACACGTACAATATTCCATATTGCTGTTGCTAGCCCACGCTCTGGACCCAGAACACGTACAATATTCCATATTGCTGTTGCTAGCCCACGCTCTGGACCCAGAACACGTACAATATTCCATATTGCTGTTGCTAGCCCACGTCTGGACCCAGAACACGTACAATATTCCATATTGCTGTTGCTAGCCCACGTCTGGACCCAGAACACGTACAATATTCCATATTGCTGTTGCTAGCCCACGCTCTGGACCCAGAACACGTACAATATTCCATATTGCTGTTGCTAGCCCACGCTCTGGACCCAGAACACGTACAATATTCCATATTGCTGTTGCTAGCCCACGTCTGGACCCAGAACACGTACAATATTCCATATTGCTGTTGCTAGCCCACGCTCTGGACCCAGAACACGTACAATATTCCATATTGCTGTTGCTAGCCCACGCTCTGGAGCCGGGCCGGAGTAGTCCCGATGTCACAAAGCTTTTAGAACCAAATATTCTACAAATGAAGGCAGATTAATTTTGCTGCTCCACTTTGTGATATATCCAGGCTTTTCCCACGACATTAATAGTTCATGACACATTCATGTAAGCGGATGAAATATTTTGTACACTTTAAGATTTATACCCTGCAATTATCCGCATACGTTTAAGTGTGCGTGTGTGTGTGTGTGTGTGTATTTGCTGTTGGGTTTGCTCGTGTGCATGAGTGTTCACAGCGCAAGTCGCTGATGTGAGCTGTGTTTTATTAGGTTCATTGCCAGTGTGACCCTGGTGTCTGTACTAGACGTCACCTGACATGAGTAGAAATATGAGCTGCCTTCTAGACCACACACACACACACACACACACACACACACACACACACACACACACACACACACACACACACACACACTCAGTCAGCTAAGCTTGGCAAAGAAGTTTTGGATAATACTACTAGCTTAGGGAGAGAGCGGTGGACTTCAGATGGAGACAACGGGGTGTGTAAGGTCTGTAATAATGCAGGGACACCAGGGAGAGGACAGAAGATGGAGAAGAAGAATCATGATTATATGGGAGAAAATACAGATCTGAGGAAGTAAGTGACCACAGAGGAAGAGAGGGAGGTAGAGTCGGAGTAGAAGGCTAATTGAGGTTTGAGTGTGGGAAATGAGGAAAGAAAAGAATGAAAAGGGAAGTACAGCATCGATGAAAACTAAGATGATTACTTTGTTAACCAATTTGCAGGCAGTAGATTAAATATATCTTTTTGCATATCTTTCTGGACATTACATTATGCATTAAATGTAAGACTTTCAGTTCAGCGTTGACGTGGTACCCTTTAGCAGTGTGGAGGACGCTGCTGTGCATTCGACCAGTAACGTCTTGTTTTATTGCTGCTTTTCCTCGAGGACAATCCAAACAGTTTTCTGCCTTCACAGTTTGAGAGGAACAAACCCCGGTAAAAGCAAAATAGAAACCGAGTGAACGAGCACAGAAGAGAGAAGCTGCTGTGTTTTTGCAGCTAGCGCCATTTCAACTGCAATTGATCGCCTCCACAACGCTGGCAATGAAATCCTGCCTGTGATGTGAACACGGCCTCTGGCCCGCAGACACTTTTGCACGAACACACAAACACTCAGAGGTTTAGGCCCACCGACGTATGTACACATGTGCTAATGAACACACACACTGGCTCATACACACAGAGACTTGCCAAGGTCCTGCTGGGTCGCTGGAGTTAACGCTGCAGAGTCACGTGAGAGCTCACCTGGCGTACAGCCCGGATCTGACATACTGCAGCGAGGAGGTCTCCATCTCTCGCTCTCTTTGTTTGGACATGTGCCAACTTAGACAGTTAGCTTACACCGCTCCCCGTTGTGTCTCTGATCTCGTCCGTCCACCTAAAGACCACCTCAGAACAATGTGTGTGTGTGTGTGTGTGTGTGTGTGTGTGTGTGTGTGTGTGTGTGTGTGTGTGTGTGTGTGTTGCCCCTATCCGGTCTCAGAATCCAGCTTTGATTTAGCAACATGACGCTGTAACACTCCCATGCTGTCTGCTATGAATGGCAGCAATGAAAGTATTGTGAAAGTGTTTCTGAATGTTTCATCTAGACATATGATATTATCTGGAGGTTGTGTTTAAATGCAGCAAAATGCAACGAGAACAAGAAAAACAAGGCTTAATGTTTACTGTGATGGATTAGCTGAAGTTTCAGG
Organism: Lycodopsis pacificus; assembly: GCA_028022725.1. Taxonomy (NCBI): domain Eukaryota; kingdom Metazoa; phylum Chordata; class Actinopteri; order Perciformes; family Zoarcidae; genus Lycodopsis; species Lycodopsis pacificus. Next base: position 17,131,955 of record CM051693.1, read on the forward strand.
CTTTGTTAATAGCTTTTCATACAGCAATGACTGCAATCAAATGGCAGTCAGAAACTATATAAAGTATGCAAAATGTCTACATATTCCTCCAGTTCCCCTTCTTGGGATACCTGCTCATTCCCTTTCTCCCAGAGTGAGATGAGAGCTTTGAGGCTGTTCTCTGGGGCTGATTCACAAAGAATGGATTGCGGCCGCTAACAGCACAACGCGTTGCACATCATTTGCACGACATTGGAGATCATATCTGAGTAATTATCTTGTGAATGCCAGCAGCCGTTCTACCTGTAGAGCGATAAGAGCTTCTCCCTATGAACAGAGAAGCTGTACACATTCATGCACAAGGCACGGCAGCGTAACTTCATCCATTATTCAATTCACTTTTTGAAAGTATTTTCTAAAATTTAATTTATTCATTTTTTGAAATTAATTTAAGATTTATTGATTTGTTTTTCAATGATGCCACTGCCATTGCATCCTATAAATGTATCCCAGAGTAAATGCATTTGAGCAGACAACCCTTATAAATGTGCTTCAGTTGCGACCAACTCTCTGAAAAAGCTCATTATTTCACTGTAGCTGCAAGTAGCTGCATGTAGCTGCATGTAGCTGCATGTAGCTGCATGTAGCTGCACGTGGCTGCACGTGGCTGTATGTGGCTATGAGCGCTGATCTTATGAGCGTTGAACTTATGATCTTATGATCTTATGATCTTATGAGTGCTGATCTTATGATCTTATGATCTTATGATCTTATGATCTTATGATCTTATGATCTTATGAGCGCTGATCTTATGATCTTATGATCTTATGATCTTATGATCTTATGATCTTATGAGTGCTGATCTTATGATCTTATGATCTTATGAGCACTGATCTTATGATCTTATGAGCGCTGATCTTATGATCTTATGATCTTATGAGTGCTGATCTTATGATCTTATGAGCGCTGATGTTATGATCTTATGAGCGCTGATCTTATCATCTTATCATCTTATGAGCGCTGATCTTATGAGCGCTGATCTTATGATCTTATGAGCGCTGATCTTTGTGAAACGGACGTTTTTTTCAATGAGGCACATTTGCTCAGAAAAGGGCTGATTTTGGGGCAAATGTATGTATATTATCTTGAGATCTTATTTAATAGCTGATGCAGATCATCTGAAAATGTGAATTCCACCACTGGGTAATGCAACTCATGTTTAGTTGCTATATGAACAAATTCTGACATCTAATATTACGTCATGCTTGGGAAAGCCTGGACGAGCAAAGCTCTTGATTCCGCTGATATACTCAGAGGGATTAAAGCCAAATGTACAGACACGCCTGTCATTCATGGTTCTGTGGTATTTGTTTTGCATTCACAGTTCTTTTTTACCCCAAAATGCTGCTTACATCTCTTAAATGATTAGTTGCCAGAACTGTTCAGCAAACAAGATACTTGAATCCATGTGACTTTTGTTCACAAGCTGTAATTGGACAGTTTGGACCCATCAAAGCAAACGCACCCACGATGCTTCGCACCAAAGAAAACAGACTCACTGTGTCATTGTGTCCTCTATTTCAAATGTGAAATGTGCAATTTAATACTCAATACATCATGAATATCAGCATGGATTGAGCCATGTTCTATTTGTTCCCTTGCATTCAGCGGTGACAAGGCAGCCACGAGTGTGTGTTCCTCCATCGATCCTATACCTCACACTCAGCTGCCACATAGACGCATCTCTCCGCTGCAGAAGGGCTCCGTGTGAAGCCATTCAGAACATAATGTCGGAGCGATTGTAAATATCACTGCAGAAAAGAAGTGAAACAATGCATAGTCCAAATAGAAGTCTGTGGACCAGTGGCGGCTGGTGGATTTTGTTTTGGGTAGGGCCATCCAATCAATTTCAGCAAATAGTATAATTCAATGCAAAAAAAAAGAAAAAAGGTATCAAAAACGCATTAGTACTTTGCAGTTACATTGTTATCATTTATTCCAACAGTGACATAATCAGGACATCTTATTCATACAATTCAGTATATTAATATATATATATATATATATATATATATATATATATATATATATATATCATATAATAATAATATTCAGTATAATATGATATATAAATACCATATAATCAAAAAAATACAATATAAATATCATGAATATATTATAATAAAATATAAATATCATATATAGTCTAATAGAACAAGTATATTTTAAGCAAACCTCTCAATGACCTTCTTATTGAAGTCAGGCATGTCCCTGACAAGTTCCTTCTCCATGGAGCACCAGCTGGCAGTGGGTGGAAATGTCCGTCGTCTCGTCTGCTTGAATGGCGATAAAATCAGCGTTTTTTACTTCCTCCAGAATGTAATCCCTTACAACCGACAGCATGCAGTCCAACAGCTCATTTTGTACAGTCTTCGACGTCCCTTTAAAAACGCTGGCTGTCTCCAGGTGCTCCTCCAGCACACCGTCGAGGGACGCAACAAAATCCACCAGTCCCTCGAACACGCCAGGGTTGTCCGAGGAGTCAGTCTCGTCATGCCCACGCAAAGCCAACTCAAAAGCCCCACAAAACTTGACACAATCAATTATTTTTGATAAAATGTGCCGGTTTTTATCCACCTCCTCGTTGTGTTTCTTTACCGCAAGCCGGTGACCGTCGTCCAGCTGGGTAGCGAGAACATGAGATGAGATGAGAACTAGACACGGGCACTCTGGGAGAAAAAGGGCGCTGATTGGCTAAATTGTAAGTCACTCATTTATTTCAGTGATTGGCTAAGCTGCTTATTAGACCCGTCTTCCTTGGGCCAAATCGATCTGGCCCCAGCACGTGCACGCGCAGTAGAGACTTGCATGGGGACAGCTGAGAGGTGCACCAGCGGAGAGGACAAGCAGGGAAAAGCATTTATTTTGCGCAGATATCCTATTTTACAAATATTACTGGGTATATTACATAGCTCAAAAACACAAATATTGACAATTTGTATAATGTATTAATATTATTTAAAAAAAAGAAATATTATAATATTATAATTTTTTGTTTTATTTTTTTGTGGCTCAAGGTGGGTGGGGCCAGGCCCCGTGGGCCTCTATTGGTCGGCCGCCACTGCTGTGGACAGAGCGGTACGAGTATAACAGCATGTTTTCTGAATGAAAGGAGCTCATCTCCTCAGCAGGAGGGGAGCAACAACAACCTTCCTGCATAACGGGCGGCACAAAAGCTTTCATCAGCAAGGAATTAATAGAGAATAACTGGATGCATGTAGTCTCACCAAATGTATGTTTGTGAACGTCTGTGTGCACATGCTGGCAATCTTCAGCACAAAAGCCACAGGACAACGTTACCGTGTCACATGGAGCTGGACTGTACGGGCGCACTGTCCTGTGGGTTCTGTAATTAATCACAATTATCAGCTCGACTAATGCAGGTGCGGTCTCACTGGGAGAGTCCACACAAGCTGAGCAGCACTAAACACAACCAAGAGACAAAGTGGTGATGAATGGAGCACAAACACATCCAGAGCAGCACAAAGAAGAAAAGTGGAACTGGCGAGTCACCTGCTGGCTCACAATTACACATTTCAGCTTCGCAGGCAGTAAATGTGCTGCTTGTAAAAGAATCTTCTTTGAAAGTGAAATGTTTCACGTAAAGAATTCCAGACAAGGACAATTTATTTATGACACCACAAGTTAATAAAAATGCACAAAGCGCTGAAAGATGACAATGTAGGTCCCACTTCAAAGTGACAATATTAATTTCTCCCTTTTGTAGTTTCTGGCAGTTTATCAAGCACAGCCACAAACTGGCACACGTCAACTCTTCCTCAGCCCAACTTTCATCAAAGCAAAAAGGGAAGAAGTTAAAGTTCAGGACAACCAATCGAGGGCTGGCTTATCCTGTCTTCAGAGAGACAGGAAGAAGGAGGAGAAGATGGAGGAAGAGGAGAAGGAGTACATGTGGCGGAGGAGCAGGTGAGAATAAGATCGCAGGCATCCCTGAAAAGCTAATGAGTCCAAATCTACTGCTGGCTAATTAACCATGATACCCTGTGACATGGGGGAGGGGAGGGAAAGAGGAGAAGGGAGGGAAAGAGGAGAAGGGGGGATGGGGAAGGGAAAAGGGAAGGTGGTTAAAAGAGGAAGGAAAGGAAAGGGGGAGAAGGACATGACAATAAACTAACACAATGGCAGGAAGTAAAAAGAGGCAAGGAGAAGGAACACGGAGGGCAGGAGGAGAGAAAAGAGGCCAAGAGGAGAGAGTGGGATACACTGCAGAAGAATGGAGGGAGGAGAGAAAAACAAAGAGAGAGATGGGAAGGCTGCAACTTTTATCAGGTCAGGGAGACGGCGAGGGCAGCGAAGAGGAGGGAGCGTGAGGGAGGATGGGAGGCAAGGAAAGGAATCATTCTTTTTCATTTACAGAATAATGAGGAGTCTGTGCATTCATCAGGAGCTGCTGTGTGAACCGCTCCTCTGCTTTCATCTCCTCTCTGCCTCACGATGCGTCCGTTTACATGTGGAGCATGTTAATGATGTCACAGTGAGAGTAAACACACGCTGCAGACACGGACGCTGAATGAATCATGCAGCGTGTTACTGGTGCACGAGTGTGTGGGAAACAGAAAGAATGTTTGCCTTGCCGTGCACACACGTTCACACAGTGTAGTAAACAGGCATTAAAACCTGTAGGTGTCCACTCACACACACACACACACACACTAACAATCGCTCATACATGCAGGTGTATGACGGCAGCAGAGAATCTTTGCATTCTGCCGCTCTGTGAGCTCTGTGACAGCTTGACCTTTTGTTATTTATTCCTCCAATCACACAGCCCTAAATACTGTATTCATCACACGCATACAGTACACACACACACACACACACACACGCACACGCACACACGCACACAATCGGAGGAAGGGCACACAAACAGCACACAGGCATGTGGGCATGAAATGTGAAGTTTGGTCTGAAGCAGCAGAAGCCTGAAGACAACTTGTGACGAGTGATAGTGTAGCTCGACAAAACAGAAAGCGCTGAGTGAGTGAGTGTGCGTGTGCGTGTGTGTGTGTGTGTGTGTGTGCATGTCTGACAGCCAGTAATCCAACCAGGTGGTCAGAGGATTGCATGTATGTTGACTGTGCAGAATGCTTCCCGGTTATGGATTCATTTTGTCCTCTTGGTCTCCCTATTTGTCAGCTGCCCGTCTTCCTCTGTTCCTTCTCTTGTCTATTGGAAGTCTATCTTTCAATTGGATTCTTACATTTCTTTCTCTTGTCCATCTTAATATCTGTCCAGCTGTCTTTCTCACATCTGCTTGCCTATCAGTTGCTCAGTTGTCAATCTTTATGATCTATTTGTCTTTGCTGTCAGTCTTCTTCATTCGTTGAAGTCAGTCATGGTCTCTGACATGCACCTCCCTCTGTTCCCTGCCAGTCTTAGCAACAAGCTGCCATGATGAGTGTGATCCTCAGGGTTTCCAGTCGTCGGGCGGTTCATATGTGTCGTGACGCCTTTGCCTTTCCATAGCAGCGCCATGGAGACGCCTCGTTACAGTCCTGGTTTCATTCCTTTCAGGAAAAGAGTGAAACGCTGTCAACAGGGTGGCTTTAAATTCTGCTGTTTCATCCTCGCAGTACTGGAAGCGGTCAACGGAGGGCGGTAGAACGCAAGCTTTCAGCAATGAAACAGGTCTGGCAGTGACTGAGCAGCATTACAGCTCACACACACTGTTACTGCTGGAATCTGCTGGAGATTGAAATGAACTTCTATAGAATGGATTTCCTTTATCCCCCCCCCCCCACACACACACACACTCTCCTCCATCTCTCCCAACATCCATCCATCAATCTCCTCTGTTCTGTTATTTAGAGCATGTTAGTGCTGACAGAAGTTTGCAACCCATAAGTCAATGCAGACTCCAGTGGATTGTTGTGATGGAGAGGCCCGACCTGCAGCCAGAGAATTATGATCAACAATCAATAGCCATTGACGCACACACACTCACACTCACACACACACACTCACACACACACACACACACACGCGCTCACACACACACACACACACACCCACACACACAGTAAAGCTACACTAGCACACACACACACACACAGTAAAGCTACACCAGCACACACACACACACTCACACACACTCACAGTAAAGCTACACCAGCACACACACACACACACAGACAGTAAAGCTACACCAGCACACACACACACACACACACACACACACAATAAAGCTACACTAGCACACACACACAAACACACACAGTAAAGCTACACCAGCACACACACACACACACACACACACACACACACACTCACACTCACGCACACACACACACACTCACACACACACACACACTCACAGTAAAGCTACACCAGCACACACACACACACACACACACACAGTAAAGCTACACTAGCACACGAGGCTTCCATCACTTTGATGTGATTGTCACCGCACCTGTTTTTAATCAACTTCCAAGGCCACACACACTTCTCCATCCTGTCTTCTCTCTCTCTTGAAAAAAAAGAAAGGAAGAAAGAAAGTTACCAATAAATTATTATTGATCTCCGTGTTGGCTGCTGAGGATGGATCTCACTTGTAATGTTCATAGTCTCTGAGTTTATCACCCAAACAGTTTGTGTGTGTTTCCTGTGTACAGGATATGACTTCTGTGTGTGTGTGTGTGTGTGTGTGTGTACGTGTGTGTTTGTGTGTGTGTGTGTGTGTGTGGGTGTGTGTGTGTGTGTACGTGTGTGTGTGCGTCGCAGTATTCCAGCTGAGTAGAATGGGAGAAGGACGGCAGAAGGCTGAATTAGACTCTGCAGCCTAAATTGAGTTTTATATTTGGACCAATTCTCTGTTGCTGGTCTTGACCCACTGCACGGATGCGGATCAGACTCTTCAGTGGGATTGTTACACACTTGCAGTGGTGTATAAAGTACTCAAAGACATACTTGAGTAAAAGTAAAGATACCTGACTGGAAAACTACTCCAGTAAAAGTAAAAGTCACCTATTAGAATACTACTTGAGTAAAAGTCTTAAAATATCTGATATTGATTGTACTTAAGTATCAAAAGTAATTTTCTGATATTAAATGTACATCATAACCTGAACATGAAATGAACATCATAACCTGTTCATTGAAAGTAAAAGTGCAAGTAAATGCTGTTAATAAAAAAGCAAAGGGTCAGAATTTTGAGAATTATGAAGTTTATTCTTTTAAGTGCTGTGGCCACCATGACCAAGGACATGAGCTGTGTTGAACATAATTGGGTTGGCTGTGATCCATCCAGGAGCAACGATGTTCAACATATTGTACATAAGTATACTTTTGCATCTACTATGAACTTATCATATCAAAAGCAATATGACACTATGAAGGAGTTGTAACAGTGCGTTTATAAGTCTGCTCATTAGACTAGAGGATGTAGAGGGCAAATGCATAATATTATGTTCAGAAAAACATATCCACTTGATGCATCAGGTCAGTGTTCAGAGAAAGGACACATGCCTTGTAAACTCCTATGGGCCTGATTTGAACACAATAGGCAAAGGTTTTGCTCAAGCTGAATCTGCAATTGGGCGACTGCTGCCATCATAACTCCATCTGCTCATCCACAAAATTACTCAAATATCAAAACATGATCAATACTAAAGCAACACCGAAAGTAACAACCCAGTCATTACTTGAAACTGAAAAATGTCCTGTTCATCTTCAAAAGAAGTTGGTTTTCAAAATTGCGAGAATTCAGTCTCGCTCTTCTTGGGCTGACTAGTCCTGCGATGCTAAATAGCCTTTCACAGGCCGCTGAGGCAGGTAGAGGTGTGTTCAGCGTCACACACAGCTTGAGCACAGCTGGGAAGGATGCTAATGCTAACCCTAATGCTAATGCTAATGCTAATGCTGCGCTCTCTCGGCTCCCGTCAATCCTATGGTGTGGTGGCTAGCTACAGCTAACGTTAGCCAACTAGTGCTGCGCAACTGTCAACACTTCCTCAGCTCACTAACTCGCTAGCGATCCACGGGTGTTGGTCTTCGTCACCACCGTCGTTTGTTGCGGGAGTAGCAGGTGCTTCCATTTCTGCTTCCATCATGAAATCAGTCATCGTAGAGTGGAATTATACTCAGGTAGTCGCCCGCTAGCTTATAGCATATAGCATCCTGGGCATCAAAACACCGCAGTTTTGAGAGCACTTGTTTGCAATTGGGCATTTACGTGATTAACCAATGATTTAACTTGCTGCTAGGACCACTGATTCACCAAACCTGCTTGCTTGCAGTCTGTGTTCTGGTCTCAGGATTCATTTTGTTTCTAAAGATAGATTTGATTTTGTAGGGAGTAACGAAGGTTTCAGGGGAAATGTATCGGAGTAAAAGTATCAGTTTTCTTTGCAAAATGTAGTGAAGTAAAAGTAAAAGTCAACAGAAATATAAGTAGTAAAGTAAAGATACCCAAAAAAACTACTTAAGTACAGTAACGAAGTATTTCTACTTCGTTACTATACACCACTGCACACTTGATATACAGCCACGAGGCGGCAACAATAACATGAACAAGTCATTCAACATAATCTGTATCCGTTATTTTAGCCACACCTTCGGCAGTGTGCAAACATCTCCAATAACACCATCTGTGCAAGAAGGAAAGGGTTCTTTCTCAAAAAGCATTAATAATGAATTAGAATATATCATATAACAGTGAACTGTTTGCTAATTTAGGAATACTTCTGAAAGGGAGTAAACGCAGAAACATTTAAACCATGAAGAAGAACAAAAGCTTTGTGTTAATAATTCATCTCGGGTTCTGAAACACTGAAGTCATTTGCTTTCGTTGAGTGTCGAGGTTGTTTTCTTCAGGCACTTCTCTGGTAAACACTTGGAGCCTGTTGGAGGATGAGCAGCACACGAGAGAGACATTGAACGCGTGGATGAGGATTCTCTGTGACCCTCCTTTAGACTTTAACCTCTTTGTGTTGTACCTGCAGCTCTTCAGCTGTGATCCAGTTGAATATTTCTTTGCATTTGCAGACTTCCCCACTTGCAGCCGCTTCTCCACCTTCATTGTCTTTCCTGGACCTGTATAACAATACATGATGGTCATGTTTGTTATTTCTTTCCTCGGGCACTCCCTCTTTCTTTGACTTGATTTAGAAGCAGACAATACATCTGTAATAAAGCCATGCTTTCCCTCACTCTTCTTCCATTTCATCATGTTTCTGGTCGGCCTCTTGACTTTACTTTTGGTTGAGCTTCACCTTTAAGACAGTAAAGACATGTCCAATTGTGTTTCCTCATATAGAGTTGCTGCTGGCAGATGTCCTTCCTTTAACATCTGTCAAAGGACCCCAGCAACCCGCAGGCACTCAGCAGCCAATGTGAATGGAGAGCGATACAGGGCCTGGTCTCAAATAGCCCACTGTGTATTACAGCCCGGAGAGGGCTACTCAGCCACACTCACACGATGGAACACTGGATTCAACCCAACACACGCACACACACACCAGCCAAGACAGACAGAGGGATTAGAGCCCGAGGAGAAGCTTGTGCTCTCTCCCACCTCATTACATCCACAGGTCACAGGCGGATATAGTGTCTCTCATACCCGCGGGGACAGAAAGAACTCAGAACGTGTCAGCATGATTACAAATGTGCAACCACTATTCCTGTAACCTGCAAGTATGAGAAATCCTGGAGGATCATCAAAGCGCATGATGCCGACCCATCTCAGCACCTTGTTGACGTCCTTTATATGACGGCTACATGTTGTCCTTCTCTTTCATTGCCTCCTCTGCACTCCCCCTCCCCCTCTTCTCTTTTCTTTGAGCTGACTCAGGGTCACTTCAATTCATCTTTTTGGCCCTGGGCATCTGAGAGCTACACTGCTGAGGTACATCAAGCCAGTGCTACTGCCTCCATAAGAGTGTGTGTGTGTGTGTGTGTGTGTGTGTGTGTGTGTGTGTGTGTGTGTGTGTGTGTGTGTGTGTGTGTGTGTGTGTGTGTGTGTGTGTGTGTGTGAAAGAGGTTCATGCTACAATATCAACCCAGCTCAGCCTCTCATCACTTGATTAAGTTCCCACTTAGCTGGTACTTTGAAAAGTGGACATTGTGCTGCCGTCATGGTTGGGTATCCATGAGACAAGGTGAGCTTAAAATCTCTATTTCGGG
>CM051693.1:17147136-17359636 GCA_028022725.1 Lycodopsis pacificus
GCAGGGAGGCAGATGATTGGCCGCCATAGCCTGCTCCTCATAACAACAGTCTGCATGGTAACTGTTACTGAGAAGAGAAAATTACTAAACCCACGAGATACAGCCTGCTAAAAATAGCTGCCATCAAAAAGCCCTGCTGCTTGTTACACCCTGTGTGTGTGTGTGTGTGTGGGGGGGGGTGTGTGTGTGTGTGTGTGTGGGTGTATGTGTGTGTGTGTGTGTGGGTGTGTGTGTGTGTGTGTGTGCGTGTGTGTGTGTGTGTGTGTGTGTATGTGCGTGTGTGTGTGTGGGTGTGTGTGTGTGTGTGGGGGGGGGTGTGTGTGTACAACATGGGGTAGCGAGACGGATAGAAATATGGATAGAGATACAGAGAGAGAGAGAGAGAGAGAGAGAGAGAGAGAGAGAGAGAGAGAGAGAGGTAAGTCGTGACGGGGGAATGATTGACAGACGGACCGACTGACGCTCTAAATGGCTGACTGATTGTATGATTGATTTACTCACCACCTCCTGTCTTCACTAAGTAAGCGGCATAAATCAGCACTGCAGCAAGAAGCAGCACTTCAAGAGACTCTGAGGCCTTCAGGGGTTTCTGGCTATTTCAAGGCGGATAAAGTTAGAGACACCTCGACCACACACGCATATGATGGCAACTCAACATCAGAAATAAGCTACAGCGCTAAAATGAGAGAGAGTGTGTGTGTGTGTGTGTGTGTGTGTGTGTGTGTGTGTGTGTGTGTGTGTGTGTGTGAGAGAGAGAGAAAGAACGAGAGAGAGAGCCAAAGAAGCCACTGGCCATACTGTCGAGTAGGATGAACTCCTTTGATGTGCTCATATTTATAGATATGACCCAGAGGCCAGTATTGTATTTAGGTGCCTGCAAGTACCTAAACAATAGGAGGAATGCTCAAATGCTAATCTGTGTGTGTGTGTGTGTGTGTGTGTGTGTGTGTGTGTGTGTGTGTGTGTGTGTGCACATCCACGGTGTATTTGTCTGTGTCCACCCTCACCAGCCTGGCTCTATGGCTCTAAGCTCTTCTTGCTTTGGTGGCTTCCAGCGGGAGGTGCTAAGACGTTTCCGGCTCCAGCAGCCGCTTCACTGTTGTGGAAGAAACCTTCACAGCTTTGAAGGCCAAAGCCAGGAAATTGGAATCATCACTTTCAACTCAATTTTCATTTCATGTCACTTCATTTCATGTCATGCTGTGCTGATAATCAGCATCTTGGATCACAATAGTAATTTGCCGCATTGCAGAGCGGCCTGATGGAGATGAACAGTTGACCCGATGTTGTTCAGGGATCGTGAGATTGTAAGAATTACAAATCATTGCATCAGATTGAACATATCATCTTTAAGAGTTGAAGTTCACTGTTTTCTTGTTTTCCCTTCTTGAAGACACAATGGGACAGAAAGCCACAGCAACAAACAAACATAAGAACATGTTCAAACAATACATAACGAAGGAAGTGAGCATTGTTAGTCCACAGTCAGGCGCGTGGTGTCTGAGGAATCATTCAAAACTTCATCAGAACGCCCGACCCATACAATAGGCCTCTTCAAATGAAGTATGTCATACTAACAATTTCCCACTCCACTTTTCCGGAGTGCACACAAACAAACACGCTCAAACGCATTCCGTCAGCACAATATCAATACATATTGGCATGCTGCTGTTGTGTCCTGCATCCCTGCTATAGTCCCTCCTCTCAGAAGAGCTGCAGCACAGTGTGCCAGCTGGAAGCCTTCGTGATTATTTAACGGCTCTAGGCTTAGCTTGGCAGCCCGTTGAAGGGAGGGTGAGGGAGGAGAGGAGACGAAAGAGGGCGGAGAAGAGAGGGATTAGAAGAGATGAGGTGTGTGTGTGCGTGTGCATATGTTTGTGGATGCTCTAAAAGCATTAATGTGTGAAAATTCACTAAGAGCATCCCTGAGCCGGTTTCAGAGTGTCAGATCCGCTTCCCTGCCGTGTGCACGCAAGTTCCCCTTCAATGGGGAACGCTGTGCCAGTGATTCCGGCTCTGAGGATCAGACCCCAACATGCTGGATTCTTCTCCAGCCCAGCAGCTTCTTCCCCTACCTCTACTTCACACTTCCTCCAGGATATTAACACCAATAATTAGCAGAGACGTCATACTGGAGAGAGAGGAAGGCAAAGGAAACAGGAACAAATCCTGTCAACATGCTCAGAATAGCAACAATAGAATTCCTCCACAGCCACAATAACATATCATAATCTGGTAATTGATATCCAATGTTGGAGTCCTGGATACAGATGTGTTGTTCCTCCACCAATGTGAAGAATTCTCCAAAATATCTTTCAATGATTGTCACGGTAACACAAAGCATCGTAAACAGATTAGAGTCAATCGTGAATACATTGAAAACACGAAACAAGTTAATTCAACACTTGCAGATTCAATTAAATACTTCCAGAAAAGAAAGAAGATGGAAATCAGTGTATGTCAGTCTACAACTATACATTTAAATATATATATATATTAATCATTTCTGTTCTTAAAAGTGAAGGAAAGATGTCATTCAAAGTGCATTCAATTGGTTTCATAAAGTTCATTCTTTGGGAACATGTAATTTCCTCCAATGCATCATCATTAAGTAGTTAATATTTGATCATTATTAAGTAGTTAACATTTGATCATTATTAAGTAGTTCATATTTGATCATTATTAAGTAGTTAACATTTGATCATTATTAAGTAGTTAACATTTGTCAGTGATTATTTGGTGAATGATGAGAGTTGAGAGTCTTTTAAGTGATCGACGATCGAGTCCCAAGTCTCGGCTGTGAAGTTCAGCGTCGAGTCCCAATTCATAACCAACAAGTCACAAGTCACAAATCACAACATCATTTTTAGGTCTCGGGGCTCATGTGAGGTCATAGGTCATTCATGTTTGAGTAAAAGACGAACATTTGATTTATTGTATTTGTCCAGTTCTTTAAACTGGTGAATGAGTTTCCAGATGTGTTTTAATGGTGTAGAAGATGATTTTATTCTTCTACAGTATAAATGCCTGAAAGACTTGTAATTGACGATAAGGGATATAGACATTGATATATGCACTGCTAAAGAAAGACATTTGCCATATTTGTGCCTAACATGTCAATAGTCACTCAAACAGACTTTGTGAGTGAGGCTGGAATGAATGAATGAATGAATTGTATTTACATAGCGCTGGAAAGCAGCGGGAGGTTGACGGCTGGATCGCTCAACTGAGTTGTTGGTCAATCGGTCGTCATGTGAGTTGTTTGTCCGTCATGTGAATGTCTTAACGAGCTGGTTTTATTTGCCTAAACTAACTTCATGTGAAGCGTAAGTGAATGTTAAAAAGACACGATGGAGCAACAAGCCGCCATTGACACGTTCACACTGATGCTGAAAGGATTGCTAGCGTGATAGCATGAAGCACAGTGCCACTAACAAGAGGCGGTGGTTGAAGAGCCGGGAGGGAGAATGCGTGTGTGTGTGTGTGTGTGTGTGTGTGTGTGTGTGTGTGTGTGTTGAGCTATATGAGGACCATCTCTGGCCAGTCCTCACAGAAACCCGTCATCGCTGATTTTAGGGTCAGTGGTTGAGATGGTGCCTCAAAGGAGGGAAAAGTTCCATTCTACCTCAAAAGTAACAAAACCCACTGTGTGTGTGTGTGTGTGTGTGTGCATTTTTAAATTGCATGTTTGTGTCTGCCTTTGTTTGAAGAAAGAAAATAGTATTTTTTACATTTTTACCTCAGTGGGAATGGCTGTAAGTAACTTATTGCTGTTTCAGCAGCACAGAATACAGATACTGCTGTCTGTGTGTGTGTGTGTGTGTGTGTGTGTGTCTGTGTGTGTGTGTGTGTGTGTGTGTGTGTGTGTCTGTGTGTGCGTGTGTGTGTGTGTGTCTGTGTCTGTGTGTGAGTGTGTCTGTGTGTGTGTGTGTGTGTGTGTGTGTGTGTGTGCGTGTGTGTGTGTGTGTGCGTGTGTCTGTGTGTGAGTGTGTCTGTGTGTGTGTGTGTGTCTGTGTGTGCGTGTGTGTGTGTGCGTGTGTGTCTGTGTCTGTGTGTGTGTGTGTGTGTGTCTGTGTGTGCGTGTGTGTGTGTCTGTGTGTGAGTGTGTCTGTGTGTGTGTGTGTGTGTGTGTGTGCGTGTGTGTGTGTGTGTGTGTATGTCTGTGTGTGCGTGCGTGTGTGTGCATGTGTCTGTGTGTGTGTGTGTGTCTGTGTGTGTGTGTGTGTGTGTGTCTGTGTGTGCGTGTGTGTGTGTGCGTGTGTGTGTGTGTGTGCGTGTGTCTGTGTGTGAGTGTGTCTGTGTGTGTGTGTGTTTGTGTGTGTGTGTGTGTGTGTGTGTCTGTGTGTGCGTGTGTGTGTGTGCGTGTGTGTGTGTGTCTGTGTGTGAGTGTGTCTGTGTGTGTGTGTGTGTGTGTGTCTGTGTGTGCGTGTGTGTGTGTCTGTGTGTGAGTGTGTCTGTGTGTGTGTGTGTGTGCGTGTGTGTGTGTGTGTGTGTCTGTGTGTGAGTGTGTCTGTGTCTGTGTGTGAGTGTGTCTGTGTGTGTGTGTGTGTGTCTGTGTGTGAGTGTGTCTGTGTCTGTGTGTGAGTGTGTCTGTGTGTGTGTGTGTGTGTGTGTGTGTCTGTGTGTGTGTGTGTGTGTGTGTGTGCGTGTGTGTGTGTGTGTGTCTGCATTGTGGTATGCATGCCTGCATTAGTGTACTAGAGCAGAGTATTCCTCTGACACAGACACATGTGTGTTCATGCTTCAATGAAGCGTTTAACAAACTGCAGGTAGAAATGAGTCTGCTGATCAACAATCTCTTTCTCTCTTTCACTGCTTTTCTTTCCTTGTTCTGACATTATTCCCCAACTGCTGAAAGGCCCCATTCGTATTCAAAATCACTCACGAATGAATGTTCCCACTGCATATATATTGATATAACATAGAGCTGCAATAGCCACGCTAATGTGTTTTACAGTATAATAACTTCCTCTCTAAGGTCAGTGGTCATTATTCTGATTGTATATCATGTAATAGGACCTATGAACAGACCACACACTAGATATACCCATAACCTTATTATACAATCCATTACTGGCTTTATGACCCTGGGCACTATTAAAAACTGAATTGGTCTTTGCAGCACAAGAAGGACAAGCGGTTAATTCCACCGTGATGCTGCAGACAGACAGGCCGATGAAGAGCCAGAGTCACACGGGACGAGAGAGATGAACGCAACACTTCCTTTGAGTCTGGCTTCTGATTCGATTCCTTTCCACATGGTCCTTTCTTTTTTTCTTTCTAACTTCCAGCTTTTTAATGAGCGTCTTCATGCTGCATGTTACTGTCTGAAGCTGTGCTCCAAGCGACAGATATCTTAACACTCCAGTGCACATTATGGAGCCAACGCCCTCTGTCCTCATTCTCTCTTCTTCCTCACTTTCTCAAACAGTTGCTGAGTCCATGTCCATCCACTTTAAGTGAAACGTTGCCGCTTTGCGCCAGTGTTCAGTATTCCCTCTCAACAAGGCCGCCTGCTCCTCTCTTCTGACGCCCACTCCACCTTCTCTCATGTCTCCCCTCTCTCCACACTTCATCTGACCTATCTCCACACCTGCCCCTCTGCGGCTGATTCTTACACTCAGTGTAAATTCATATAATGAATGCCTGCACGGTTGCACAACACTTCTAAGATTCAACTTTTCCGTAATTGTCAAAATGACTCAAGCTTTGAACTTGGCGATGCTGCAAGACATTTATTTCAGAAATATTCTGCAGGTATAAGCGCTGAGTGCTTCCTCTCAGTGCAGCAGCGGCACAGTGAAGATGCCATGGTCAGGCTTTTCATGCTCAGGTTACTCAAATCCTGATCGCATCCAAACCATTATCATTGTTTTACTCTGCAGCCATGAATCACGATGTCTTGACCGGTCAGCAGAACAGACTGAGCCGAGGCAATGAATCTGCCAGAGGAGAGGAACAGGAAGTACGGCCCGGTCTGAAGCAACACACGTGCAGAAGTAAAGGACAAGATCAGACGTCCGAGGCTTTGCTTCTTCCACGGCTGACACAGTTGATGCTCTGGTTCAGTCTCGCTGCTCTCCTTAACCTTTGTTCCAACAGCAGCTTTTTTCGACAAATATGCTGAAATGTAAGTTATTGCTCAGAACCAACCAGCAGCATGCAAAGTATCATGACGTGCTGGTAAACCTGGTTTAGCAGCTAAAGAGCTGAATATGAAGCAGAACGAGTGGAGACCAAAACAGAAACAATGGAAGACTTTCCTTCTCCAGGGGGCTAAAACATGACGACGCACGGATGGTGATTCTGTTCAGTGTCTGCTGGATCAGTAAATAAGCGACTGTTGTCTAAGCAGTTCGCCATCATAACTTAAAAGATGATATGAATCACTGATTACAGCTCGTTTGCATTGCCCACAAGTGGCCAAAAACCCACATTTAATTTAGATTTAAAGCCATTATGGATGTTTTTTGGCACATAGACAGGTTCATGTAAACACACAATGATGTCAACACAAAACAAATGCCTTCTCTGCTCAAAACTACGTGTATGTGTCTCGCTCCCATCTGGTCAAATACCAAAGCGGGGTCAGTGGCCCTGCACGAGCATCGCTCGTTACATGCATACAGCTCCTTTTCAAAGTAAACTTCCAATGCTGGTTTACTTGTTTTTTTAAATGGACCTAGTTAATAGGTTACACCACGTACTGTTTGTCAGGATCCAGGATCCCTGCCTGACCAGTTGCGTGTTACCTTGGTTTCCCCTGATCTCCTCTCCTCAGGTGTCCTGTCATTCCCCTGTTTGTTGTTGTGTGCCATGTGCTCTGTGTGTGTCCTCTGCCTCCAGACCCCTCTCATGGCCACGCCCCTGATTGGTCCTCCAGACGCCCCCCTTGGCCACGCCCCTGATTGGTCCTCCAGACGCCCCCCATGGCCACGCCCCTGATTGTGCACAGCTGTGGACACTCCAGCCGATCACCTCCCGCAGGCTGACGCACCAGACTCAGGTCCCACTGACCGTTCCGCTGGCACTATATCAACTCTGGTCCCGCAGTCTGGGGTTGTCAGGTCGTACCGTCTTCCACCCGCTTCAACCCCGGATCACCTTCTGCCTCGAGCGCCTGCCTCCGGTGCCCTCCGTTGTATTACCGCTTGAAAGACAGAACAGTGGCTGATTGTCGTAGTTTGTGCCTCTAAACACATGATGCTAGAGGCATTAGGATGCTTGCTAAGCGCTAGTGGACAAACAACTGCATACATGAGCCTGCTAATAACTTGATATTTATGTCTCAGTAAAATGAACAGTGATGAACAGTATGTAGTCCCCCACAGACAGATGAGAGAGCCGAGCGTAGTGCTAGCCCACCGATGCAGGTGCTCCGTCTTTAAACTGCTGATGTGCTGATGTGCTCAGCAGGTGTAGCACACATAGAGTTGATTAGCACCTTTTATGTGAAAGAAACTTGCTGCTGAAAACTAGGTTGTTGAAAGCAGAATTGACTCCCATAAATAAAGACAATGAGCTAAACGAGGCCGAACATATTCATAGAGCAGATCATTGAGGTAATACTCCTCTCTGGGTTTGTCACCATGAGTCACCTGATCCATAATAACCATAAAAAGACATTGATCAGCTTTGAGGGATATACTTCAATCGAGTGGCCTTTTGATGAGACACACTGATCAATTGAAGGCTGCCATCTCTTGTCCATTTAATCATTCATTTAGAGTAGAGAGGACAAACAATTCATCATTTGTTTCATACCTGACATTTGCCTCTTTTATTCTTCTTCTTCACTCCCCCCCCCCCTGTGTATTAGTCCAGGGCCTCAGGGCCTCAGGGTCAGCTGGGGCTGCCTGCTCCAGTCCTGCTCCCTGGCCCTGTTATTCCTCTTTTTAAATCTCTCTCTGCTCGGTCATTTCCTTCTTCACCTCCTCTACGTCTCATTAGATCCTCACGTCTTCTTCACAGTTCATGAACACATCTGGGGCCACCTCGCTCTAGAGACTGGATATTCTCAGGTCATCTCTCTTCCTATCTTGCTGAACTGCTTCACCTTCCCAGTACCCACAATCCTCATTTATTTCTCTGGTTGATTCGTGCTCCCTAACCCACCATTCCCAAACTCTACACACATATCCATGCACACACACGCACGCACGCACGCACGCACGCACGCACGCACTCACACACACACACACACACACACACACACACACACACACACACACACACACACACACACACACATTGTCGATTAGAGTTGAAGGCCTGGAGTCTCTGGCTGATGGACACTTTTGTCTGCTCAGCAATTTTCTGCTGCACCAGAAGGAGCACACACACACACTCAAATCCATGCATGCACACACACACACACACACACACACACACACACACACACACACACACACACACACACACACACACACACACACACAAGGATGTAGGCACACACAAATGCTCATACACCTACACACACACACAACGTCCGTCAATGTGCCCCATGCTGAAGAGGAACTAACCGTAACTAAGGCTTGAGGTAACCTACTTCTGCTAGCCATCTCTGAGTGGTGATTCATGTGAGTCCACACACACACGAGTCCACACACACATGAGTCCACACACACATGAGTACACACACACATGAGTCCACACACACACACACACATGAGTCCACACACACACACACACTCACAGGATATAGATGGATACACAGAGGGGCTGGCAGTGAGGTCAGACACAAAGGGTCGTATCTCTGAAATCTTGTTCCAAACTATCATTAAAATGAAAAATGATTCTGTAGCTGCTGACTGTTGCATGAGGTAAAACACCATCACAGCTAATAATGTTCTGAAATAAAACATTAACTATCTATAAAAAACTAAAACGAGTCTCTTTGTTTCATGACAAGATGAAACAGTGGAGATCAAGTTGAATTTTGGAAAAGCAGATCTTTGGTCTGCAATGAGTCGTCGATGGGAATAAATATCAGTCCTAGATATGCACCTGTGATTGATATTAAAACATAAACAAACAATGAATGTGTTCTCAGTTACGATGCAGCTCGTGCTCATCAGAGCTGTCAACACTATCGGTTAGTCACTCCTGCTGTGCCTCTCTGTGTTGATGCTACTAGGTTAGCTCTGGTTAGCTTGAACGTTGATCACAAAGCCTCACATCAAGCCTCAACCTGTGTGTGTGTGTGTGAGTGTGTGTGTGTGAGTCTCTGTGTGTGTGTGTGTGTGTGTGAGTGTGTGTGTCTGTGTGCGTGTGTCTGTGTGTGTGTGAGAGTGTGTGTGAGTGTGTGTGTGAGAGTGTGTGTGTGTGTCTGTGTGAGTGTGTGTGTCTGTGTGTGTGTGTGTGTGTGTGTGTGTCTGTGTGTGTGTGAGTGTGTGTGAGAGTGTGTGTGTGTGTGCGTCTGTGTGTGAGTGTGTGTGAGTGTGTGTGAGTGTGTGTGAGTGTGTGTGTGTGTGTGTGTGTACACACCTGCTTGCAACCAGCTCATCTTCTCTCCCAGCTCTGGCTCACAACACATCGGCCACATCAGTTGATCAACCCACCGTACATCAACCCAGCTTTCCTTTCACTCATTGCCAACTCATAGTTCAGATCTCAATGGGATTCATGTTCAGGCAGCAACTAGTTGCTCCTCTTTAGAACCTGCTTGCTTCCACGCCAACTCATTCGCTTCTCTGCTAGCGGGGCTGACCAGCTCTCCTCTCTCCCGATCCTTCCTGTTTCTCCTGCCGTCCACTCACCCGGTCCTCTCCTCCTTCAGCAGCTGCTGTAATACACTTTGTCTTCCTCCTGGTCTGCGTTCTGCATTTGCCTCCTAACATGTACACACTCTATTTGAACCATTATTTATTGCATTGTGGGTCATTTATCTTCTATTCAACATCACACTGCTGTTGGTCCCACCTCTTCACTCTGTGGATTACTTTGACTGCATCTTTGACTGGGGAATGTCGCGCTTATTAATATACCGTCCCAAACCTCCTCATTTTTACAACGTTTGAGAAAGAATCTGCTGCAGCAGCTACTACAGCACTACCTATTGATAGAAGCAAGATGGGGGACTTTTGGATCGCTACCACCATGTGTTGATGCACTCGCGACATCTCTCGGGAGTCTACATTGGCAGTGCAGTTGACTTACTGTAAAAATAACAGACAAGAAACAGGCATGCTCCAGCTGTCTCCTATGACGAGCTTCCTCGTCGTTCCTCGTGGAAGTCAGTTGGGGAAAGAGATGATTTGGAATTGTAAAATAAAGTGAAAAAGAAGGGAAGTGGAAAATGAAATACCCCGGCTGTGGGTGATCTCCTCCAGTCCATCCCAAGAGGAGTGGGGGATGAGAGGAGCAGAGGAGGAAGAGAAGGTTTGTCTGAATCAACATGTTTTTAAGAGGGATGTGAGGAACTGGGACAGTGGCATCGCTGATGTCCCTGAGCTCAGCGGGCTACAAACAGAGGACACACACATACAGAAACGCAAGTGTGAACAAACATACATTTACACGCAGAGACTCTCGCAGCCTTGGGGAGCAACACTTTCAACGCGCTTTCAAATGCTGCTGTGCCGAATCTCCATACGTTGCAGTCAGAATTCATATAAAAAGGCTGTATTTGCATAAATGTAGTCACATAGGGACCCAACACAGCAGAGAGAATATTCAAGTAGCTTGACTTGTTAGTCCCTCTGACACGCACGCACGCACGCACACACACACACACCTCACAAACCTATCCTAGGTACGATGTTAGGGGAAAACATAGGATGCCATCATTCACATATGAACCTGAAAGGTGAAATCGTTTGATTGGCATCTGAGTGTTTGGTCCTGATCCAGGACTAAAGGTCTATTAGTTGCCTGATTGCATTAGTTGTGCAGATGAGGCCCAGCTGGAGCCAATCCCTTTCCACCTGCGGGCCCTTGAGGTCCTGCAACGACAAACCATGGAGGAGTGATTTTAATGATGCGCTCCAATATTCATGACAGTTAATCTCCTAACATGTTTTAAAAGTTCATGAATGTGTTCATTTTAGCTTGACAGTGGTTATTGAACGTGCATTTGACAGAATGAATATGAATGCTCTACCAGAGCTGGAGTCAAGGAACACGTTCAGACCAAATGAAGGCTGCTGTCATTGGAGGGACTGTCTCAGTGCAGAGATGTGTCTGATATGTCTCCAGATATAACATATATTAAACATAGTCCAACACATCTCATCCCTGTGCAGGCCTTACTCATCATGTATCATATGTCCTGAACATGTGCTGTAATGATTGGTGGGTAAGTATAGTAAGTAAGTACTGTATAGCCCTGAGAAGTATGAATCATCACAGTATGTCTTAATTTAATTTAATTCAATTAATTAATTTATTTTTCAGGGACAATGCACACTAATTAACAGTTACACTGTAAGTGAGCCAGAGTTAGCCAGAGAGGCTAATTTCCATCTGCTGTCCCCGGGCCAGATGTTTCAAGGCAGCCTGAAGTTGTCATAATAGCTCAGATGCCTTTAGTTTGAACAATAAATTCAGATCCAAAATATAATTAACATTCATTTCGTTACTTTGAACTTCTCTCTTTACACTCAGTGATTCATTGATTCTGTCCGATGCTTTTGGGCTTTCAGGATGTGAACACTTCCTGCATATTTTCCAAATAAAAGCCTCCCGGAAGAAGAAACTAATCATGCCCCTTGATTTGCTCAAAAGTCTTTCCTATGAAACACAAATGTTGTGTTCACATTATTAACAGGCAATTATCTCAGCAAATCTGAGGAAATCAGAGCGGGTTCCCTCCTAATGTATGATGAAATATATTCATTAAGCTATTATATTGTAAACAACAATGATGGAAGCCAGCAGAGCAGCGAGAGGGATTTCTATACGTTCTTTAGTCTCCACAAAGGATTTATATGTTTATGTTCTATATTCTATTCAGAAAACGCTGTGTTCTGATCTTCAGTTTAAAAAATGCAACCTGAGATGCATTCATGTATTGACTGATTTTATAATGTAGAGAAAGATGTTGATGTTTTGTCTTGTGTTTGCTGAATATATTGAAAGAAGAGTGACAATGATTGAGCTCAGCAGTGAGTAACCGGTTCAAAGAGAGTAAGATCGCATGAACCATGCAGGTCAGCTGCCATTCCTTAAAAGAATTATGAATTATTGTATAGTTTTGAACGAAGTGTTGAGCAAAATGTCTGAGGCGTCGACTTCTTGTGTGGTTTGTGTTTTGACCAAATGACAGCGGTTTATGAAATCATTCTTAATTGTAGTTGCTGTAATCGTGTAATCAATCAACAGTTATGGATACATTTACTTTGTGTGTGTACGTCAGTCCTAACAAACACACTGAGTCCTCTGGCTGTGATGAACAGTCTGGCTGTGGCTATTACCAGCATATTAACATGCTATAAACATGCTATTCATTTCCACCAGTTCACGTCTACTCTGAAATAAGGGAATCTGTCTGTTTGTAAATCATACTGTTAAAAGCATAGCTGTGTGAATACATGCACCAACATGTTAACTGTATGAATAAATAATGTGATGAGCATTTTGATTGGCATCCACAATCATCCGACAACATGAATGATGTAGCTCCATTCTAAAGAAAGGACGGTAGTGCTCCTTCTCTTCCCCTTTGTGCTCCGTGTAGGCTTCACGTATCCCTCCAGACAATCATATCATCAGCTCCACACCAGTCAGGCTTGAAATGAAGCCTGTTTTCTTTGCTCTCCTCCATTCTTCAGACCAGTTGCATGCTCTGCTCAGAGTGCGTGTGAAACGAGCTGAGCTAAAGTGGTTTTGCTGGAACAGTTATGCCTCAACCAGAGAGAGAGATGAATGTCTGGCTGCAGATTGGAAATACCGTTTAAAACATGGAGAGGAGGAGTTGTACTCAGAAAAGATGTGCATGTGTATTTGAAGTGATGTGACCCACATCTGTGTCTCTGTCGCTCTGGCCCTGGTAATGTCTCTGACACCTTGTGTTCATTGGCCATGCAGTGAAAGCATCAGCATCAGCAGCATGACATGAAAAAGAGCTACAGGTCCTCGTGGCTGGATCTGTTCAGCCACAAGAAGCATTTCACACAAGCCCACAACCCCACACACACTCATGTGTGCATCTGTAACAACAGGGATTAAAGGCATGACTCGATGCATGTGCTGTGCAAACAGCGCAGACGGCCACATTGGTTGGAATAAAACCAGACGTTGGTGAGCTGTAGTTAAGGCCACATCCACACTACAGCTCAGTTAAAGATGTCTAGGCGTGCGCATTGTATGTTGGTTAATTATTCTCAAAAGCTGTTGCGACGACCCTCCCTGGGTGCATCCCAAGTCTCTTATTTGTCATTTCCTCGCTCCTCGCTTGAACCGGAAGTTGTTCTGCGCCGCCATATTAACGGCCGTCCCAAAGCTCTTATTCATCAAAACTTATCAAGTCTCTCCAGCTGTTAAAGCCGACTGACCACAGCTGTGATCAGCTGATCAGCTGATCCCAGTCATCAGAAACAGACGTCGCTTCACGTGACGCAACTGAGGAAAGGACGTCTCATGTCTCTTAAAACATATTTCCTTGTTTCCTCTCTCCTTGCATGGTTTCCTCCATAGATCCCTGGTGGGAGGGACTAGGATGCAAGGAAAGGACACGAGTGAGGGAAACGGGGATGCAGTTAAGAGACTTGGGATGTGGCCTCTGCCCTGTCTGCCTCTTCGGTCTGCTGCTCTCTGCAGGTGTGGAGGTGGGCGTGGCAGGGGGGTCATCAGCAGAGTGGAAACACCTGAGACCATTAGCAACACTGGCCCTGTGTGCCAGCGCACTCTGTATACAAACCCTCTGGACTCTCAGCGGGTCTCTCCCTCCTTCCTGACACCTATTTCAATTTTGGTTGTTGGTTTGTTTCCACACTATACAACACTGCAGATACACCTTCCCCGCACACACTCACACTGCTGAATGACTGACTTCACATGTCACTATTGTGCTTGTCTCTCATGGTACTTTAAACACACTGTGCACATAAACACCATGTGATACAAGCGCACAGAGAAGCGTTAAGCCATCCTCACGTGACTGAATTTCTGCTCCACGTGCACAAATGCCCACGATAGGAGTTGTGTGTGCAGTCGCTTGACTCTCCATCTGCTCAACACTGCTCGCTTGCCTTGGATGGAATAGACTGGCTGATGTTCACACTCCCTCCATTGGTCCCTTTGAATAATGACCATGGCCTTTGATTGGCTGATGTAGTTTATTATAACGTTACTTAAACGCTTTGCAGAGCAAGATCATCTTTACAAATGAACACTTTGATGATTTTGAAGCTTGAATGCAATCTCCTGACGTAAAAGGCTAACGTTGGGCTGTACACGAACAGTCATGTGTGCACGAGTGCATAACGAGGCTGAGAAGGCCGACTCGTCGGTTTGATGACGTTTTACAGTCTCATGTAGCAACTTGTTAGCAACCACCTTTTTTCAGACAAGCAAAAGCTTCTAAATTCACGAAAGGGGTATTTGTTGACTTATTTTATATCATAAAACAAAACGTTCTGATCTACAGGCCTCTAACCAAAAATACATTCAACACACCCATTGCCTTTGAGATTAGGGAGATGGTATTATAAACTCATTTCCGGGGTTTATGAATCATTCCAGCACTCTCTAGAGCTACTGTTCTCTGCTACTCGAGCAGAGTGGCTGTGCCCTTATTTCAACTTAGAAGACGTAAATGCAGCAGATCTTGTCTGACTCAGAGATTAGGCCAGAGTTTGCCAGTGTCTGCCAGTGTCTGCCTATGTCTGCCAGAGTTTACCAGTGTCTGCCAGAGTTTGCCAGTGTCTGCCAGTGTTTTCCAGTGTTTCCCAGTGTTTGCCAGTGTCTGCCAGTGTCTGCCAGTGTCTGCCAGTGTTTTCCAGTGTTTTCCAGTGTTTCCCAGTGTTTGCCAGTGTCTGCCAGTGTTTCCCAGTGTTTGCCTGTGTCTGCCTGTGTCTGCCAGTGTCTGCCAGTGTCTGCCAGTGTTTGCCAGTGTTTCCCAGTGTTTGCCAGTGTCTGCCAGTGTCTGCCAGTGTTTTCCAGTGTTTTCCAGTGTTTCCCAGTGTTTCCCAGTGTTTGCCAGTGTCTGCCAGTGTTTCCCAGTGTTTGCCAGTGTCTGCCTGTGTCTGCCAGTGTCTGCCAGTGTTTGCCAGTGTTTGCCAGTGTCTGCCTATGTCTGCCAGTGTTTGCCAGTGTCTGCCAGTGTCTGCCAGTGTCTGCCTATGTCTGCCAGTGTTTGCCAGTGTCTGCCAGTGTCTGCCTATGTCTGCCAGTGTTTGCCAGTGTTTGCCAGTTTGCCAGTGTCTGCCTATGTCTGCCACTGTCTGCCAGTGTCTGCCAGTGTCTGCCAGTGTCTGTCAGTGTCTGCCAGTGTCTGCCAGTGTCTGCCTATGTCTGCCAGTGTCTGCCACTGTTTGCCAGTGTCTGCCAGTGTCTGTCAGTGTTTGCCAGTGTTTGCCAGTGTCTGCCACTGTTTGCCAGTGTCTGCCAGTGTCTGTCAGTGTCTGCCAGTGTTTGCCAGTGTCTGCCAGTGTCTGCCAGTGTCTGCCAGTGTTTGCCAGTGGCCTGTCACCGGTGACTTAGCCTATTTTGTTGGCAGTGTGTTAATAGCATTTTTGCCCCATTAGGCGCGGCTGGGCGTTGCACTTACTTTCTCTAATTAGCACTAAACATAAAGAACAGCCGAGGCTCGTGGAGATCAATATTGAATAGCCTTACAGTGTGAAGCCTCTGATAAATGAACCCTTTCACCTGATGCTGGTGCTGGATGAACTGGACTCACCATGCACTCATCATAATTCATCCTGAAGGGGACATGTCTGCACAACATTTCTCGTCCATCAAATATTGTCGAGACATAACCCTGAAATTCACAAATGTCTGTCTCATCGTGGCAGAAACGCCAGCGCATCACCAACGTTACTGGAATACATCCTATTTCTTTCAGACAGAAACACGGATGGAAATTGAAAAATGAATGTATCACAGCAGCGAGTACATTAACATAGCGGCATATGAGCATAATTAGGGAGCATATTGCATCCAAACAACTCTCAGCCGGAGCTGAGCTCGTGCTTCAAAGGTCAGACTGATCTGAGGCATTTAACTGGATGATACCAGATGTAAACAAACACTGTTGGCCATTCATTGTGGAAAGCTACTTTGATTTATGCGATATATATTCCATGCAGCACAACGTACTAAAAGTGCCCAGAATGTGACAAATGACGGGTTCTGTTTGTTAACAAACCAACACTGTGCACGAAACAATGTGCTCACAAAGTACACGCGGAACCAACAATGAAGACGTGGACGTCTGCGTGAGTCCTGAATTAATGAGAAGGAACCACGATAATAATAATAATAATGTATTTTATTTATAACGCACTTTTCATTTAAAAAAAAATCTCAGAGTGCCACAGAGCCAGTACATAGTAAAAACATAGTAAAAAGCATAGTTAAAACATACTGTAGTTAAAAAAATAAAAAAATAAATAAACTATAATAAAATAAAATAAAAACCAGTGAATGAACAGAGACACAAAAGAAATAACTGACAGTGATTTAGGTCAGAAAGGCTTTCCTGAATAAAAAGGTTTTTAGGCCGGTCTTAAAAGAGACCAGTGTCTGTGTTGCCCTTAGGTGGTCAGGGAGACTGTTCCATAGGCGTGGAGCTGCCGAGCCAAAGGCCCGGTCGCCCATGGTGCGGAGCTTGGTGTTGGGGACCCGGAGGAGCGAGCTGTTTGATGATCTGAGGGTGCGGGTGGAGATTTGGGGAGTGATGAGGTCTTGTAGGTAGGGTGGTGCATGTCCATTTATGCATTTATGTGTGAGTAGTAGGACTTTGTAGTCAATCCGGAATGAGACAGGGAGCCAGTGTAGGGAGTGCAGAATGGGTGTTATGTGCTCATGCTTCCGGACTCTCATCAGGATCCTGGCAGCGCTGTTTTGGATGTATTGCTGCTTCTGGATGTTCTTGGCAGTGATCCCAGTGAGTAGTGAGTTGCAGTAGTCCAGTCTTGATGAACAACAAGCTGTATACCTCTGCCTTTGTCTATTCTAAATGTGATTAAACAATCATAATTAACTTCCAGTCACAATGTGGAGGAATAGACAATAGATTCAATTTTAACCTTAAAGAAACTGTCCCAGGAACAAAGCAGCTGTGATTGGATGAACATTATGAAGACGCTAAATCCATTAACGAGGATTGACCAATATTCTGTTACGATGCAGATGTCACAGTCTTCTGACCACAGACGGTAGAAGCACTTGAATGCAGAAAGGAGATGTAGTGCCGTTGGGATGAATGGGTGCAGAGGGATCAGAGAGAACATTCCCATGTTTCATCATGGTTCATTGGTCCGAAGGAGAAGCTGTCACAGAGAGTTTTGCTTTCTGGGTTTCTCTTCGTGACTAATGTGGTAAAACTAAATATGACAACGTAGATGCACGCAAGAGCACTAAAGTACCGGAAGATCCAGTGTTCCTCATCTGGGTCCTTTCCTCAGAATTATGGCTTTTCCAACTGTACATTTTGGCAAAGAGCACAAACTCCTATTGCTCACATTCTACATGCATTTCAGATGCTTGTCTATGAGTGCAAACACACAGAGTCACTTACTTTGCTTCTATTTACAAGACAACCAGACCAGCTGTTTCTCAGCAGCTCTGTTCAGAGAGACGGTCCTCTGGTGCTGCGTTCATGTGATTCATGTATCTCTACTCCACATGAAGTCAATATGATAAGCCGTGACAGTGAGATGACTCCCGATCGTCCGCTGGATAACAAGACGTTGCACTTTGTTTTCCTTCATTTCTCTGGAAGATGAGAATCAGCGTTTGTCATGATGATGTCTGTCTGAAAGTTTACAGTTGTGAGTTAAGATCCGAAGGCCGAGTTTGATCTGAGTGTGTGTGTGTGTGTGTGTGTGAGTGTGTGTGTGAGTAGGTGTGTGTTCTGGTTGGTCAGTGAGGTGATGCGGCGGTCTGTCCTGGAGGTCTAAAGGGGATGCAGGTGGTGCGCTCTGCCATCTGCTGTGCCATCGTATTAGGACGGTATCTCACCGCCTGCAACACACACACACACACACACACACACCCACGTACACACGGATGTACACAAACACGCCTGTGGGGGGTGCAGATGAAACATCCTCCTCATCAGTCTTACACTGAGACCTGGAGATTGTGACCATACATCTGAACACATGGCCCGAGGATACAGATGCACTCTGGGCCACAGACAGAGGTGCACACTCGCAGATCCTTCTTTATGTCTTTGTTTTAGTTCATTCTCACAATATCTGCAGCACTTCTGTGGCCTATGTTTTGTGAATGTGCTTATTTGAATTGTTATCGCTAACCACCTCATTGTTGGGCCTCATACCACGCGGATAACAGACGCCATCGAATCGTGACATGTGGATGCATGTTTGTGGGTGTATGGTTAAGTGCCACCACAATGCCACCGTATTAACCAGATCAGAAGTACAATGAGTAAGTAGGTCAACTCCAAACCCTTTAGTGCCAATTGAGCGAGTGATGAAAGGGCGTAGGAAGGCATGCACCATCACAGAGCTCATTAAACGGGCCAGCGTGTCTGTCCCAGAGGCTGGAGCAGTGATGTTGTAAAATGTTATGGACGTGGTTGTAATATGAGCTACAGAGCTCATTATGCATGTGATGATAAGTAGTCGCGATGCTGACACATTTAGGTGTATTTTATGCTCGCTTCTATTATCAAAGAGTGTAGTTTGTCTTTAATGGTCCCCTGCAGCCCTGTGCATTTCACACATCACTGTGAGACGCGTCTCTAGGGAGAGGAAGTGTCTTTCTGTCCTACATCGTTCCGTAAGTGTTTCCAGTATTAAAGTCCTCCACCGCTACGTCCTGTTGATGAATAAACATACTTCCTTGGACACCTTTGCAGACATGTAGTGCACTCCAGAAGCAGCTTAGTCAGGGTGTATTATCATCACCGTGTTGGTGTGGTGCGTGTGTCTGACTTATCTGTATGTCCACAACGCTGATGACAGTAAAGCCCCAGAGAAGGGCAATTAATAAGGGGCATACTGGATTGGAATATTAATGAAGAATGAACAATATATACCGCTATAAGTCTTTGAATTCCTCACATCATATACAAATATCAATCTAAGCATGAAATCCAACGTACACTCTTAACCCTGTGTGTAGAAAGCTGTGATGGCACAGAAAGGACTGTGGCTTTAGTTCAGTTTCTTCTGAACAGGAGAAATAATCACAGCTCGCAAAATCTGTGTCCATGTTCTTCATATATATGGTTACTGATTATTTTAGGACCTACCTTAAGCTATCCTTTAAATAGCACTGAAGTCACAGCATGTTCTTGTCCACTTATCTCAGATGGACATTATGACTCAAAGGACCAAGTGTTTCACAAATTCAGATCTCATTCTCAACAACAGAAAACTTGCAATATAGCAATCGGAGCCATCGTTTCCACCAATTATCTGATTTATTTAATCAACAATTGTTTTGTGTAGCACATTTTCCTCCTTCTGGGAATGGAGATATTAATAAAAGCTGAATGGAAGCAAGGCTTGTTGCTCTCTTGCTATGAGTAGAACTTCCGTTGTCATGAGTATCACGTGAGTTTCCTTTCAGACTGAAATGGATCTGAATGAGTCCAGACCCTGCTGTGCTGTTTACTCCGTGAGGAGTGACTTTCTTTCTAATAAAGCTATCGGGGACTTTGTGCTCTGCATGATTGGACATGATGCTGGAGAACATCTTAATAAGTCTGTGGTTGGAATGTTAGCATGCCTGCGGATCCCTCATGACAGCGGTTGTTGCCTATGGCTGGTGTTGTCTTTGTTAATAAAGATATGTCTGATAAGAAAAACGTCATGATGTTGACCCTATGGTTCAAACATGAACCTCTAGAGACCTTTAGCGTGAGGTTCTGCCTCTTACCTGCAGTGTCTCTTCAAATGAAACCTCCAGGTAGGTTTGCAGCTGGCAATGTTGAAGCTAATTATCAGTGCTCGCGATTGGAGGATAGTATTGCCCATGAAGTCCAGAAGAGGCTTCGTGAGTTCGAACATGATTAAGGTTTATGGGGCACTCTGATATTTTGAGTGACAGGATTAAAAGAAGCTATTTTTAGAGATCTGCAGCCACAGCCGATGGCCACAGAAAGAGAGGGAACTGGGGAGATGTTTCAGCTCCATCAGGCTCACTGTTCAATCTGAATGCAAGGCTGATCTCACACCTTTATCTACGGCGTGTGTTAGCCAGCACTGTGTGGGTTGGTTGTTGGCCATTTCTAAAAGTCAGAAACCGAATGTTCCGTTGGTTATGCGGGGATTGTTTGTTCATACTGGTGAGAGATTGAAACAGCCACGTGTCCTTATAAGGTGTTTGGGGTGTGATCTGTTATTTCTCCACATGTGAATCCCCACGAAAGGAAGGTGGTACTTTCTGCTGCCAACAGTTCTACGTTGTGGTTTTTGTTACATTTGCAGAAGCAGAACAATTAGTGAATACATCATTGAGATATGATCTTAAAAATGGTTCTGCTAATGTAGAAGCAAACAGCTGCCTGTATCTACTGTACATCCAGCAAACACAAAGCAACGTTAGTGTTGATTTAGATGTGTGTCTCTGTGATCTGATGAACGTAGTGCTGCCTCTGATGGGTGTTCAAGTACAGTTTTGTTTCGAATGCTTACACACTAAAATGACAAAAATGGACAATTATTTAGACTGACAGTCAGAAAGCAAAGCCTCGGCTGAAAGTCTAAGCTGTATGAATATCTTTTGACCTCAGACATGCTGCTCTGGGTCAATCGGAGGAGTTGGTCCTCTGCCTGCGGGTATCTATTTGAACCTTTTTATTGAAAAAGAGCAGAAACTGTCTCGACTTGTGATTATACACGGTTCAAATGGCAGAGTCAGTTTTCTTTTGTGCATGATTTTTTTATTATAGTTTTCAAGAGATTTCATTCTTGAACTTGAAGTTGAGTGGTTCTTGCATAGTGTGTTGCATAGTTGCAAACAGTGCAAAGCAGAACGTGCTTTGTTTAAGGCACTTTCTGCTTTAAGTTTTTACTTTCAGTGTGTAAGCATTCGCAAAAAAACAGTTTTTTGGCCAACAATGGAAGTAAATGGCAGAGAAGAAGCTGTCAGGCTTTGGCTGCACAGGGATTAATGGGATCAGCTGATTGGTGGTTTTGGTCTCTTCATGGGATTTGTGGACAATATGAAACATCCCAACTCAAAGTCTGGAACAACCTTTGAACTTTACAACGGCAGTTTTCAGATGTGTTTGTACTGCTGACTCGTGCGTGGCTCATTAATAAGTTGTCACAGTGCTGCTAGATTTTTATAAATGTACCTGTAGATTACAAACCCTTTAAGTCAGTGTACACATATTTACCCTGCATCAATAAGCAACCCAGCCTCAAAGATTATCATTGCATGTTTTGATTGGATGAATGGTCGTAGATTAGTTTACAGCTTTGATACAGTTCAATATATGTTTGTCAAAAGAGTTCTTGTTACATGACACACTTTAAGGCCTTTATACATCAGGGCCTTTTTGTTTTGGGAGATTAATTCTCATGTGCATATGGTTTTTGAACTGTGTGTAATATTTTGTTTTGGAACGTCAATATCTATGAGCTTTCACACCTCAAATAAAGGCATCAACCAATTGCGTTGTTCACAATGGGCTGAGTTGAGCACATATTTATTAGGATTATGAAAGAAAAACTCTGAGGCTCTGATGTCAAATGTGACTCCTCATTCCAACCGTGACAAAGGCAGGGCGAACCAGAGCCACGCCTTCCTGTCCTACATTTCATAAAAGAAGCCATAGAAGTACAATATTTGCAGGTGATTTTTCGCATTTTATTGTAGTTTAATTTGTCTCGTGTGTGAAGGCCTTTAGGCTATCCTGATGGTGTCAAAGCCACATCTCAAACTTCTGTCAGTTTGAGATGTGTTTGTTTGTTATTTCTAAGCTGTACTGTATCCGACAAATCATCAACAAACTTATCGTCCAACACAATCACAGACACACACAATCACACACAAACAAGTTGCGTTGCTCCTGGTGCGGCGGTGGCCTCCTGCTAGCTCGGTCACGATCAATGTCGGAGTGGAGCCCTCTCACCGACCCCTGCCTTAATTGAAGGAAGCCGGTGAACAAGTGGACCGGAAAATGATTTCTTCTTACCAGCCAGGCACACAGTCACACAGAAGTACCGCACACACCAATAAACACAAATGCATTAAACACACAAACGCACAAAGAGCTGAGGATTTCCCGATCCCTGATGCCGTGGACGCCTTCTGAACTTTGCTCTTGTAGAACGTATCGACATCTTTGTCTCACATCACCTGAGGCACATTTAAAGCACTCTATTCAAGTTCACACCTTTAAAAGGTGAATTAGACAGGCGAATAGAAAGAGTATCTCAGAAGTCCTCTGGTGTACTGATAGGAATACCAGAAGGTTTGTATTGCATAGCTTTTATGTCACCACAGTGGATTGTAGTGCATTCTGTTAGCTGTGTGTTGCCTAGCAAGGAACCTTTCTTTTTCTATTGACCTGAGTTTAATGTTTAACTTGGGTAAAGGGAGTTGAGCCTGTATGCATGGCTCATATCCTTTCCCTAACAGGCCCTTTACATGCAGGTTGCTCTGCACTTTTCAACCTCCTACTAATTAGTCCCCTTGTCCCCAGTCTTCAGCTATCAGCCATCATTTGCAGCAACACCCTGCCTGGATTCAGAAGTGCTTCTTTGACTGTGTTGAAAGATCTGTGGGAAACAAAGTCAATTCCAGTTATTCTGATGAAGTATGTGTGGTATGCTGGGTTCTGTAAATTCTTGGGTGCCATAACTCACAGCGCATGAGGGTTTGCCCTAGCTGGATGCAAGCTAACTGCTAACTGCTAACTGGAGGTCTGTCTCCTGGAGCAACAGCCCGCCCTCCTCCCAGCGAAGTCTAGTTTTCTGGCGGCAGAGACGAGGAAACAAAAATGCGAGTAGTTTCCTGGTTTCTGCCACTTTGAATCCAGACCAATGAACATACTATCGCTACGTACACGGACCATGTAGCTTCAACGGACCGACGAGCCCTCGGGGCAGCGCTACTTCCTCGTCCTCATGTTGGGCAGACTGGACGCTGCAGTGACTCACTGTCACCTCTCAAGGAATAAGTGGTATTACAAGATATGGCGGCCGGGTCTAGTCGATTTGAAATCCGGAAGAATTACAGTAGATGTCTGTGCAACGTAATACAAAGATGTCTTTAACGTGATGCCAACACTGTAAACTCTTCACATTTTGTTGAAGATCATTTCTTAATGTTACTGAGATTCTTACTCGATCTTGCATTGCACCTTTATTTATTGTACGTACAGCTGGAGTCTGAGTGAAATGAGCACTCAGAGTATCGTCAGGTGCAGCACCCGAGCAACTCTGATGCAAACATTTGGGTGAAAAGGTTGACATCATACTTTGCCCTTTCTCTGTGTAGTGAAATCCTTTGTGAGAAAAAGCAATAATGCAACCTTTTAAAATGCTTGCAGCCATAATGCTGCTGTTCTTCGAAGAGCAAAAATCAATCAAACTCATGCTCAGATTGACAGCCTCTTACAATAAGTGCATACGTGTGAAACAGTTCATTTTGTCATTTTATCAACAAACTACACGGTTTGAATGCCCACAAAATTGATTATAAATAGATATATTGACTGGTGAATAAACCCTTTAGAAGTACTGGATGTGTCACTTCTTCATCTTCTGTCTTTCAACCTTCCACAATCACCAATCAGAGCTTTTGTAGTTTACAAAATGTCAGAGATTTCACAGACTGGCCCCCTGCTCTTTGTCTCCTTGTCCACTGAGCATCTTGTGGCAAAGTGAGAGCTGATTAAATGAAGTCATGATGGGAGGAGGAGGCTGAGTGAGCTGGTAGAGGGGTCAGATGATGCTACAGTGAGCTGGGTGCTTTTAGGTGCACACCTTTAAATACAATAATTACATTGTGTATTGGAGAAGCTTTATTTGTAGACAAAACAATATAAAGTAATTATTATGTAAAGATAAAAATCCCCCCCTCTCTCTCTCTCTCTCACACACACACACACACACACACACACAACACTTGCCAGAGGAGCTGAAATGCTCTCGGCTGAATTGATTGGCACTAAATGACTCATACTTGAAATCAACCCAAATGACTGACTGGCTAATGTGCTTGAAACGACTTACTTCCCTCTTCCTCTCATGCAACACACGCACACTTGAACACACATAAATGCACTTGAATACATTCCTTCGGTCATTGCAGCACTTGCATGCCCACCTACACACACATGCAACTGCAAATATGTCTGACTCTTGATTCATGTTCTAACGCACAACAGGCACTTTTGTGTCGAGCAAGGAATGTCAACGCTGTCTTTCCTCCTCTTGCTGGCCTGCCTCCATCTACCAAGTCATCAAGTCGATGGTGCGTTGAACACAGCTGCATCTCTGCTGCCAAGCACTGACTCAACAAGTTCAGGATTACCTTCAGAGAGAGATGTATTCTTCACCAGCCTTGTATTTACTGGAACACTTTGATTGCTACTAATAAATAAATGTAAATAATAAAAAAGCGAATTGTTTCTCCTTTTACAAACATGTGACTGTATTGGTGTCGGTGTCAGTGCTCATTGTAGTTCTGCTGAGCTGGGTTTGTGTGCTGCAGTATTTACAGCGTGTGTTTGTGATCCATGTGGAGATCTCAGAGCCGGGAAGCTGCTGAGACGAGCATAGAAACACGCTTCTGGTGTGAAGCGGCCTGCTGACTCGTGTGTAACTCCTCTCTGAACACGTCCTTTCAAGTGTGCCTTTGAGGTATAGCCTGAAGTGCTGCTGCCCACAAAACTCTTGTTTCTCACAATGGAGCGTCAAGTGAAATGCTTCTAACCCGATTCCCGTCTGGGGGACGGTTCAAAAGAATCAAAAGAATCAAAAGAATGTGTTTCCCTAACTCTGGTTTGCACACCTATAACTGTATACTGATGGTGCATGTTAGAGAGAATGAATAACACCTATAACTGTATACTGATGGTGTCTGTTAGA
Source organism: Lycodopsis pacificus (assembly GCA_028022725.1). Classification (NCBI taxonomy): domain Eukaryota; kingdom Metazoa; phylum Chordata; class Actinopteri; order Perciformes; family Zoarcidae; genus Lycodopsis; species Lycodopsis pacificus. Next base: position 17,172,321 of record CM051693.1, read on the forward strand.
GAGAATGAATAACACCTATAACTGGATACTGATGGTGCATGTTAGAGAGAATGAATAACACCTATAACTGTATACTGATGGTGCATGTTAGGGAGAATGAATAACACCTATAACTGTATACTGATGGTGCATGTTAGGGAGAATGAATAACACCTATAACTGTATGCTGATGGTGCATGTTAGGGAGAATGAATAACACCTATAACTGTATACTGATGGTGTCTGTTAGGGAGAATGAATAACACCTATAACTGTATGCTGATGGTGCATGTTAGGGAGAATGAATAACACCTATAACTGTATACTGATGGTGTCTGTTAGGGAGAATGAATAACACCTATAACTGTATACTGATGGTGCATGTTAGGGAGAATGAATAACACCTATAACTGTATACTGATGGTGCATGTTAGGGAGAATGAATAACACCTATAACTGTATACTGATGGTGCATGTTAGGGAGAATGAATAACACCTATAACTGTATACTGATGGTGTCTGTTAGGGAGAATGAATAACACCTATAACTGTATACTGATGGTGCATGTTAGGGAGAATGAATAACACCTATAACTGTATACTGATGGTGTCTGTTAGGGAGAATGAATAACACCTATAACTGTATACTGATGGTGTCTGTTAGGGAGAATGAATAACATTTGTAAAGGGCAGTCACATGTTGGGAGCCTCTAGCAAGTATGAAAATATAATTATTGATATGAATATAATTATTGATATTGATAAAATGATCAATGTTAATAAGATTATCAATATAGATGACCAATAATGGGGCACCACCCTGGGATCAGATACCAACAACCAAACTGTAGATAAAGTCTCAAAATTGGTGTTCACTCACTATGTTGATGATCAAAGTATCATTTTGAATTCAGTGAACAATGACGGGTTGAATCTGAGCACTGACTGCTATCAATCAACAAATATCTATTGTGCAACGACAAGCATACCTAAAAGCAACACACAGCCAGGTAGTGAGGGTGTGTGTGTGTATCGGGAAGGGAAGAGAAAAAGAGAAAGATGGCGATTCTCGTTTAGAGCGGGGACCTCTTGACTGGACTGTGTCGTGAGTCAAGCGGCGAACAAGTCCTCGGTATGACAGCGGGGTTTGTTTTCGGGTTTGGGCTGAATCTCCCTAACCGGGTACCTGAACTGCTCGACGCTAATTCTCGTCTGGCGGCAGAGAAAACTGCAAATATCGACTGTCGCAATCCGGGAATCCCGCAATCTTCCTTTTGCAGGTTAAAGTGGAGTTAATACGATCACCTAGATGGAAGGTGTTTTCTTACGAAGGAACCAACGATCTGAAACACCACCTTTCAGCAACCTGAGTAGACGGCGCAGAGAAAAGGTCTCGGTGACGTCAGGGCCGTGTCACAGGGACTCACTGTTCCCGTGGCTCTCGTCGAACGAGGCTCCAGCAGAATGGTTTGAACCGGATCTCACTCACAGGTGAGACTTTAACGCCTGAAGGGGCTGCCGTGGTGTAAACCCCTTCAGCCTTACATGTAGGCCCTGTGTCTTTGTTTCAACCCCCGCAAGTCCCAACACACATTCAATGAACTTCAGATAAGAATTACCTTTCACTCATATTTTGGCCGACATTTGTTGTCCAACACGGATTAGTTCTGAAGAAGTTTTATTTCGACCAGTTTTGAGCTGTTCCCTGGTCGGAATGACCTGACTCAACCTTTGCCGAGTTTCTTACAGCTAGTTCCACATTTGTGTGCTTCGTGGAGTGGGAAGGAGTTGGAAAGTAATGTCGAACTCTTTCTCCAGAAGCTTCCCTTGTTTGTTTTGTACAAAGGTCACAGATGTTTGGATGCCTGCTGTGGGGCCCGGCACACTTAATGGGACCTTTACAGTTTCCGCCCCCACAGAGGTAGCTCTGCTTCTGCAGGCCATAACAAGCCCGTGTCAAACCGACGAGGATGTTCGGACACATGCGTGCGTTAGACTTCACGCACACACAGACACACATGCCTGGGCACAAATATTCTTCATCAAACTATTACACCTCCTCTGGCTCCCCTCTGAGACGCCTTCTGTTCCGCAGACACATTCTACATGTTTACAGCTAATGGATCCCAGCTGCCATATATTCACATCCCCTGCAAGACACAAACTCAGTGGTTCTGTGTGTATCTCTGTGTGTGGGTTGTGTACATTTCTATCTATCAATTTCTCCGAGATTAGGTATATTGAGCTCGTGTGCCAGTTCCAGCACAGCCATTAGGAGAGCAGCCGACACAGAGCTCCGATGGGCTCCCGTGGAGGCGAGCAATTAGCTGCATGCTAAATGGTCCCAGTGAAGATGCTAACATTAGCTTGATCTCTCACTGCAGTCCTCTTAATGAGCGGCACCATTATTCACCTGCAGAGTGATGTGCCGAGGTGTTGTGAGACCAAATACTTGTTTATGATCATCTAAGGTAGAACACAGGTGCTCATGAAAGTACATGCTGGCTGCTGGGGCTCTCATCCTTTTACAAACAACACAGGCATTTACATTTTACATTTAACGAAAGCACCCTAAACTTCCCTCAATGCCACGTTCCTCCCTCTGCGTGCTCTCAATCTAATGCAGGTCAGCCACTGTTCATCTCCTCCGTTAAACTCCCACAGGACGATTCCCAAAGATCCAAGAGAAGGAGAAACACTGCCCACTCAGCAATCAGTGTGTCTGTGTGGGAGTCTGTCTGTCCAGCTGTGGGAAAGACGGAGAGAACAAGAAACACATTTGAGACTAAAGTCACGTCAGACTTGAAAGGAGGAAGATTGAAAATGATTATGTGTAGATTTGAGCCAATCTTTATTAGCACCTAAGGTGGCCAATGTCTGTGTCCTCTGTCCTGTACATCGGTTTTAAATATGTTGTAATGATGACAGTGCTGGTCTTTGCTGTCAACCTCAGTGTCTCTTCAGCCGCCGCCGCAAAACCACAGCAGCTGAAAGCATCATTAGCAACGGTTAGCATTTGTAGAAATGCACATCAATATGTTCATGTATTGATGTTGTTAGGCAACGTTTATTATTACCAATAGTTTAACCATTAATGTATACAAACAACTAATTCAGGCTTTAAATAAGAGTTAGTTTGGAATCCGGCTCTCAGCCCATAAAAGGTCATTAAAGCTGCACAACAACATGTTGTTAACAGCAGATGAAATGACGACAGTAGTGTTGAACTAACGGATCGTTCTCACCAGATGCAGCTCCTCTCAGCTGGATTTAGTTGTTTCTGGGTGAAAGGTTGTGATAAACCCACTAGTGATAGTCGAGCTCAGCGGGCGGCAACCTTTACTCTCCAAAGAGACATTTTGCTCTCAATAAAATGTGTCTGGAGCCGCAAAAGCCATTTGATATCACAGCTGATAAAGTGTTATATATACTTATATTATATACACAAAAACTATAGTTTGTTGTGAAATTATAGAACAAGAATAAAGACAATTCTTGACGTTTTATTGCTATTTTACCTGTTGGAACAATATCAACCTCTTATGAAGAGGAGAGTTTGCTGCAGCAGTTGAGGAATCGCTCTTTGTTGTTGCTCTCCAGCGTGACACTCATCACCACATGCTGTGTGCTTGTTCTGGAACTGACTTTCAACTTTACATTTCTTGTTGTTTGCTAATTTCTCGCCACATATCCAGCATAGAGGTGAGCCAGCATCGTTGGCAGGTGAAGCAAATGAATACGTCCACGCAGAATTAAACTCTACTTTCCTCCGTGACTTTTCTTTTTTTGGATTCATCCGTTGATAGTTTACTGAGGGGGGGGTCTGCCGATCATGATCAGCCTCCTGCAGGGAAAGGCTCTTGACAGCGACGTGATAGGATGTGAGGCTCATCTTAGTAAACTACATACCTGTGAATAGCGAAGGCTTTAGCTTTTAAATGCATTTTGGTAAACAAATGAAGAAGAATCCATTGTTTAAAGAAATGTGCCCAAACACACCATGATTCGCTTGCTTTCTTTTATCTTGTCTAAACAAATATATAATGTCATACACAAAACATTTGAATGTGCTGCTTTTATAATGTTGCTTCTCAAGACAACGAGGAGACATGTGCTGTTGATTCAGCAGAGACAGAAGATGAAAGATCTCTGGTTCTACAGCATCCATCATGATCCTCTGAGTGCTAAATCAAATCACTGCTGCTCCTTCAAGTGAAAACGTGTATGTATATGTGTATATATATATATATATATATATATATATGTTACCTACAGGATTCACATGTATGTTACCTGTCTGTTACTTTGACCGGCACACCAATCAATCAATCATCACTGCACCGGTATCTTCACAGTGTTTGAATGTGATATTAGTTATAAAATGCAACTTATTAAAATCCTTTAGTTTGTTTCCCAGAGAGCGGAGATGAAGACGGATCTCAAGCCAAAAAGTAATTTTCACATTTGAGTGAGTTTGTTGGCATTATATCTGTAATTGTAACCAACACTCTCTCCTCCCCCGTGGCTCCGGTATTCAGGGCTATGCTTTGAAAAAGGAGAAAATGTTTAATTAGTCACCATGATAAATAGTTAACAATTGTATGTGCCACTTCTTTCAGCCTTGTCTTGTTGCATCTGCTCCCCTATTGGGTGTAGTCATGCACTTGTACTCTTTGTGGCTTCCCTCCTGTCTGAACAAGTTATGACAAACGCCAAAGCTCTACTGCAGACGGCAGAAGATGCAGTAACAGTCTAGAGGGCAGCCGGGCCAGAGGTGTGTGTTCTTCACCAGTTCTCAGACTCGTATGCTTTAAGGATGTAATGAGTTAGTACACTAATCAAAATCCATTCATGAATTCCACTCTAGATAAGGTGTGTGTGCACAAGTGTGTGTTGAAGTACACAGTCAACACACAGACACACACACAGACACACACACAGACACTCACACACACACTCACACACAGACACACACAGACACTCACACAGACACTCACACACACACTCACACACACAGACACACAGACAGCGGAGCAGCACTCTTACTGAATAAACCATCACTAATCATCATCAAACATTCATCTTCGTATTAACTCATCTCTAATTCATAATAGTCCAATAGACACTGCTGAGCGTGGATGAGGAAGAACAAGCCGGAGAACAAGCAGCAGGTCTGGCTTCGTGCTGCACAGACCTGCTCGGCCCTGTGAGACCAGTCTGCATCGACATTTCAGATCATTTGGCTTTTGATTGGAGCCGAACAGACATTTATTCATCTCATAAGTAGGTATTTCTCATACGCTGCTTCCTCATTGGTCAGTGAGCTTATCTTTCAATCTAGTTCGAAGCTGAAATAAGAAATGAATACAGCAACAGAATTCCATAACTGGCTTCTAGGACGAACACTCACTGGGGTCATTTCAACATTTCATTTCTTTACCCTTTTTTAATTATTCATTTTTAATCCCCTGTCTTAAATAAACAGGTTCGTGTGGATTCACTAATGATTGCACATTCTGCAGATGCCAAAAACCTGCAGTGTCCTGGCTGGCAATTATAGCAGCAATTTTATTCTGATAGCAGAATAATGGTATCATATAAACACGTATTATTATTATTATCATTTATTATACAGTGTCTCAGCAGGAGAAATAAGCAGACCTACATAAGACACAAACAACCAGTAAAAACATGCAAAGTGTTCTTAAGTTAACCTTGCCTCAGTCTCAGCTGTCAGTCACCTCTGACAAGCATGACTCACAGCTATGCCTTCTCTCATTGGTCAGTCAAAGAGCGTGACTAACCTCTCCTCGAAAGGAATTTGACAGCAGCTATTGATGGGCATGAATGTGGGACAATGGATTCATGTGTGTGTGTGTGTGTGTGTGATGACTCAGGCCAAATAGTGCCTAACTCTGCTCTGCATTGAAGTAAAACACCAACCAGTAAGAATATAGCAAACCATGTAGTTGTGTTTTTGTGTATGGAGTTTTAGGTTAGGTACTTATGATTTAAAATGCTATCGAGCATCTCTCTATATTGCTGTTCCTATGCTAATAAACAAAGCATAATGTAAGTTGAGCTCTATCTCACACGTTAGATTCCTCTACAGACCTGATCACACATCTTTTCGGAGCAGCACACTAGAATTTCCATGTACTTGTGTTGGACTCATTAAAAAAAGCCAACCCGAGGACATAAACCAGCAGTCTACCAAAGATGCCTTTACAAATGTATTACGAGAAGACATTTCTCTCCCCTGCACGGTGTCATTGTTGAAGTTATTCTCACGTCTGCTTTTCTGTGCCTGCTGGGGTGCCAACCACTCTAGCATTCAACATGCATTAGGGTTAGGGTTAGGGTTACACCTGCTGGGGTGCCAACCTCTCTAGCGTTCACCATGCATTAGGGTTAGGGTTACACCTGCTGGGGTGCCAACCTCTCTAGCGTTCAACATGCATTAGGGTTAGGGTTAGGGTTACACCTGCTGGGGTGCCAACCTCTCTAGCGTTCAACATGCATTAGGGTTAGGGTTAGGGTTACACCTGCTGGGGTGCCAACCTCTCTAGCGTTCAACATGCATTAGGGTCAGGGTTAGGGTTACACCTGCTGGGGTGCCAACCACTCTAGCATTCAACATGCATCGACCTTTGTAAACTGCAGGGTCCTGTCATCATTGCTATCCACAGTTTGGGGAGTTGTGCCAGGCTGAGATGACACATGGCAGCAACACAGTGTCTTCACCTCTGTTCATGAGAAGACTGGTATAGAAGATGAGCCACTATGGCTCTATCTATCCCAGCAAAACATCCACCTTCATGGGATCCCCGCTGCTGTCAGTGAAATGACCTGGTGGCGGAAGCACGAACTACGTTTAGATCAGTGTGATGGCGCCATTGTTGATGTCGTTACAGATGAGGCCTCTGTCTCCCCCTAAATCTCCAGTTATTGCATTAAATGATGTCTCAGCTTTGTCCCACTATTGATACACAACTGGGGCCTTTAGATATGAATCATGGAGATAGGCATGCTTGAGGCTACTACAGTTTCCTGGTGTTTTTATATTGACTAGATCTGTCACAGCGAGGTGTAGCAGCCACTTACCCTAACTGTTTGCACCATTACACTATAGAAATTAATTTGCTTACCATTTAAGGATATTCAAGACACCATCTCACTGAGCCGATAGGTTAGTATGTGTTCATCTTTGTGGCGTCTTTATCAAGAACAAAACATGAACGTCAGTCTAGTGTACCTCGGAGGAAATATCTGATATCACTTTCTCACCGTGCAATATTAAAAATCTCACTCCAACTTTTACATTTTTAATCAGCTACATTCTAGAAGTCAGTGAGACAAAGCTGTGGGCCAATACCACCTCTTGATTTACACGGAGCAGGCCCATACCAGCAGCAGGTCACGCTTTAAATGTTGCATCATACTTAATGCATGACCATGAGAAGGGCTACCTCATTATGCAGCAATATGTAGACGGCCTCTTCCTCCACACCATGCGATGTAATATTTAGGTCATGTAAAAGCCTTGAACCTCTTCTTTTTTCTCAGAATAATTTAGCAGTGCTAGGGTGGTCTCAGTAATTTAAAACAAGTAAATTCAATTGTATAGTGAGTAACTAACTTTATAATTACATGACCAAATAAAATAAACTGTAAACTAAAGAAGGTTATTTTGATTGTCAGATCTCATGCAGTGAACATGAGATCTTTTACGGTAACTCACACTCAGTGTTAATGAAAGTTTCAGTTGAATCTCTAACAACAAACGTTATACGTTCAAATACACATCTTGATAGCGTCGAACTCACAATCTACTTTAGTTTAGTGCTTCTTTACTTCCAGGCTGGTCTCCTTAAAATGACCTTCCCATACAAACAACTTGTAGTGTCAACTATGCTGCGAAGAAAACACATTTTCTCCAGTATTGTGTTGTGTTTGTTGTATGACGCATACGTCAATCATAGTCATAGTTTAAGCCAAACCAGGAAGGTTTTACGAAACATAAAGTAGTTTTCATGGCTCAACATAACCACGTAGTTCTGCTCGCTAAACATAACCACGTAGATCTGCTGACTCAACATAACCACATAGTTCTGCTGGCTAAACATAACCACGTAGTTCTGCTGACTAAACATAACCACGTAGTCCTGCTGGCTCAACATAACCACGTAGTTCTGCTGACTCAACATAACCACGTAGTTCTGCTGACTAAACATAACCACGTAGTTCTGCTGACTCAACATAACCACGTAGTTCTGCTGGCTCAACATAACCACGTAGTTCTGCTGACTCAACATAACCACGTAGTTCTGCTGGCTCAACATAACCACGTAGTTCTGCTGACTAAACATAACCACGTAGTTCTGCTGACTAAACATAACCACGTAGTTCTGCTGACTAAACATAACCACGTAGTTCTGCTGGCTAAACATAACCACGTAGTTCTGCTGACTAAACATAACCACGTAGTTCTGCTGACTAAACATAACCACGTAGTTCTGCTGGCTAAACATAACCACGTAGTTCTGCTGGCTCAACATAACCACGTAGTTCTGCTGACTAAACATAACCACGTAGTTCTGCTGACTAAACATAACCACGTAGTTCTGCTGACTAAACATAACCACGTAGTTTTTGTGCTTAAACGTTATCAAGTTATTTTGTTTTGTTTCAATTTACAACGTTAACCACGTTTGAAATTGCGACCGTAGTGCGGGAGAACATATATTTCCTTTAAAAGTTAATTTCGAATGCTATTCAGTTGAATGGGAATGTACAACGATTGGTCCTTCACTGAACCCTGAGAGACTAATCATCAATATACTTCAGTTTTTGTCTGCAAACAAGGCTTTTATTTCCAATTATTTTTTGACTTTTATAAAGAAATTGTCACCTGAAAGAAATGTCTTTGTGTGTTAGTGGGAGTGTCGTCTACATCTGCAGGTAGTCATCTTTATGCCACTTTTAATAACAGTAAAACTGCTTGGAGAGCCGTTTTGGGGAGGTGTGGAGTCAGCAGAGTCGGTGTAAAGAGGGTCTGAGACTGGTGATGTAGGCAGTTGGTATGTCACTCTTGGTTGCGCTGCCAGCTCAGCTGGTGCTTTCTTCTACACACTCCAGTGGAAGCAGCATAAACAGAGACGGACACACACACGGTTCCCTGCACCCTCTCGCTCAGTCATAGACTTCAAAAACATGTCTTCCTGGGTGTGAAATAACTTCTTTGCTGGCCGACTTAACTTAGTGTAGTAATTGCACACCTTTACCTCTGCTTTCTCTTCCCCCCATCACTGCTTGCCATTATCACTGCGTCTCCACTTATTTCTTCCTTATATGGCTAATAAACATGCAATTTATTTAAACTGCAGAGGATCTGCTATGTAAAATGCTTAATTTACCTACAGTCCTATAACATGTACCATCACTTGTTTTATTCCTAGTAAAATACTAATAGTATTTAAAAAGCTGTCTACATAGACTGCTCATTCAGCTGTGATCTCCATGATCAAATATTTAAGTGACTAAAATATATTTGATTTGTTTAAGTAGCCCATGCATATGTGTTGCACATTCATGTAAATATCATTCAAATCAACTTCCAAGTAATTACCACTGGGACGCTGAGATCTTTCTGAAAGCTCTGATTAATCTGACTTGACACCTAAGTGCCGAAAGACAAATATCATAAGCACTCACAAGTCGTTCATATGGGAATCTCTCCCATCTCTGACATCCATCCTATGTCACATGTGTGAGACATGTTCAAAAAGGTATTCTTGAATATGCAGACTATTAGAAATAAGCTGTCAAATGAAAATACTTGTTCTTACATTAGGATACAATGTTTAAGATACAATCTTAAGTTTAAGCGCTGAAATACGTCTTCCCCATCCTGGTGAAGATGCCTATGGTACGTGCATAAGCAGATACATGTTTACATGCATGATCAAAGGCTACACGTAAAGGTCCCGGTTCAGCTGTTTGAAAGGACGGTTACCCTACACAGAATAGAAAGTACATCTGAGCATTGTGACAGCCTGACTAGTTGTCCGAGTATTTATTTCCTCATCACGAGGCGAAAACAAAAATATCACAGTATATCCAGAGAGGGATGAAAATATTTGCACCAAATTTATATCCTCCTTTATTTCAGTTGTGGTATTAACTTCATGTTCAAAGACCTGATTTAGCTTCGGCTTCACTCATTTTTGTCAGTTACACTGTCAGTTTCACGTTTATTTGGCCAAACTCGCCAGCATAGTTTGTTCCAACTCAGGCCGCCTTTCTCTTCACAGGCAGCAACACCGACAGATGCTGGAGACCCAATTACAAACACTTGGAGTTTCATACGGGTGAGGGACTGCTGGCATGGGGATTGGCAGTTAGTGTAAGTGTGAATGGGATTGTGTGTGTGTGGTTAGATAGTTTATTGGGAGTGCACTTGCACATGGTCTTATCCAAGTGGCAGAATCTTGCGGGGAGATAGATTTAGGCTGTTGATGTTGTCTCAACAGATATCTGCTTAGTATCAATTTAGGGGCCAGAGTAATGAGAATATGTCTTACTTTCCCTGACCACGCATCTACCTCCAATGGTTGGAGACAAATGAAGAGAAGGAAGAAATGGAAACAGATATAATCGTTTTCAACAGAACTATTTACAACATACTTACAAGGAGGATAAATACGGGGAGGGGTCTGGGGATGGAGTGCTTGTGAGAGAGCAAAAAACAGTGTAGGTTTTACTGCACATGCCCCAGTTAATTCATTCTCAGCCTAAAACAAGTTGTTAGGATCCAAAAAGTCATTATTCTTAAGTAAAACGATGAAAACGGAGCTGGTTGTTAAGTTTTCTTCGTGAGCCTCCAGAGCATCACATGCACTCTTCCACTGCTGGCTGCTCCTCTTCAGCTCCGTCTCCATAGGTTGTAGTTCGAGCCCGCCTTTTATTGGTGACCCTTCTGAGGAGGTGGTCTTCTTATTGAACAACGTTTTGAGTTGGCTCACCTCCATCTGCCTGATTCCCAGCAGGCCAATCTGCTCCTTTAGAGCTTAATTTTCCTCCTTGAGAGACATTGTCTCAGTGATGGCAGAGTGCAGAGCATCTCTGAGAGTTCTGAGGAGATGCTCACGGTGTTGCAGCTTCACTGCAGCATTTGTACACCATGCAATATTAAAAGCGTTACATTACTACCAAATGACCACAGACTATGTCATGCATATTTCTCAGTTTTAATTGATGTTTGGTTTTCATATTTGGATCATATTGTTTTGGTGAAGCTTGGGGTGAGGTTTGGATAATGGTTTTGGCATCCTGGGAGAAACAAATGGTAGATCTCTACAGTCATTTGGGTAAATCATCTGGGAACCATGAATGTCTCTACAAAGGCTAGTCCCTAATCAATCCTGTAGATGTTCAGATATTTCACTGGATAAGTGAAAATCCTGACCAACTGGTGGCACTACAGGAAACCAGATTTAGCAGGATTTATCCACTGGGGAACATGAACATCTGTAAAACAATTTCACAGCAATCTATGTGATAGTTGCTGAGACATTTCAGTCTGGACCGAAGTGGTGGACTGACCAATTGACAAACCAACATTGGCATCCCCAGAACCGCAGTTGCTAATGTGGCTAAAATGATGTGGAGCTTCCACTCAGAGTATTTCATCACATTGTTGTTCACCTTCAGTCTGTTTTATCCCCCACAAGTAGAGTAAACTTACTGTCCTCCATGAAATGAGAAGCCGATTCCAAATATTAGTATTTAAATCAAGCAAAGGATTGGATTTTCACAAGACTTTATTGTGACAATGTTATGTGGTAGTGTAGCTGGTGGACCCAAACGCACGCACACAGCAGGTTTCCTCCAGCCAAGACTTTATTTAATGGTGCAGGAGCAGTCACAGAATGAAACAACAAAAAAAAAAGACTAACTGTCCAACAAACTAAAGTCACTCCGGTACTCTCCACCGGAGACGGGAGGGAAGCTCAACCGAGGCCGGGACAGGTACCCTCCAGAGTCGGGAGGGAAACTCGACCGCACTAAAAACTGAAAGAACGGAAAACAAAACTGGTAACAATCCTCACTGAATCGGTGTTCAGACTTACATGACAAACTGGGGACGAACTGGGTAACGGGACGGACTGAGGAGGCAGAAGACGCTAAGGAGTTGACGCGGGTGAAAGACAGTACGACCTGACAACCCCAGACTGCAGGACCAGAGTTTATATAGTGACATGGGAATCATTAGTGGGACCTGAGTCTGGTGTGTCAGGCTGCAGGAGGTGATCGGCTGGAGCGTCCTCAGCTGTGCACGATCAAGGGTGCGGCCATGGGAGGTGTCTGGAGGCAGAGGCCAAAAACACAGAGCACATGGCACACAATAACAAAAGGGGGAATGACGGGACACATGAGGAGAGGAGATCAGGGGAAACACACACTGGGTCAGACAGGGATCCTGGATCCTGACAGACAATACTCCATTGATGTTTTCACAGGTTACTGTATCAATAATTGTTATTCTGTTTGCAACAAAAGGCATGCCAATCAATGCTCGTCGTTATCAAAACATATACTTCTCTCTTTAATTTTGTGGAGCCACCAGGAAAGGTCAACAAGATAATACAGAGTAATTGGGCTACAAACTATTTCATGCTGTATATTACTCATGAAGCAGGATCATTTGATCTAAACTCTGGCACTAGCACCATTTAATTAATAATGAACAGATACGATGATGTAGGTCTGAGGATGGACTTGAGGGAATTGTATTGGTTTAACAGAATCCATGCGAAGAGAAAGAAATACTTTTGTCTCGATAACCATGGTAACTAAACCAACTGGATGAAAGATTATGGAAGAGGAAAGGTGCACACAATACTCACAGTATTACCATATCACACAAATGTCTATTCAATTTCAATTGGTTGCAGTTGGATTTGGCCAGTGGCATTAGGACTGAACACCTATGGCAATAAACACTGCATGTATGTAACGGATTGATATGCAAGATTTCGTTCCAATGCAATGCTTTTCAATTTTTTTATTCTTTCTTTCCACAATATCTGCAAGTCAACAACAAAATGGTTGAGGTCAGCAAAAGAGTATGGCTGTGGAAAATAAACTATAGATAATGTATGTTCAAACCTGTGTCCTATTTACAAATCCATCAGACAAGGAGGGACAGTAACAGTTGTTTGTCTTCCTTTGGGCTTTGGTTTGTACCAAATCTGAGTAAAATCTCTGACTCATTAGCTGCTAAATGCTCCATGTACTCGCTGTGTCTCTACTGGAGGAGTCCGGTTGAGCTTTGACAGTTGATCGTAAGCACATCCATGGCCCTTTGAGAAAATGTACCCTGTTGGTAAATGTGTGCAGCTGGGCTAGTAGCTCTACTATGATAGGCTCATCCGTGTGTGTGTGTGTGTGTGTGTGTGTGTGTGTGTGAATCCAATCCAGCCAATGTGTTTAGCCACCTTTTGTGCATGTGTGTGCCTCGATCAAAACACACATCAAAACACAGAAATACACAACCAATGACAAAGTTATTACCCTTGAAGCTCATGTATAATGCTGCCACCGGCTCCAAAGACACAGGGCAGCATTTTAGAAAACCTGACGGTCATTTAACGAATGGTTTATTGATTATTGAAGCGATATGGCATGGTATCATTTAGAAATTTCATCCACCTAAGGCCATACCCTATGTCACAAAGTTACGGAGAGAAAAACAATTATTTGTGATTCGAATCCACACCGAGTTTTAAATGATTTATCCTTGGCCCAGGCAATACCCTTTTTCTAAGTTCCATTATTAATAGGGCCAGTAGTTTTTCCATTATCCTGTTGACAAACAGACAAACTAAACCAAAAAAACAAGGCTGATACAATGTGATATCTTTTTGACAATTTTGTGCAAAATGAAGATCTATGACTGAATCAGACTAGAATCATTGCACAGCAAGGCTGAATAAAGCGTTCATGGTATTTTCTGATTTTGCCATAAGAGATTATCGGAAAATAATAGACATGAGAACCACTTATTTTACTGCCCAAATCCCTAATCTCAAATGCCTTATCTCAAATAGTTAGAAATTCTTTTTAAGAAAGTATTAATTTGCTTAGTCATTACCCACACTCCCTTTCCCTTTAATGAGCCAAGTGTCATTGGGATGATAGGTAGCAGAGGCTAGAGAGCAGAACGACGAGGAGTCTATCAAACGTACTGTAGCTGTGCTCGCTAACTTCACTCAATTTATCCTGCCTGGCTGAATGGAGTCGAGTGTTATTGCCCATGACAGAAGTAGGTTCAAGATGGAAATCACTTAAAAGGCAGAATCTGTTGAGGCGGATGCTGGGTGAAAGAGATCTAATGTGTCTCGCTTCTCTTTCCCTACCATTTTGAAGTCAAACCCTTTTTGTTTTTCCATGCTCAATCTCCTCACCTACTCTCTTTTCAGCTCACCTCCCCCTGACATTTCTTCAAAAAGAGGGAAGTACACATGCAACATCATTCATGCCAACATTCTCATCACCATCATTATCCTCATTGTCACCCTCTTTTTGGTTACACTCACAGCAATTTCAGATTTTAATTGGCAACTTCAAGTAGCATCAGAAGTGATCTGCTTCTCCCCAGTGAGGCAACCTCCGCCTATTTCTCTCTTTTCTCTTGTAGTTTTCTGAGCCGTGTCATTGTGGCTTAACGTGAGTAATTTGCCATTGAAGATTCCTCAACAACCGAGCAGTGCAGAACAAGTGCTTCCCCTAGAAAACCATGTTCTTCTGAGCATCTGAGAAGAAGGTGTCGCTGTGTATGCAGTACTGCTGCTCGGGATTATAAGCCTATAGGTCAGGAACTATGAGGACATGATGAAACATCGCAGGCTTTCTGTTCTATCTCGCTGTTAGAGCACAGGAGGTGGTGAGTAAAAGTGCCTCAGTGGCACTTCTTGTATAGATCACAATCCTTTCGGAGGCCTCGTTAGCGAGTGCATGGAGAGCAGCTGCTTTGATATTTAAATGTTTGACTAACTTCTATCCTGGCTGACGAGGTCTAAAGAAACTCCTGAAGAAGTTCTGTTCTCTTGTGCAGGGAAAGGTTCTGAGCCTTTGTGCGATGCTGGCAGTGACTCACACTATGAGTTACGATGTCTACATACATACAATACATTAGTCAGTTTGAAGCATCACTTCAAATTATCACAAGAGATGTTTTCATTTCAAATTTCTAAAACCAATAACAATTAAAGCTCTAAGCGGCGCTGTACGCCCTCGCATCCTCCCGCACGCCGTCCTACTGACGGGACGCCGCCATAAATATCAGCGACCATCGGACAGCACGCCCACAAGTTAAATGTGGAGTGTGTGATGTTGGAAATCATGTAGTGCACATATTCCACTAGTTCCTGTATCCACTATGTGGAAACATGCATTATGTTGCTCTATATCAAGTATAGACCACGTCATGTAAACATCATGTAAATAAGATTCCGTTCGTCACATAACGCTGACTTCCTGTTGCCAGTAGGTGGCGCTACGACTATGAGTAAAACTTAGCTTGTAGACATCCTTAGACCATGACTGTTATCAAGCATGGCAAGTTTGGGACATATTTCAGCAAGTCCAGTGGAGTTACCTCAGCTTGTTGTTTAATGGCGAATCACGTAAAATGGCCACCACGCCACGGCTACGCCATTCCATCAAACGTAAAGCTTTGAGTAACTTTTAATTGCAAATATCTTTAGATCATACTGACCAAATTTGACAAAGTCCCTAGGAGGAGTTTGTTAGAGTATAGCGACTAGATATCAAGGGGAAATTAACACAAACATTAAAATGGCCGACTTCCTGTTATTTTTAGGGCATTGTCCCAAGACACTTTTTTAAAGTCTTTATGTGATACATGTTCCTACCAAATTTCATACATGTAGGTCAAACGTAGCGTTGGGGCTGCATTGTTGAATATGTGTAGGGGGCGCTATCGAGGCAGAGGGTTCCACCTGTGATTATGGAACTAGGGTTACAATGTCATGACCTCTCACCCACACAGGTTCCGCCCTCTACTGGACTTCATGAGCACAGCGGATGAAGCCTGCGAATGCCTGACCTGCCACGATTTTAGAAGAAATTAGTTTTTGGGAACAAAACAAAGCAGGGATTCACAAAAGGGTGCATGCATGCACGTGTAACAGCCCTCTACCCACCAAACACTGCAGAACGGAGAGAATAGACTCGACTGCAGAGGACAGGGGATCTAGCCTCCATTCTTAACACCAGCATTGGAACTCTGAATACTTTGCCTTGTAATAGGCAATGGCGATCCCACTCTTACCACCTGCATGGTCTGCACAACCTTTACAGAAAGTCCAGCCCTCCTCAAGCTGTCAGTCTCAGGATCCAAGCCTGGAGAGGACGGCCCGGAGTGGGCAGCTTTTAGGGCTATCAGAATAACAACTGCTCCTGTGTCACTCACTACAACAGGAGAGGGACGAGGCAGAGTCGTCGAAAGGCAAAGAGCAGCTTTCTTTGTCACAGCACATGTCTAAATGTGTCCACCCCCAGGGCTGGATTGTCCTGCTGTGCCAGCGAGAACCATAGCGGGCAGTGGGTGTTGCGTGGGTTGGGTGAACGGATCCACTTCCTCTTTCCTGAACCACGTCCAAATCTGCAACCTCAATGAATAGAAGGCTGGCTTATGGGGGCCGACATGGAAAGGGCAGAGGGCGTCACGTGTAAATGCAGCAGCAGACATTGTTTCACTGAGTTTAATCCGTTGTATCCCGTGTGGATCAAGGACGGAGGAAAGGACGTGTATGAATGTCTGCTTGTGTTTGTCCAGTAGACGGCAGAGCCTGTGAGTTAGAATGGTATGCAACTACCCGTATGTATCTGCAGAGTTCTTATAATCACATTAAACTACAGACAACTAATGTACAAATAGTTAAACATAACTTAGGTGTGCAGACGAGCTTTCAACTTCCTTGGTCTTCAGTTATGTCCCACTTTTCTTCAGATTTCTGTGAGCTGGTAGTTAAATTGCTCCAGCAGACTTCTGTCTTACTCCATCATACATGAAGGCTCATAATTGGCACTTGTCTTAGAACATGCATACGTGCA
The DNA here is from genome assembly GCA_028022725.1 of Lycodopsis pacificus. Taxonomy (NCBI): domain Eukaryota; kingdom Metazoa; phylum Chordata; class Actinopteri; order Perciformes; family Zoarcidae; genus Lycodopsis; species Lycodopsis pacificus. The sequence goes on from CM051693.1 coordinate 17,189,442, forward strand.
GGAGAGACACAAGAGCAAGCCTGCAGCCTGCAGACAAGCCATGATGCGGATGTAGACGTTTGTCTCAAGAAGTCCGTGGCTTGCTCTCAAAACATCTTTCCTCCTTTACATCCCTCCATCTCTAATTTAAGCCCCAAACATGTCTTTATTTTCTCACATATGTTATGCGCAGCCAACCATCACCTCCTCCCACTCAACTGTGATCAACCGTCATCCAACAGAAATAGCGTGTGCTTGTATGAGCAGATATTAAGATGAAGTTTAACCTCAGATGGATTCAGCATCAGGTCGACTCATACCTCATGTTTTATTCCTGTACTCTAGCATGACCTACTGTATTCAAAGCTTCAGTTCACCCAAATTACAAAGACATTCAACAGCTAATTTCAACTACTTGGACAATGTTTCTTGACATCAATTTTTCTATTTAGAAATTCAATGAATTTGACATTTTTAAAACAATAAATGTATAAAAGTCTTGATTTGATGAATAAATAATTGCTAAAGCGTTGCTCATTATAACTAATACGCTATCTTACAAAAACATGAAAATGTATATAGTTTTAAGTTTTATTTTTAGATATTATCAGAAAACACTTTATAATAACTACACAATAAAAAGCATTAGTTAAGTATGAGTAAACACTTATTATGTATATTTCCCGAGCAGCCTACTCACCTGCGCTGTTTGTATCTGTTCAAGGACTTTAAGCCTTGAAGACTTCCTGTTAGAGTTTCAATGATGGGCTTGGAACTGGACTTGAATTTACATAGCGCCTTTCTACTCTTCCCACCGCTCCAATCGTGGTACTCTACATGTAAAAATGCCCCCATTCATACTCATGATGGCAGAGGATGCCATGCGAGGTGCACCTGCTCCAGGGATCTAAACTAACTCACACACCACTGGCACAGCTTTCGGGGGCAATTTGGGGTTCAGTAAGTGGCTCAAGGACCCTTCAACATGCAGACAGGAGGAGCCGGGATCGGACCGATTAGAGGCTGGTCTGCTCTACCTCCAAGCCCATATGTTGATCATATTGAAAAGATAACCTTGAAACAGAATTATAAAGGCAAGAACGAGCGACGTTTGAGATAATCTTCCTATTACCATGTTATCTCCACACTTAGATGATGGCTGAACGGTTTCTGCCGACGTTTGCAACAAGGTTGCAAATTAGGTCATCTCACTGAACAGAACTGCTAAGGGAACTTTACCAAACTGAAAAACAGCAGAGCAATAACAAAATCAATTCCAAGCGATTTAGAAGTAAGAGAAGGCGGGAGAGAGCGAATGATTCCAATGAATGAAAATCATCTGGATTAAAGACGCCATCAACATTCTCCCTCAGTTCATCGTTTGCAGGAACTCTCTTTCCCTCCCTGTATCGTGTGCCCTGTCTCTCTCACACAGTTACACGGTTACAGACGCACACTTCAGCCTGCTGTCGGGCTGAGCATGTGACCGGTGGCTATGGGGGCATGGAGGGTAAGGAAAAGGGGGATGAGGTGTGAGAAAGAGTGACAGCAGTAAAGCTGGCAGAGGAAATGCTTCACTGTTATTGTATATGCCAGGTTGAGCAGAGAGTACACACCCACAGACACACACATACTGTATACAAACTCTCAGTACAATGCACCGCTGCAATCACTCACACAAACCTATTGCACCACACGTTTAAAAGACAACTCTCTCTCTCTTCATTAAGAGTCGCACCTACAGTTGCACTTTTACCCTTCAACGTTCAATGAAGTTTGCTCACCCTGTCATACTACATGAGGCATGAGATGAATGTGTGTGAGTGTGTGTTGGACAGGCAGCAGAGCTTGCTGGCTTACCGTGGCGGCTCGTGGGCCTTGTCACAATGCGTGTGAGAAAATACAGAGTGACAGATGTAGCCTTTCTGCTCTCTCCCACTAACATGGTTATTCTCCCATCGCCGCTTCACTGATCTCACACGCACACACACACACACACGCACACACACGCACACTTAAGTTCAGTCGCTGTGAGCGCACACACGCTCACACACACAGACACACAGCTTACTCTTAACGTCTCCAGATTGGAATGTGGGAATTTTCGGGAGTCCAGATTGTTGATTCTTTAAATCCCAAAGCAAACAAGCCCCGACGGGGAAAGGGCCACTTCAGGGACTTCATCCTCAAAGAAATGGCCCGTTTCAATGTTTCCAGCAGGATATTGCTCCAGACAACAAATCTCTCCAACATAATCATTTCAAAGATAATAAATCAAAGTCGTTTTAACTTTAATGAATTTGAACCACGTTCTGATTGAAGTCAGAGATGAAGCTCTTTGAGTCCATTGAAGCGTGTCGCCCAGGCCCCTATCAGAGGATATATCAATGTCACTTCCCTTTGCCACGTCTTCCTCCAACACATTATCACCAGCACTGTCAGACACCAGTACAAATGAGAAAACAATGGGGAGATGGGAGCAAGTTGTTGAATATTCATAGAGAGGATAAGGATACAACTGGGACATTTTGGGGCTTTATCGGCACTAACGGGATCTAAGCCGTGGTAATTCATGCTAAATCCAAACCAAACCGGCCCCGGTGCTGTTTCTGTGGAAGGAAGAAAAACCCAAAAGAAAACAGACTTGGGTAGAATCTCCCGAGTGCTTTTGTGATCTGTTTCCATGCCATCTCTATCCCTGTTTCATTTATCACAACAAGCCAGTTGAGCTATCTCTCGTTCTCTTCATCTACTCCACTGCGTTGCATCTTCAGCTGGAGGCTGAAAAAAGAGAGCAGAAGGAATCAACAAACAAATTTGAAAAACTGTTCTCGGTGAGAGGAGCCGTACGCGGCAAAAAACAAAAAGTCAACAGCCTTGAGATTCATCCTTGTTGAAAGGCACAGACGCTTCTCTCACAGAGAGTGAATATGCAACCGTGGGGAGCATCTAGTCGCCATATTTATTGTTCTGACCTCATGCTCTGTTACTCCACATCTAGAGCGGTTGACCTCTGGAGACTCTGAGCCGCTTCTCAAACAGAGCGCTTCCTCTGAGACCAAACTAAAGGTATTAGTGTTTGACTGCACGACCTTTCCCAAAGGCTTCTGGGTAAAAAGGAAGTGACCCAAGTGACCTATGTGTCTCTGGTGGATAAGTTGTGTCTTTGTACTGTACATCCTGTGTGTGTGTGTGTGTGTGTGTACAGGATGCACAAATGTATCACGTTTTTAGCCATATCAGAAAACAGCAGATTTTGTCTTAGTGGCTCAGGGATCGTCAAGGGACATAAACGCATCGCAGTGCTCAATAAATTATATTCACAATCTGTTTGTAGTTTGTTCGACATAAACAATCGATACCCAGCGGGGGCATCCGGCCACATATCACACAACCTGCAATGTGATCAGCCACAGGTTGTGATTGATGTTACCTTAATGCTGACACAACTTAAAAACATGAGGACATATTACTGTTACGAACAATTCATGCACAATTCTCTCATGATGCATAAAGCATGCACCATAGGAAAACATATGGAAGTACATTAATGGCAGGAACATTTAATGAGAACTTTTCGGGGAGATTCTGAACGTGATTAATTATATTAAGTAAGCACCGTAAAGATGCACCTGCAGTGACAAACCCACACGTATAATCTCAGCCCAGCACCAGAGACATGTTGGCAGTGTACGCTCCCTCTAGGAATGTGTGGGTTGAAGTTATATCGGCCCCGCAGTTCATTTTGCGGAACGGGCGAGTCAGATCATAAAAGTTAACATTCAGATTAGTTGCATATGTGAAATAATAAATAATTAACGACCTCCCTGAAGCCGACGGATTAATTTCCCATCAGCCAGTGAGAGGTGCTGCGCATGTACGCCCAGCAGCAGCAGAGGAAACTCGCTGATTATTTCAGAGGCTGAACGTTTGGTTTCTTTAACAACTTTATAACAACGGTTTTTAGTTTTGCTAATTTATTGTATTCTCTAAATCGAAGAAAATAATTCATTCAGATCTGCGCATCTGCAAACTATGGGATACGTTGGATGTTGACATTTCTGAATCAAAAAAACACTTTGACAATCAACATATCTGTGCTCTACAGAAATGTAAAATGCAAACTTTATATTCCTGGTGGCTGGCCTGTGAACACACGGGTGAATATATAATCGAACTCGGCAGTTCTCTCCAGCTCTGTGTTATATGATCTCAAAGCAGGCAACTGTTCTCAGCAAAAAGGCTTTAAAAGTCCACTGCTCACCACTGCTCAGCAGAAACCAGCAGGCAGACCCACCCACCACCCCACCCAGCTCCCACCGGACAGTGCTGCAACTAACAGTCAATAACACGACACTGTAACCAAGCACAGTCTTCACTTTGGAGCCATTGATGCCTGTGCTTTATCTTGTTTTATCTTGTATATATTTATTTAATGTCTTGTTTTTAAATCGTCTTGTCTTAATGTTTTCATACACTTTTTAACTGTTGCTGCTGTACTGATGAGTCGCCAACTCAATTTCGTTGTATGTTCGTACGATGACAATAAACATCCTTATCCTTATCCTCTACAGCACCTACTCTATGGCACCTCTTCACTCTCTGTATTGGTCTGTGAGAGGACTTCATTCACCCGTTTTTATCTTCATTTTCAGTTGGTGCCAGAAATGTTTCAGTTTTGAATTTTAGATTTGATTTTAGTTTAGTTGTACTTTTTAGGAAGTGTTTTCAGAGCGTCTTCGCTCATTTTAGTTTAGTTTTGGTTCTCAAAGGTTTTTCCGTATCTAATGCTTGTAATTGTTTTAGCTTGTTTTCAATTAGGGCCAAGTATAATGTCTCACAGCTGCATATGCACACAAAATACATGGTCAAAATGTTTCATGTGTAACCTTCCTTTGTTTTAGTGCTAAGCTATTTGTGAATTCATCTTTTGACCCATTATAGTGTTAGTTACTCCACGCCCCTCAATGTTCCCTTTTTAAGGACGTACATTGATTTGTTTTTGTCGATGTGCTTCCATCATTTAAGACGAAAGTTTGCACAGGGTTGCACAACAAAACGCAGTAATTATCGTAACGCTGACTTTTTCTTGTTCACTTTTGATGTGTCCATTTGGATATCTTCATGCTCGGTTGCTTGTGACTCTTAAGATGCAAAGTAGCCCGTCTTCCACAATTAAATGCTGAGCAAGAAGGACAGCTGGACGTAATGTGAGAACTGTAGACAGAAAATATAGAGGCAGTGCACATGAGGCCTGAGAAAAAGGAAATAAGAGGTGAAGGGATAATTATTCTTAGCATTACCATTAAGACAGGCAGTGACCAACACAATTTAATTTGACCTCAAAACCAATAGGCCCGTGTGTTGTTGTGAATCTGGATCAGAAGTCGGGTCAGAGTGATAATTGGTCAGTTGTGAGTAAAGCTGGGCTGTCATTACGGCAGACTATGAAGCGCACATGTTAATCTCTCACATGTTACCTTTGCCCTCGTATGTAACAGCCATGCTGCACTCCGGGTAGAGGAGCAGCGTGGCTCCATGATCCATGATGAGACAAGCATGAGTGGCAACAGTCTGAAGTGAAGCAAGAATCGCACAATGCAGAACAGAAGAGAATAGAGTAGAGGAGTGAATACTAAACCTGAATCGCTGTTGACATTGTAGAAAAATGGTTCCATGCTGAGGCTGATGACAGAACATCACACAAGCACCAGATGTTGTTAAATCTGGGCTGAGCTCTATCCGTCTGGTTCAGTTGTAACATGCGGGTCTATGACGAGCGACTCATCCCGGCGTGCACAGAAATCCGGCAAATGAACATTCATGAGTTGAACACAGTCAACACCTGCTGCCAATTAGCTCCGACTCTCCACCATCTGAGAGCAGATCACACTCGGTGCCTCTCGGTGATGTGCAGAGCTTCCAGGTAATAACAGTCTCCATTTGGGTGATTGAGTAGTTAAAGAGGGTATTTCCATGTGTTTCTTCTTCCTCCTGCTAGGTACTTAGAATGGTACTTGATGAATGTGTGAGAGGCTCCAGATGCGCTGCGATGAGGTTCTTCAGGGAGTGCTTGTTGTCCAACAGCACTTCTCAGCTATTCTGTTTCCGTCATTTCCATCACAATATGCAGAGACATGAAGTATCCGAGAACTCCAGAGCTGAGCATTGCCTCTTCATGCCCACAGTCGAATTGATTCAATCATTAGTGGACGTAGTCATCGTGACGTCACTCATTGGTTTGTGGATTGCTGTTTTGAAGCCTTGAGTTTGACAGTTTCTACAGTTTAGGTTACATTACACTGCAGTATGTGTGTCTAGGGCTTTTATGTTGTGTTTTATTTTCTAAACATTACTTTGTGCTCTCAATATTTACGTCATAATGATAACTTAACACAAAAAAAACCCTTCACTATGCATTGCAGTTGAGGGCTCTGGCAGAACAACTCTGATGAGAGTGCCTTAATCTGACATGTGACATGATGATTAACTCCAGAGTGCTCTGCCTCAGTGATTACACCTCCCTCTAAATGTGAACTAACAAATGCAGCTTCAGGAGTCCAACAGAGGGTCAACACTCATTAGCAGAAGCATTTTAAAAGCCCAGGCAATGCTGCTGCAGTGTCTCATGATCTGTAAGAAATGGATGTTGAAGGCCCTACCTTCTGTGATTTCTACATGGTTCTGTGAAGTCCTTCATGTTTCAATAGGCAGCAGATTTGCCACCTGCGTCTCTGGTCATCAGTGAATTGAATAGTCTATTCTTCTGTGCTCTTGATGAGTAAAGGTTGTGGAATGCTGTTTTACCATCAAGCAGCAGTGGGAAAGAGAGAGGCCACCTGCTGTTATTCTAGAGAAAGAAAATGTGGACTTACGGTAATACACACATGTTCTTGCTATCGTGTTGAACTGAGGCTGTTTAGTGGTTACTGCACACATTGCTTGTGATGCTCTGTTTGGTGACTATTCAATGGATGGATGTACCCACACAGTTCACTATGATGGAGAGATCAGTAGATTCCATTGATTTAATCTGTTAGAAGGAACTGCTCACACCGTGCATCCTGGTTTAACTAACATGAGAACATAAGAGAAGAAGCCTCACCCGTATCGCATCGACTCTTTGTAGATCTGTGGCAGCTAGGAAACCAAATTTTGCAATTTGGACAGATTCACTCAATAAAGATGCACTTCTTTTAAGCCAAAGAAGTTAGCCACCCAACCCTTTGGCTGAAGGCATGGACAAAGAACATTTCCTTTCAACGACATCGCCCCGCACTCTGCCTCAAAACAAGACTGTTACGGGGTAATCGATGAATATTGATTAGAGCGAACACAAGCAATAAACTGTTTATGAGAGCGAGTTCAAGTTTGTTGTTTAGTTGTGTTTTGTGTGTAATGATTCTTTATTCCCAAACACCAATTTCCAAAATCAGTCGGTCAAAGTTGAATGATTGGCTGAATATTGCACTGGAATCAGTGTTGCCAGACTGGACTGACTGTAGTCCAATATGGGCTTAGGGCCCACCTAAATGAAATAAAAATAAACATGGCAAAAGGTTTTCAACAGATACATTTTGCATGTCCTGCATAGTAAAGCAATTGTTTCATCTAGTTAAATAAAGGTGCTCAATCTTGCAACAAAGACCGGAACAGAAAACATATGTTTGGATTTGTCCTTCGTGCAGGCTTCAACAGAATGAACTCGGAGCTTAGAGCATGTTTCCAAGGGACCATTTAGGGACACCTGCTGACCCATGGCACCAAGTGACAGGTCAGCCATGTTTTTTTAGTTTGACTAAAGAATCTTGTAATTTACCCAGGGGGCAGCCTTTTGCATCGTATCTTGACACCGCAGGTCTGCGCGTGGATAACGTTGTGAAGCGGTTCTGGTTTATGTAGTAACATGTGGTGATATCACGGTTAACTTTGTGGTCGTAGTTAATGTTATAACACATGGTTAACATTGTGAAACAGGTGGTTAGGTGTAGGCAACAAAAGCAATTACTTATGGTTAGAAAAACATCATGGTTTGGCTTAAAGTAAGTGTACTTGTAACATAACGTGAGCTACAGAAGCAGAGCCATGTTGCATTAGTTGTTCAAACTGATGTTTTCATTTTAAACATAAATGTGGAAACGAAAAACCTCCGCGACCCCCTTTTGAAGACCTCTGCACTAGATGGTACAGTTTAGAGTTCACTTCAGTCCAGTAGAGATGTCTTCATAGTGTTCTGTGTTCTGTACGCTTCATGAACTGATCAAAGCTCCGATGTTCCTCAACACACAGTTGAGAAACCACAAGTCTGACCTACTCTGCTCTTTGTCCTCCCAGGCATAACCTAGACATAGTTTTTTTATATGAGCTCCCTGAGTAAGGTAACATGAAAGATATCACACCGAGCAATTAACAATGACACCGTACATCCATGCAGTGCCAAGTTAGAAAACAACTCATTCCCCTTGGCAGCGTGCAAAAATACACAAAACAGATATTTGTTGACATATTAAAGTCTATACGAGGCTGTCCACTGTTGTTTCTGAGTCTAACACGTTACTACTAGCAATACTTGGCACATTGTGACCGCTAAAAGGAGCCGTCTAGTCTCCATGTGTAGGAGGTGTGAACAGTACTGCTGTACGGCTGTTTGCTGGGGTGCAGAACATATTCTGAAGATGAATGTTTTTTTATCCTGCTCTGTATTCACATAACATTTCATACCAATCCACACAGTTTGGTAATGACAAGTAATACATTCAAACCTGTTGGAACTCCGGCTGCTCTTGTTTGGGCTTTTGTTGCATTGGTAGTTATTAATGTGGTTGTAATGAAATTGCAGTATATTTGACATTCAAGCCCATAGCGTACAAAGTCTGCTTAATATCAGGACTGAGACTGCAATCACTTGTTTTCACTGTTTTATACACACACAGGATACACTTCAGCTACATATGCAAGTAAGAATAGTGTTGTATGTTATCAGGTAGCTGCCCATTGTCCCCAAGGCCTATCACTCCGAAAACCCAATAGCATTTGTCTTTGCCTTCATTGGTTGTGTTGGTCACTTTTAGACATGAGAAGTGATATTAGTATAGGTAAGAATATTATCACCATCACGGTTCATGCCTTTGCCATGGTAGGAAATATAATATAGCTTCCAGGAAGGTCTGATGACATACTTTATAGAACAATTAGCCATGTGTTTCTTGTTTGGAGGGTTTGAAGCCTATTTTTGGAGCAATAAGCCTTCAGAACAATGCCTGTTTGCTTTGGAATAATTGGCTGAGGGACAATTGGGCTTTCAGTCTGATGTGATATTTTACGGTATTGGGGTTTCATAATAATAACGCTCTGGGTTTGATTCGAGCATTGGGACCTTTGTTGCATGTCATACCCATCTGTCTCCCACCATATCCAGTCTGCCTTTAAATCTGTCAAATAAAGGCAACAACCTTTAAACAAGGAAGAATAACAATAGTCTTATATATTCAGTACTTTTATACAAACATAACTGAAATGATTGAGACAATTCAAAAAATAATTCAAAGTTACAGGGTCAGAAAGACATTTTAAATTGTTTTTAAAGCAATGCAGGTTTTGAAATCGTGAGAGTTCAAATTAGAATTTCAATGAGAGGGCCCTGACAGCAAACGCATTACGCATTCATATCCCATTTACAGTGTGTTGTTTTTACTTTCTTTTATGTTCACTATGCATAGAAACAGCACTCCAAATGTGTGGTGCCACACAAAGACAGGAGTGTGATGAAAAGGCCTCATTGTTTAAACACGTTCATTTCAGGAGCTGTTGTCCTTGTGTCTATTGACACTGACTGTGTGAGCTGTAATTATCTCTCTGCACTGCCCACGCCATTAATTGCACAAGGCAATTAAAGTGAGTCTGCCTCTGCCTCTAATGTGACCTACTGCAACCATAGCTTCTCCTCTGCCAACCTGAGAGAAGTGACTGGGAGTGCTTTGGCAACCGAGCTCATCAGCGCTGTATTCCTGCAGCACAATGACTGACAGACACATGAGTATGTCCTTGTTTACCTAATCCTAATTCTAAACCACATTTCCGGAGGCTTGTCTGTTGGTCAGTTTACCTGTTGAGTGATGAGATTTCAAAAGAATGCTGCTGTGGCTCTCTGGGGGTTTGAGTCGGCGACAGCATCCAATCAAAACTGCCCACGTTGAAGCTCATTGCAGCAGAACAATTTAGTTTGTGTTGCCATCGAAGTGCAATCTGAGCAAAGGCACCAGTCGGTGTTTGCTCTCAGAAGCTCAGGTTCTGGTTGGTCCCCGCCTGTCGTTTCCTCCCTGCTGCAGATGCAACCGCAGTTTCGGGATCTCTCCGCGGCACTTTTTCGACGGTATAACATTCTCTGGCTCAAATAAATAAGACTGATTATCAGAGTCAGCCAAAACACCGTAGAACGTACACTGCTTGTACTGTGCAATACAAGCGACGATAACGAGGAAGTTTTCGTTTTTTTACACAATGGAACAACATGGGACAACATGTTTAGGAAGTTCATTTTTGAGTCACATCTACAACATGCAAGCCCCTGTGCTGGCTTCTCAGAGAAATCCAAGCTGAAAGAGCCTGTAGTTCTTTCTTGCCTCCAACTAAGTCACTGCAACGTCAAATGATGGCCCAACATAGCAGAACAGAAAACGTCCTCGATCGATATAGCACACATTGAGGAATTTATTGCTTCAACATCAACGCTGATTGGACATCTATCGTTAAACCTTAAATAGAAATCATGTGTTCTAAAATGAACCCTACATTTGTAATGTGGAACAGTGGAGAGTGATTCTTCTTTACAAAAACTTCTTTGGAACTCCGAAACTGAAAGTGTCTCGCAAGGACTGAAGAACACAAACACTGTGTGGCTCTTTCTGACGGCACACTGGCCTCTCATGCTTTGTCTGGAAGGGATGACAAGGCTTGGTGCAGTGCAGTTATCACAGACTCACTAACGTTGACACTAGGGTAGGACTGTACAGGCTATCACACACACACACACACACACACACACACACACACACACACACACACACACACACACACACACACACACACACACACACACACACACAGCTCTGGGGCTAGTAAAGAGAAACAGTGGTGGCATACAGATAGGACAGTGGGGGGAATCTTGTCGTATTCTTTATGCAAATGAGAATATAATTTATGGCAGAAGCAGATACACAAATGTAAGTAGCACTAGATACAAGTTTATTGCAGTGTATGAACATCCATTTGAAGATTCACTCCATCTGCTGAGTCTCACTTTGTGAGACCAATTATTGACTGACGTGTGTCAGGTGTGTGCAGAGAGGAGCCCGAGTGATCTGGCAGCTGATTGGTCTGTTGGCTGGAGTGTTCTGACAGTGATTGTTTGGCCAGACGACATCAAGCTATACAAGCAGCCAGGCCAGCCAGTTGACGCTGAGGCAGGACTCCCAGGCCATGTCTGAAATAATTCCCTTTTTAATAACTCAATACGCTAGACACTCAGTAGTTGGCTCTATGCTGACCAGTAAATGGAAATTTCAGACTCTGGAATCATAATTTTGCATCATTAAGTTTTTTTGTCTTGAACATTGTGTAGAGAAAACGTATTTCGCCAATAATATATATTGATGAGAAGCGTAACTTGCTTGAAAACGCCCCATTGCACAAAGTCTAAATAATAGAGCAGTGCTCTTGCAAAACTCGCCTGTTCGGAAGAGGCTGTTTGCTTGGCCTGTGGTGTTGATGCTTGCGGCTTTAGAACCGCTCATTCACACTCATAATGGGGCTCCCTTTGGTCCTGAGCGATACACATCCAAGCTACTGAGAAACGACGGGGAACTACAGTCTGTGTTCATGGGAAAAAACACGTCAGCCCGGCTAGTTGCGTTCAGAAACACCGGGGACACTCCGGTTCATGCAAGAAACACCCCCATGTAATAAGTTAGTATGGCACACTTACACAGTTTGAGTTACAATGGCAGAGTGGGTAAATACGTTTAAATAATAAATACGTTACGTCAAGTAAATGGAAATTGTGTTTCAATTAATAATGAATGGCTTTGAACGGACAAAAACACAGTTTTAAACCATTCACCTTCAGCTCCCATCACATCCAACGCGCAGGGTTCCTCCCATCATCTGAAGCCCTGCTCAGACACATCGACACAGATGTGTAGGCATTTCCCTTCATCATTTCACCCCCAACCGCACCTCGACTCCATCCTAAGATATTCCTGTACTACTCATGGAATCTCTACCCCCCCAAAGGGTTAGTCTAATCATTACTCTTCACATTTATTCATCTGAAGAAGCCACAGAGTGGCGAAACGTCAGGAGCTCTTTTTATTGCACTTAACTTTTAGCCTTGCTGATTTTTAAATATATTGTTTTTAGATCCATGTCACATTTCTTAAAGGTATTGTGCAACATGTTAAATGCAGTCTCTCCTCTTTGAACTGAAAGTTGCTAATAATACCATTTGTATAATAATAATAGCGAATAAATAAAATGGCTCTGTTCCTCCCTCATTGCGTATATATCCACAAGACCATCAGGGTTTTATATTGAGCAGAATAAGATAATGGCTCAAACCAAAGTGAGTGCTGGCCTCAGCATGGCCATCCTTAAACTTGTTTGGCTCCGCCAGTGGTCAGACTTTGTTTTGTTTGTTATGTTGGTCTTGCCCACCCTGAAGCCTAATTATAATGTGAATAAACCAGCATTTAATTTCCTGCGTTCCGTGTGGTCTGGTTCGGGGATTTGAAGAAAGACCGTCACTTTCATGTTGTGCCTAAGCCTCCCCGAGATGAGACAGTAAAATATCAAACATAGCACTCATTGGTGTGGACTGTGGAGGGAAGAAGCGTTGAAATCTAAGTTTCCTGAAGACCGAATAGAAACGGATGAAGCTGAATAAATAACTAAAAACACAACATAGATACATCTGATGAGTATGAAACTGATGTGAATACGAGTCGCTGCCAATCTCGCCCAGCAGGCTGAAAACTCACCTCTTCAAGTGGACTAAGTACTACCCTGAGCCTTCCACTCAGCACTTATTGTATTCATATTAGTTTGTTTCTGTTCTTTTGCTCTTGTTTAAAAAGGAGATGCACTTATGACTTCTGGTGACTAGTAGTTCTCTTGAATACTATGTTGAATACACTTACTGTAAGTCGCTTTGGATGAAAACGTCTGCTAAATGACTGTAATGTGATGTGATGTAATTATGCTATGGCCTAATTGTCATGTGATCTCAAACCAGTTGCAGGTCTAGGGGAGAATGAGAGGAGATCTTTTAAAATAACGATGTTGGTCCCTAGTAGAGCTCCAGACACACAGAGAATCTGTTCCGATGAGTACTGAAGGTCGTGAAGAGGCTTTTATGATTCTTTTCTTATGATTTCTCACACATTCTGTAGAATGAAATGATCAGCAGTGCTTAACAATTTTAACAATAAGCGAACATTGACATGTTAAACAAGGATAGTGTAACCTGTACTAATTAAAATGCTGCTGTTAAACCAAACTGATATGAATCTTGATGAAAACACATATATTGAATATGTAACTTACATAATGTGCATTAGCTCATATTGAGAAGGACCTATCTATTGCCCCTTGACCTTGTTTGTGATTGTAGGCAGTTGATACGTGTTCAAGGCGTAACATGGTCATATTCATATCTTGACCAGAGGGAATAACCTTTGATAGTTTTACCCTGGCTCTTTGTATCTCCTATGCTAAAGATTTAATCCAGAATCCCAGGTTAGTTTCGTCACTATGGAAGCTTCTGAATCCGTAGCACTTGGAGTGTCCAGGAATGTCCAGGAGTGTCATGCCTATTACATGTAGTAACCTGCATTTGAAAAAAGTACCTTGAAGTACGATTACTCAATTGAAAACATGATCTAGACTGCATTCCTGTGCTTGGGTGGCAAGGACTGAATATATAGCTTGAAGTACCTAAAGTAGTAGTTCTATATAGATGCAATGCTTGTGTAAAAACATGCTCATGTCTGGTATCTAAATGTAAACTCACATTTCTATTCATTTCAAAAACAAACAGATTTGACCTTTGGGGAAGATCAAGTCAAATGCACTGGCTTGAAAACCAGAGAAGCACCAAAGTCCATTTATTTTGCATTTGATGCCTGACGCTCGATTTCCATTTGTCTCCTGCCCATCCGGGAGGATGCATGAACTCTTTCTGTTGTGGGCTTGATGCCGAAACTCAGTTTTTTTTAAATCTACCTCCAATACTCAATGCACTGTGGCTGCAGTGCTCTGGATGGAGAATATCACAATGATATTATTCATATGCAGCCAGGTTTAGGTAATCCTTCCAACGCTGAGACCAAACCATAAAAAGGACGATGAATTATTGAAGAGCATCAGAGAAATAGGAAACCTTTCTCTGAATAGGATCAACCTTTTGGGAATGCTTCAAAGAGCATTCAATAGTCGGCAAAAAACCCCAGCCCTCTTCCTGCTTTATCCCTGTCGAAAAGCTCTGCCCTGGCTCTGAGAGGGAGAGAGGCAGATCGACAGAGGGAGGGGAGAGACTGAAAGCTCACCTATTGTTCACCCTTTATTTGCATGAAATTGTTTACCACCTTTTCATGCTGTTCTCTCTTTTTTCCATCCCTGTCCCCTACTGCTCCATTTTTTCTCGCTTTCTGCTCATTGTAACAGATACAGATGGTGGTTGCTGAGGCAGTCTTTGAGGACAATTAGCGTGTCCTGTATGTACAGTGTCGATTTTAAATGAGTGAGCATGTCCTTGAGTGGTCAGGTTGGAATGAAATATAATATCTAAAGTCTGGATGCCATGTATCTCTTTGTTTCTTCAGCAACAGAAAAAACTCAAACTCTTGAGTCCAGCAGTGCAAAGTTAGAGTAGTCAGTGGGAGGTTAGTTGTGGTGGATGCAAGGCGTAACATGTTGCCTCCAGCTATAATGGTGGGCACAAACTTGGTGCGGGGTGAAATCTTTGCCAGCTACCAAAAGCAAGAGCCAAGTTATTTTATTATCAGGAGCCAAGACATCTCCCAGCAATGTCTAACCACTGCTAAACGTATACCTCGGCCCATACATCCTGAGAGCACTTATATCTCAAGTGTTTCCCATGAAGCATCTCCTCCCCTCAGATACAGGTGTTTTACATCCTGCACCTAAAGTCCAGGTGAAGTAAAAAAATGTGTTCTGAGTTTGTCACACCACAGAAAAATGTTATATTAACCACTCAGCCAAATTTGAATGATTATGAAGATAATGAAAAAATATGCAGTATTCTCTACTCTGAAATACTGGGGGCCTGTCCGCTGAAGGATTTGAAACCACGCCCAATCGTGGGTAATGGGTTTATAACATATATATATATATAGTCTTCTTTTCGTTTCACTGAAGCGTGGTGGTTATATGACAGTTTCCCATTTCTTTACACATTTGCATTTTTATTGAACGCTGCAAGGTCTTTTGAGTCTCAGGGTTGGGTAGTAGAGGGCAGAAGTTCTTTTTTAGTTGCAGACAGTCCTTCAACATTGAGAGATATGATGGTCAGTGCTGGCCTTGGAGGTGGGCATTGGCCTCTCTTCCTGCTTCAGACTGGGGGCTGCTGTCGTTTGTTGAGCTTTTGGACATCATTGTCTTTCACTCGGCTTCAACGTCTTCGGTGAAATTTGCAGGTTTGTTTAAACCTGACAGGGAACGTGAACGCTTCTACCATGATTCCATGATCCCATGATATATATAGTAATAGTATATGTAACATGTTTGCCATGTCACTGCTGAGCGCCACTTTTGCAGAATGAAATAGTCCCCAACAAGTTTTCTGCTGTTGAAGTAACGTATGCTTAAAACTACAGTGGCCAGGGCAAAAACTTTCTTTAAAAAAAATGAAACCTACATTTGCAACAGTTGCATACAGTTCTTCAGTCAGAACAAATGTGCACGGTGTTGAGTGCTTCAGACAGGGTAGGAAAAAATCTTCTTCTCAAGTAATTTTTGTCCATAATTGACTAATGTTGATTGTCCGTGTCCTGTTTTGGATGCAGAGACAAAGGTCGGACAGTATTGAGAGACGGACCATCAAATCAGTTCGTCAGTTTTTGCTTTTTCATGCGTCTTTATGACAGTAAGAAAAAAATAAAATAATGCAAGCCTCATCCATTAATCAGGTGAACACTTCATGTGATTCCTTGTGTTTGGTACGTTGATGTTATTCAGCTGGATTTCTGCCAGCCCGCCCGGCTTTACTTACCTAGATTTACCTAATGGCTGTCTGTACCCACAGGGCAGATGCTACAGGCTAGATTTCCTGAGGCGTGTCACTTATATTGAATGATTTACTTTGTAAAACATGGCTTGCTTTATTCACTTTAACATATGTTAAAACATGCATGTACTTCTCAAAAGTGTGAGATAGATTTTGTCACAGTGGGGTTAAAGCAGAGGGACAGCAGAGGAAAGGGTGATATGTGAGAAGGATGTTGGACTGTGGAGATGAAGAAAGGATCGGACAGAGATGGATGAAGCGGCAAGAGAGATGTGCATTTCTATCTGTCTTCACTCTAAACGTCCATCTGTATCTATATCACTTTGTCCATCTTTATCCGGACTCACACACTGCCCCTGACTTCTTCTTCGCTCACTCATACTGATGGAATTTAGGGAAGAGGAGCGAGTGGAGAAAAGACAGACAGCCAGGCTGTATTCCTACGAGGATGTTTTCTGTCAGCATCACTTACCGATTGGCAATACCACCTCCACACACACACACACACACACACCTCAAAGACACAGACGTAGGGCACATATACACCTTAATGCATGCACTCACACATACAGCTGCTTACTGTTTAACAGATGGATGCAATAGTGTGTCCCTGGATCACCTGCTGCACAGCAATGAGCTTCTCAAGTTAGAGAGACAAAGGGAGTGAGGGGAGAGGGAGGGAGGTGAAAATGGAGAGGGGGAGGAAAGTGCGGGCTGAGAATGCTTTTGTGTTGTCAGCAGAAACATTGTTTTATGGATGCAGCGTTTACAGTGGTGCTGCCATATTTTGAGTGTGTGTGTGTGTGTGAGAGAGTGTTTGTTTTCTCCTTTGGATGTATTTGGCCTTACCTGTCCACAGGGATGAATTGAAGCTGTCAATGTGTTGCTTGTGTGCGTGAGTGCGAGATGTTTTGAGATGTATTAGGCCTGTCTTGGACACGTTGACTGTTTGTTTTAAGCTTGGCTGCAGGGCTTATGCATTCTTCATGAGAGTACTGTGCTTTATGTGTCAAACCCATTTGTTTTTGCCCAAATGCTCAGCGGAAGCACAAACACTCCGCAGACCTTTTTGTTTGTTCACCCACGTGCACGCTTGTTAAAGGCTCAGACACAGACGTGAGGACCGTTCGATCGCTATACTTTGAACATCCGATTTGACTCTCTGTCTAAGTCTTACATGCACGTATATGCATCTATTGGTCAAGGAATAAATCAGAAAAGAGCTGGTTTTGCACATTAATGAATCACTTTGTCTTCTTGTGTCTCTCTTGAATCCATGGGTACTTGAGTTTGAAACGTATCAAGGTAAACTCCAACTTCCAAAGCAATATGTACAGTTCCAACTTTTTCAAACTAAAATCGCTCCAGTTTTTAGGGGCTTAGTATGGCAGGACAAATGTTCCAGTGGGAGCAGTGGTTTTTGGATAGTTCTCTACTAAATAAATACTCCCAGTAGAAACAGTTCACAGTAAGTTTGTGTTCATGCTCACTCAGAATCTTAGAACATAGAATAATTAGAAACCTGCTAATTCAGCCACCTTTTGTACTTTCTCTTTCTGTACCACATGAGTCATCTCATTAGTTCAGGATTAACTCGTTTCTGGTTGCCGGGACTCTTCCGTATGCTGGATCCATCTTCTGAAACGTATCACACAGAATGAGAAATGACAGTTTATCCTTTGTGTTACCGGTATCAGACTTCAACTTTCATTTCAGCGTACATCCATACATTTTTTATCAGCATTTTTTTATGCTGACATATTACTACATGACCTGACTTGAACAGGTGAAGACTGTGAACAGAAACCTGGATAAAGTGTTTGCATGCAACATCATGGGTCCAAATGTTCACCCTCTTGGACTTTGATGTGCTTGGAGTTCAGACCTACACATGCCATGAATATTAGGTTGTTATTGACACTGTATCTGTTGTTGGGCACAATAATCTGAGGGATTGCAATTTGAAATTCAGTGATTACATTGCAGTTAATCATCCCAGTGAAGCTCTGTTCCTGAAATGTGTTGGGGCTCAGCTTGCTTGCTGGCTCACTGGAGTTTGATATCAGTTCGGCCTCCGTGTCTTCAGCAGTGTGTCACGACTTCAGATCAGACTTGTTCTCTACACCGGTCTCAAGGCAACTTTTTGAAGGTCTATTCTTGGAATCGACCACATTTTTACTTCGTCTTGTCTGGTCCCAGACAATCGGGACTCTGGAATCTATTTCAAGATGATTTGTTAACGTCAATACTGTGGTTGCTCAAACAAAAAAAGAAAATTCATCCACGTAAAATTCACCTCTGTCCTTCACTGTTCATCCAGAGGGCAGAAGAGGTCACGAAGCAATTGCAACAAGACAATTTATTAAATCAGCCTTTGATTATGACCCGGCATCTTATGACTCAGGAAAAACATGGCCCGAAGCCAACCTTACTTGGTAACCCTTGCTCTAGCGTATGCACCGGGCTTTCGAGTGACTACTGTACAAACCCGCCTGCGTCTTTATTAGATGCTCAGAGGAAATAATAGAGTGTAATGATCGAGTGCAAATACCCCAAAAACAACAACGCAGAGGACGAGTGGATGGGTCAGACAAACACAAGATTGTTGCTCGTGTCCCAAAGTGTTATTTTTGAAGTTACGTGCTTTTCGTACTTATTTTACATTTTTATGTTTTACTTTGCTTACGTACTTCTTTTTAGTCTGATGTTTTTCTAAAACCTGTTTTTGTCAATTCCAAACATTAACTACATGTTTATTAGAAGGGCACACTGGGCTACCAAGGGTCTGACCAAGCCTCAGTCTGGAGCAAGTTTCTTTGTTTGTTGATTTATTTATTTTTCGGGGACAATGCACACCAATCAGTTGC
This sequence comes from Lycodopsis pacificus, assembly GCA_028022725.1. Classification (NCBI taxonomy): domain Eukaryota; kingdom Metazoa; phylum Chordata; class Actinopteri; order Perciformes; family Zoarcidae; genus Lycodopsis; species Lycodopsis pacificus. Next base: position 17,208,588 of record CM051693.1, read on the forward strand.
ACTGTAAGTGAGCCAGAGTTAGCCAGAGAGGCTAATTTCCATCTGCTGTCCCCGGCCAGATGTTTCAAGGCAGCCTAAAATAACAAAATCTGGGAAAAGTTGGGATCTTTCAGATCAATTTCAGGAGTTCCTATGATTTGCATATTACTCTAAAAACTGAACAAAATTTCTCTTTTTAAATATTTTCAGTAATGCAATAAAATTAATCTGAATGTAATAAATTAATCTGAATTCTATTGTTTGGTTTTGTAATAGATGAATATTTGAACAGGCATGTGACACGCTGAGACGTTTGATTCAGATAGTTCGTTGTTTTTCTACGATGACGAGCAGCGGAGGATTCACTTCAAAAGACTGACGGGAAAAGACTGAGCAGTAAACTGAACAAACATGCAAACTCCAGGCACATCGAAGCTGCAGGGTTAGGTGGGATCACTTTTTAAAAAGGTGCATCTTCAGGATTTATTGCAGCTAAAGTTTCTGAAAGCCATGAAGTTACTGTTGAGAAGAAAAGATCTTATTTGTGCAAAGTCGTTGATATCGTGAGGCTGCTGTTTAAACTCTGAGCTCCTATCTGTGGACACACGTCGGGAAACGAGTCGGAATAGAACGGCATTCTGTTGAGGTTTGCAGCTTCTTCTCTAAGACAAGCTGTGATTGTAAAAACATCAAATTATTTGAATACTTCAATCGACATTTACATAACAGTCATTGTCATATGTGCAACCGCGTTTCATGCAGACATTGCAGAGATAGTGCGGGGTGCTGGCTTCTTGTCTATAGTTGAAGATGAGGCCGGGTCTTCCACAACTGAACAGCGTTTTTTGTGCCCAATGCTGGTTGCATCATCAACTTATTGAGATCCAGAACCTGCTGAATATGAAACAACTGAAATAGTGCAACTCTGTGTGACAAGACAGACGTGCAAGTGGCAACCTGTGAATTCAGTTAAAACTCAGAAATGGAATTCAGCCTCTCATCCAGACATAAACACGGTCACTGAAACATTCACCCTCTCCTTGTTGGAACGGAGATGGAGGTTGTCTGAGCCCCTGCTGTAGAACTTGAGCATCTTCATCAGCCTGTTCAAAAGAAGCGGATCTGTTGAAGATGCTACAGTTGGCACTGACTTTGACTGCTGGTTCTGCCATCTCTGAGAGAAGTTCTTCTGCAATATAGAGAGTTTGGAACTGGCTCGGGAAGATGGAAGCAGCAAGGTTCTCATCAAGGTTCTTCAAAGCTGTCACCTGAGAAGATGGTTGAGAAATATCTGTCGACGTTCGATAGATACCATCATTGACTGTTTGTTCAGGACCACACAGATAATAGTTGATATGCATAATAACACCTTCGGATGAGCATGAGTCACAACATCGTACTGGAGGTGAATCTATTTTGTAATTTGTTTATCATTATGGATAATCTGCTGAACTCAATCTGACTCTATGATGATTAGTCTGCACACTCTTGTGACTGAGAGATTTGTTTCCTTTTTTGATAAACAAAATATTGTATTCCATTTACATCCATTGTATGGAGGTGGCAGCAGAGATGTTGGAGGAAGTCGTGTCAGAACGTCGTCTTCCTGCACAGCAAAATACCTCTGGGGTTGTGAGAATGTCTTTCTCTGTATTTGGGTAAACTAACCACTAACGGGTCACTAAGACCACAGATACTTGTTCTGACTGCAGAGAATCATTGTTACTAATATATTCTGTTATTAATACTCTGTTGAGTGAAAAACCACCTCTTATCCATTCAAAGGTAAGGCAACACAAAGAATGAGTTCAGTGTTTGGGTAACTTTGTCTCCTGTGTCCTCTGGAGATGCAGGTGTGTAGATTGTTTAAATGTAAAAGCGAAAAGAATACACAATAAGCTGCTGGTGCACAGTGCAATGACAGGGGACGAATGAGCACGGATCCATATGCTAACCAATATGCAGCTCATCTGTACTTTTTTTCATTTTGCAAAACAAGCGAACTTGTTTGAGGCGGTGGCAGTGAGGCCTGTAGGTGGACACCAGACACTTGTGTTTCCAATGAATCTGCTCATTGTCCATTATACTCTTAGCGTGTATGTATCAAACTCATCTTCCTGTTGATGTCACGCTGCTTTGACTGCTAATGACACCGTTTCAAGCGTCAAATGATTGCACTGAGCCTTTGATGAAAGGAAGTCCGTACAGACACACATGTCGAAGTCCCTTTCCGCCGCCATGACACCGCCACACATCGCTCTCGCCGGGCGAGGCATTTTGTAATTCGATTAGCTTGCGCTCCTTTTTCATGTCCACCTGAGCCTTTGTATGCCACCGCTCTCTTCCTCCGCTGCAGCGTGTGGATGCTCACTGCAACATGGACTCAGGATTGATTTATTAGCTAGGAGGCCTAGCTTTTGATGCCCTTTTTAAAAGCCCTTTCATCTGAATACTAATCACAGAGAAATGCGGAATACGTTCCGTTCTTGTGTCTTTCTGTGAGTACGCACAGATTGAGCCCAGACATGCTTCTCGTTTCAGTGCATTCTACAGATATCCATCAGACCGCATGGCAAGATATCTGAACATGTTCTGCAATATATGTATTTTGTATATTTTGCTGAAGTGGCTGTTTGTTTTTTGGTGTGCAACCCCCTTCTGTGTCCGTCCGTGCCTCTGTCCTCGCCCCAGGTCCACATGCTGCAGGTACTGAGTAGACACACCCAACCAGCCATCTGTCAGCACACACACCAGCTCCACGTGTATCCACACAGAGGGGTGTGCATGTGCGAGTGCACGCATGCGCGTACATTGGCGTTATTTTCTCATGTGTGTGGCCGAAGGATCTGTGCGTTCCTACACACGCATCTGCATCATGTTGCCTCAGGAAGAGCTTTGAGCCGTCCCCAGGAAAGCCTTTGGGATCGGGTCGGGGAGGCTTCAGGGAATGTGTGTGCAAAGCTGTCGGATGGATTTGTGTCCATCGCGGCTGCGTTCGGCCCTGAGGCCGTGACAGAAGATCAGAACAGAGACTCTGTACAAAGGAGCAGCAGATACAGTGCAGACAGCCCAACTAACCCTTTAAAGTAGAGCAGTGACGGAGGTGTGTGTGTGAACTTACGGTCCTGACACATTCCATACGTCTCTCATTCCTGTGATTTTGTTTATTTTACAATATGTTCTTTACATTCTTTCTACTATACGAGTGTAGTGTTTATGTCCTTAACTGTATGTTTCTGTTTCTTTTGCTGTGAATAGAAATGTTGTTATAATACAATGCCTTCACTGAAGCCTCAGTCAATACAATGTGTGCCAAACAACACGATGACGATGCCTATGATTTAGCTTGAACTGCATTCATCATCCATTTACTGTTTATTTGCAATAACGCCACAGCTGACTGCCACAACTGCAAAAGCAATATACAACGAGCCCGATATGAAAGGAAGCGTCGCTGCACACAGACAGAGTTCGAGGCCATCTGTGGGTGAATGACAAAGAGCTTTAGCTCCTCACGCTTTAGTTTTCTTTCTGCTACTTTACTAATCGTTGGATTGAGCTCTCCTGTATTTATTTGCACTCATCAGTGGAATGAAAGACGTTCATGATGAAATGAACGTAGCATGGCGTGAAAGAGAGAACGTGCAGTGTGCTTGTAAACACTTGACCCTATATCCTCCCACTGAGATGTCTCGTACATAAGAAGTAGTGCAGCGTGTCAGGATGACAAGAAGATGAGAGAAAACACACAACAGTTGCATCATGATTGTAACATCTGAGCCCTTTATGATTTATTCATGCTGCTTATTTGTTACTGGGGTAGCCATGTTTTTGCTAACGGAGGGAAATGTATGTCTTGGGGGAATGCAGGGTGGATCCAACAAAAACGGCAAAATGATCAATGAATTCATCAATTTGTCACTTACTGATTCAGGCAGATGGAGAGTCAGATATTTGAAAGACGGGCTCGTTACTTTGTGTAACAATAACACTGCAGCTTCCCACTGGTGCTCCTTATGCACTGAAACCCAAACATTCCTATTTTGGTTGTACGTACTTTTTCATCAGAATGCAATTTATGGATTTCAAAAGCATTTCCCCGGTGACCTGAGGAAGGCGTCTGCATTAGGCCCTTGTTGTGTAAATGTATCATGAATCATCAGTGTGTGTTACCTACAGTTACCTTCAGGTGGTGATAATGTCTTTCTGTCACAGGACCCCATTGAGAAAAACAGTAAAGACGACTGTAAACAGCTCGTCTGATGCTCTGCCTACCAGCACATTTAAATATCACTAATTAACCGATTTATGTCTTGAAGTAGAATCTTAAATGTGATTTTACTTTACGAGGGTTATGTGGACCTGTAGCTGGCCGGAGTCTCTCGTGTTGCCTGGCTACTCCTAACCATTACACTGTGTGCTCTTGAGTCAGTCTGTCCTCCCTTTGGAGAGCATCTCCCTCCCATTAAAGTTGTCTTTACTGGTGGCAATCTGCACCGCTCGGGCCAAATTCTCTCCTTTCCAAGATTAGTTGTTTGCCTTTTATCAGACAGATGACAGAAACAGGGGGAGGGAGGGAGGGAGAGAGAGAGCGGCATGACAACAACATGTACACAGCATGTCTGCAAACATTCGGCTACCAAGGCAAACCCGGTGCATGTCTTTTCACTTGACACTGGTGCATTTGTGTCAAATGGCAAACTATCGTTACAGTCTTTGTACGGACTGAATGAAGAAGATATAACTTGCTAATCGGGCTTCAGGATCGAGGATCGTGTTCCTAGCTGATGCCCGTTTCCAGTCTATGCGAAGCAAAGCTCAGCAGCTGCAGGCACCAGCTACATATTTAATGTACGGCCATCAAGGTACATCTCGATCAAATGTCAGATACATATACACAATAGATGTAAACAAGCAATAATGTGATTGATATAAATGTGAGAACACAGAGATGAAGAGCATATTTAAGCTTTCAAACTGTACTTTAACCGCCTCCGCTGTTAATGGTGCCCTTTTCCCTGGAACTCAGTCACAGGCAGGCTGCTTCAGGCTGCTTCAGGCTGCTTCAGGCTGCTTCAGGCTCCTTCAGGCTCTTTCTGCTTTCAGCTTTTAATTGCACGACTCAGCCGCTCAACAGGCACATCGTGGGAGAACCAGTCTCACCAGGTAGACGGCAGAAGTTCATTATCTTTCAAGAGGGACTGAATCAATAATGTTTAGAATGAAAACGGTTCCGCTATAGAACGTTCTTCAAATAGTTCACGATGTCATGTGACATATAACACTTTCAGAGGTAAGTGGTATATCCCTTCACTTGATCTATATCGAGGTGAACTTTGAAAGATGAAAAATATTGACTATCAAATTTCTGCTCCCTCACCCTTCAATAAAGAGTTCTAACACAGAAATAGCTCCTCGGGGAGAGAAGTCATGTTCATTTGAAAGTTACAACAAAGTACAAAAAGTGTTAATTATTCTCATGCGGGTTTGACCTTTTGTTCAATGATTATCATACATCATTATAAACACAATTGGGAAATGATCTCCTCACACCTCTGTTGTCTGTTAATAGACGGTGTGTTCGGTATGTTAATAGTGTCTGTTGTCTGTTAATAGTCGCGGATCATTAATGCTGAATATATATTTAATCAATACCTCACGACAGGCCGTGGTGTGTTGAGGTTGTATCTCAGCTAAGTTGTGTGTTTACGTACAACCCTCACATGTTAATGTTCAACAGCACATGTTCAGAAAGAGCCACAAAGCACAATATTTTAAAATGACATCATCCGAGTTAAAAACAGCCAAGAAGATGGACTTTAGTTTTTCACAGGTTGCATGGATCATAGATTTTAAAACGGCATTTTTGGTCCGCTAACAACTCTCTGTTTTGTGTCCGATGTTGTAGAAAAAGTCAAATGTATTTTAGATGTCTTGGTCTCATGATCTTGGTCTCATGATGGCGCTCACTAGTTTTGTATTATCTCTAACTTTTCTCAAGAAAGCCGTTCAAATCGTGCATGAAGCAGTAAGCTGAGCAGACGATCACCTTGAGGAGGAAACAGCCGCTGACACAACAAACTAACAGCTACGCTGCTAAACTCTTCTTCCTGTCTGACTCTGACATTCACTGCACTACTGACGCCGGTTTGCAGTCCAGAAAGCTAATTAGCTGCTCAGCTGCAGCACATTACAACATTTCAATGTCCTTCAAAGTTCACTTTGTCTGGTTAGATGCTGGTGTGGTCCTTATTCTTCAGTGATGTAGCTATAACACGTTCATTTACTTTGTCTCTTCTTCCTTATGGTATATTTTTACCACAAAGAATCAACGACTCGATGTGATTTCAGTTTGACTTTAAAACCTGTTTTGGTGGCATAATTCATGAAGTAGAGCGCAGGGGACACTCGCCCTGCGTCTCATAGCAAAGACACAACACATCGCCCTCAAAGGAAAGTAAGAAACGTGGAGGTCTGAGAGGGGCGTAGGTCAGGTGATGCAGAGTCACCATCCTTCACAGAGATATTCCCTCACCGGTGTGAGGACGCTCACTTAGGGATGCGGTCTGGCAACTAGAAAGACGAGTGCACAGTATTAACATCGGCCAGGATGTTCGTCATCATCATCATCATCATCATCATCATCATCATCATCATCATCATCATCATCATCATCTTCATCTTCATCTTCATCTTCTGCGGCCGGTGGATTGGGCGAATGTTTTCTTTTAGACTCTTTCAAAAATCAACGTCATCTGTAAAACCCGTCTCTTAGGCAGTACGTGTGTACAGTAAGAACAGCAAATACATTTTGAAAGAACTTGATGCCGCCCAGATCACAAAGCATGACTGACAGTTTATTCCATTTGATTTATTTACCATATATATATATATATATATATATTAGTAGTATTTTAACCAGCCTATGATATTTAAACATGTCATCGAGCAGGTCGAATGTAAACTGCTTCATGGGATCATTCAGTAATCCTGTATGGGATTATCTGTCGTGTGTCATCCGCCTGTACAGCATCACAGACTGTCTATCGGACCATGTTGAAACCCTAACAACTGTTATTCCACAGCTTGGCCCGGCTCTGTTGTCAGATCAGGTTTCTGATGAAGACAACCTGCGTTTAAGAAAGGCTCAGTCGTTCTATTGTTACACAAGAGTTATTTTGGGATCCATCAAACCCTCTGCTTGACATCATTGTAACTCGTTACCACAAATAATAACAGCATGTAGCAACAGCTACTTCAGATGTTAACTGAATGCACCATCAGGCCTGCTGACATGCTGCACACCTGCTTATTGTTCAGCTGGCGCTGTAACAGTCATCCAGGAAGCACGCGCTGAACTTCTTACCTCTTAAGTCAAAAGACATAAAGGATGTGTTGGACAGTGGAACGGGCCGAACAGAAGTCCAGTAAGAGAGAGATGTGATATGATGTGTGAGTGAGACACCACATGGCTCAGGTGATAGATGAGCAGAGTCTCCACTGCTGAATCAGACAGAGGACAACATGGCTGTTGACTGGCTGAAGAGGCAGCTCCAGCCTCCCCTTCATCCCACTCGCAGGGTGCTGTTATGTATAAACTCTGTCGGCAGAGTTTGTGCTGATTTTAAAACAGGCCCGGGGCTGATCACAAGCAAACAGTGAACAGTCAAAAGACAACTCCGCACTGAAGACTATCGGCCAAAGTTTAACAGCTCCTGATGTGCAGCTTCTAAGCTCAGCTGGTCTTCTGAAGTGCAAAAGAGCGCATTTATATTTTTGATCGATGTCTACTTCTAAATAAGACATAAATGTGTGAGGATGTAGGTTAGCTATAACTAAACTACATTTAGAAACGCTTCTCTTCTCGATCTCTGCCAGGTTTGAAGAGGTTGTTTTTCTGCTGCAGCCAATTAAGCGTAAACTCAATTACAGCAGCGCAACATGATTCTCACATGACTGGGAAGGGAAATATTATCATTTCCTCTGCTAAACATCAGCTAACTCTCCTCCCTGGGTGTGAAACAGTCTCTAAGTCCACTCAACTCAACAGGCAAAAGGCAGTGGAGCAGTGGAGCTCGTCAGTGGGAAACTCCTGATCAGTTCATCATCCGACGCTGTTCTCGGGAAAACTGCCAACTGTGTTTTCTGATCCCGTCCATTGTCACAGATGACGCTCCCGACTGTTTCATTTTGCATTGATGTGCATGGGGATGTAGATTTGACTGAGAGATGTAAGAGAAGAGAAGGATGAATCGCTGGAATTATGGCACTGATTGATTCACATTCCAGTAGACTGGGTGTAGATCACATCATGGACTGATACGGTTAATTATTAGTAACCACTGACTTACTCATGTCTGTATGATTGGCTTGATACTGCTGTACTGTGCACCAGGATCCATACATTGTACTTCATGCCTCCACTCATCATGATAATGAACCATTAGCAGGGTTTTTAATTTTACTTTCAAATGTTTCAATGACAATTTTTTATGTGTTTATTTAAGAAAGTCAGTGAAATGTTACGGTCAGAACTTAGAGCCAAACACAGGTTTGAGGTTTTGCCGCATGTGTTCTCCCTGAACTCGTATGAGAACGTACGTCTCTCCACCAAACCAACCACGGCCCTTCATTCTTCAGTAACAAAGAGTCTTGAAACACCTAACAGGTAACAGACCGGATACTGACTTGGTCGGATCAGCAACAGAATGTGAAAAAAAGGAGTGTTGACAATAGTAAATATCAAAGTTGAGTTTCTGTTATGTTGTGTGTTTCCAAATAGTATTCTGAGACGTTTTCAACGGTCTCTGACTGACTCAACAAGAGGAACGTTTGTTCGGTATGTGACATTTCATCTCTGTATGTGACCTGTATATAAAACCTCCACATCTCCCAACCATCAATGTCTTGTTCAGTCTCACGGGGTGAAGCTGGTAAAGGTCTCCAGGGTTCCTCTGGTCTGCAGCCCATCACACACGTTTACAGATATCTGTAATAAGACAGCCCGGCTCCATCTCCTGTAGATACGAGCTCCGTCCTTTTGAGTCTGGACATTATTCATTGTCGAATAGTCCCTTTCAAATACACCAAATGGTGTGTATATATATATATATATATATATATATATATATATATAAAGCTGAAAATGCCCAATCTGACATTGACAAAATAACCATGTGACCAGCAGTGCTCCCCAGAAGACACAAACAGCACTTCCTGGCTCCTCCTCCAGTGGGTTCCAGGACTCTGCAGTGCTGGGGGAACCCCACAGTTCTTGATGAATGTCTGACTGCTTCTTCTAGTTTGAACTTATTGTGCACCATCCAGACTATCAACTTCTTTGTAGCCTCTGTGGCCACAACAACTTTAATTGCAAGAACAGCCAGAGTCATTTTTACCCCAGGAAGGAGCAGATTACTTCATTTTGTCCCTCAACACAAGCTAAGTGGAATACAAACACTCGGAGAGATGCACACAACAGACTCAAAGCAAGCCGAGCCCGTGTACATGAGCACAGGTGGAACTTTCAAACCTCATCACCCTGCAACGCTGTATTTGCTGAAGACTAATGGCTGCAAATTGATTTTCTTATGGCCCGATGAGTAGGACTTCAATGGAGGATTTCCCAGGACTGTTTCTCAGAGCAGAGTGGTGGATCACAAAAGAGAGCCAAGGCCATGACGTCATGTCCAGGCTATAGCCTCTGTTCCACTAGCTCGCGTTCCACTAGCTCGCGTTCCACTAGCTCGCGTTCCACTAGCTCGCGTTCCACTAGCTCGCGTTCCACTAGCTCGTGTTCCACTGGCTTGTGTAGCCCAATGCAATCCCAGTACCTCTCATTATCTTTCTTTCTGAGCCTTGACGTTTAGCCCGCAAAGTTCTGCGGCTTTTAGGAAATGGTGTTTTAAATACAGATGAAGAAAAGACTGTTTCAATGAACAGACATTGAACAAACGACTGTCCTTATCTAATCACATGAGGACATGTGACATAGTGTTGAGAGACACGGTGTGGTAAAGGAGTAAAAAGAGACCTAAACTTACAACTATGCTTCCATGCAATGATGGCGATGGACCATTACGGTGTATTTGTCTATAACTGATGATGAAAGTCTCCACAGCTCAAGTCAAGACTTAGACTCAACTTGCATGGGAGCATAGATAACAATCACTGAGCAACAGAAGCATGAAGAGCGTCACAGTCATACACCATCTGCAGTTCTCTTCTTCAACACACAGTAGTTCTACTACTATATAATAATAAGGAAGCATGGCCCCAGTACAGCTGTAGGCAACGCAAACAGGAAGTTCAACAATGATCTTTCAGACAGCTACAACTCAGAGTAAATCTAATTTTCGGGATAAACAACATCCCCGTCGGGGCGCTGGAAGCACCGCTTAATAAATAGGAACTGTGCTGATTAAGTCTGGACGTCTGGTCATATCTTACCCAAAGTGACTTAAAGCATTGTTTTAAGTGTGGTAAACAATGTTAAGGCTCTTTAATTACACAGCTGAGGGGGAACATCAAGATTAATGTGTGGCTGCTGTAATGCAGGGCCGTTCAAACATTCCTCTGAACGACACAAACACAAACAATTAGGATCTGCACAGAATCAACCCAAGCTGTAGTCTCATGAGGTTGTGCTTCTTTTGATTAAAAGCCGCCGTTGGGCATGAGCGGTGTCCGGGTGTGTTTGTGTGCAGGCCTGCACTGCAGCAATCTACTTAGACAAGTGACTTTGTTAAGCTGTGCTTGATCTCCTCAGTGCATGTGCGTATTAGCTTTCTGTTTGTGTGCACGTGTGTGTTTATGTGATGGTACTGTCTAAAGCCTGGCCCAGCTCCTGCTCAGGAACAGTAGCCCTTCATAAATAATGTTGGATACAGATTGTGACAAAACCTTGAGGTAACCGAACAAACATCATGCCCCAGAGACCTGTGAAGATCAAGCACCACGCTGACGCCTCACGGTGTGTGTGTGTGTGTGTGTGTGTGTGCGGTTACACATATTAAGTGACTTTACCACAGCTACTGAGCATGCACATGCCCCAGAGAGCAACACAAATACAACTAGCATGACACGGTAATGTGTGTGTGTGTGTATGTGTATGTGTGTGTGTGTGTGTGTGTGTGCGTGTGTGTGTGCGTATCCAAATCACACCACCGTAGCACAGCTGTATCCGGGCTAAAGCAACAGGAGATAGCAGGCACTTGTCTCTGGTACTAAATGAATGCTTGAAGTCTGCGAGGACATCGCATACAAAGCAACAGACCAGCCTGTCATCAGTAACGTATTAAAGCCATTCATCCAGCGCATTGTGTTCCTTTAAGGACAGCAGTGCTCTGCTCACACAGTGATGGCTCTTCTGGGGGAAGTGGTTCTATATTGAGAATGATGGTTTCTACTTTGTTCTGCTTCACTCTTGACTTCTTGCTGTTTGTGGTTTTTATGAGCCAAATATTTTTGAGTGCATTCACACTTTCAGTAAGAACATGAAGTTGGTTCAATTGAAAGAGTCTTCATCAGACGGTACAAGAAGTCTCGAGACTTTGGTAGATGTTAGCGAGACAGATTCTATCACATGTTAAAGCATGAAGCTGGTTCTTTAAAGGAGTCGCGTTATGACTCGAGCGTCATGATATAGTGATGAGTACTGCTGTGTGCCTCCCTGCCTGAGGGTGGTGCTGTTTACACTGCGTCTGTGTGTGTGTGTGTGTCTGTGGAGTTGCAGGTGATTGGACTGGGGACTCGTGAGGCCGGAGAGAAGAAGGAACCTGTGGAGAACGGCTCCCAACCGGGCCGTGCTGCACAGCCAAGGAGGTCACGATGGGACAGATCGTTGTAATCGAACCACAGTCCATGTAGTAATAAAGATTGTTTTGTTTATTGATTTGGGCCAGGCTCACCCCGACGCTTATTGCTAAAAACAAGTGTGTAAATGAATCAATATTATGGACTGTATGACAGCGGCCCTTCTTGGGAGTGGCAGAGAGAGGGAGACCCAGGTTCCCTTAGACCGGAACAGCAGCCGTCTCGCTAAATCCATGAAAAATAGCAGCAGAGAAATGTCCCGTTCTGGATTTGTGTAAGTCGACTAAAAGAGAGAACACGACAACATAATCCTTCAACCTCCTTCAAGCTCTGTGATGACAACAGATTCACGTGACTGTCCCAAAAACGTCAACCGGCAACAAATGCACAGACGCACACGTGTTCATTCAGCACACAAACGAACTGAACTGACTTTCCACTCGTCATGTAACTCAACATGTACATGACTAATATTCAGCAGATATGTGTGTTCACATATGAATATGTCGAGGTTTCTCTAGATTGTGACGGTGCTCTTTCTCCTCCAGTTGAAAGGAGGTCTGTTGTAGCCTGTGGCTTCTTTCCTGACACACGTCTTATTCTGTGTCTGACTATCAGGCGAGAGAAGCTCACAAAACCAAACATTTCATAACTTTTAGTGGGAAAAACTTGTCAGAGAATAGAAACTTGTTGTACGTTTAACGGGCCAAGGCTCCATTCAAATGAATCAAGTGAAATGCTAATGACCGGGATGTTAAGTTAGTGTTTCTGCTATATTTGTTCTTTCATACTAAATGGCTCCTTATGTGCGTCATTGTTTAACCATTTAATTAAATCATTGCATCGCTAATTGACACTTTCTGACGAAACACAGTAGGACATCTTATTCTTGGTTATTTATATGCAGCTTTTGTATCAGATAATGGAAGAAGTGGGGGGGGAATTAAAGTAGAAACAATTCCTAATTGTGGCATTTTTACCAAGAAAACGTGTCTGTTCTTGAGATGTGAACAGAGCAGCCAGAGAACTCAAAGGTATGTGATTGCTTTGCGTTGATGATTAGAAAGTGTTGGATTTCTCTCCACTGAGTTTGCGGTGCTGTTGAGCATCTCCCGCTCAACATTTCTAAGTTTTAAGCAAATCCCTTTCAGGAGGAATTTGCCTGCATGCTGACTATAACCAATGGATAGGAATGTGTGTCAGCTGCTTTTATGCTGAGCGCTGGAGTATTTCCACCGTGCCCTTTTCAGCAGCACTGAGTTGGAGATAGACTGTCGCCACCGGCTAGTCTTATAGGTGCGCAAACTCAGATTTGCCCTTTTCATTTTCTGTTTCCTCTGTAGCGGGAGAACGATGTTGTATGCATCTTCTATGGAGCACAGTCTGGGAGTAGTGCAGTCTGAGTGATATTTCTCTCGTCTCTTCTTCTCCCCCTGCTTCCGTCCTTTCTCTTCACCTCCTCTCTCATCCCTCCATTGTTTCCATGTCATCTCCCTGAACCTCATCTGTCTGAATCTTTTCTGCCTCTTATACTTTAATTGCCTCAGCAGAATGTACTGTGTATGCATGAGGTGAATTACAATTACCGCATGCATTGAATCTGAAGGGTTTAATTACAAAATTCTAAATTTGGGGAAATGTGCACACTTGTAATCACTCTTGAAATCAGACGAGAATGAATCTAATTTAATATGTACACAGGTGATATGTAAGTTTAATTTGAACTAGCTGGAGTTCCTTCCTGTATGGAAGATATGTCGATTTAAAATAACACTTTTCATCTCTTCATTATATCCGAATTCTGCTAAAGCCTTCGTCTGCTCTGCTCCTCCTCTTTTATTTTCTCATTCTCTCTCTTTCTCTCTCACTCTCCAGGCTTTTCCCATAACAATTTCTTTTTTGCCATCATCCATCTTACTCTGTTTTGCTCCCTCCCTCCTCGCTGTTCATCTCTGAGGCATATGAGAAATGACACTGGACAAGTCCTTGCTGCTTTATTAATCCTTTAAGCTTCTGGAAGGAGCCACAAATGCAACTGCTCCCATTCAAATCAATAGCAGCAACTCCCAATTGCCATATCTGTGGACTGCTCGAATGTGTTTCATTTTTATACACTCAAACCATGAAGAATGCACACTTCCAGTACCAACACACACACACATGCATCACGGCCCTGGCTCCCTGTGACCAGGCCTCTGCTAACCAGCCTCCTGCAGGAACAATTCACGGGCTGCTCAGTCAAATGGAACTGTAACCCACGGGCCTGTGGAGCAGCCCCGGTCATAAACTCTCTCACACACACACACACTCACACGGCTATCATCGCCGACACACACACACACACACACACACTCTGTCCTCACCGGGACCAGAACATCACTGCGACAGATGAAGGCAGGGAACAGTGTTTTTCTGCTGTTTTGCCCGTCACAGATTTCCATTACAAAGTCTTGCCGTGAGTCTGAGAGAGCGAGGGCCTATTGAAAAACGGACAGGCTCCAAAATGCTGCTAGTCAGAGCCCATCAGCGCTGCGTTTTCCCTGCTGAATGGCTTGTCAGTGGAGGGTGGAGATGGGCTTTGTGTGAGAGGTAGGACTGAGCTGTGTTGGGCCAGACAATGGGTGGGCGCTGATGTCAACTCCAGAGAGTGCATTCAAGGTTCATCATCTGGTGTGTTATAAAGCTCCTGAACAAAATGTTCCTTTCATCTCTTCCCAATCTCTCTTCTCCTTCTTTTATTCACACATTTCAGCATTTTCGCCCAATCATCTTTTTGTGCTTATGCTTCTTTGCTTTACTTGCATAACTAAGAAGAATGCGGTGCCGTTATATACACATTAACGTTATTCTGCCAGTTGTGATTGCAAATGCAGTAATTATTTGGCAGTTTTTATTTCCTGAATAGCGGGATGATATTAAGGCCGTCGCTGATTCACCAGTGTGTTTGATGGAAGCAGAGCAAGCTTACGGGAAAATAAATTATATTCCAGAGTTTGAATGAACACAAAATAACAGCAGAGCAGACAATAAAACACATGCAAACCTGTTTTACATACGATGTGGTGGCATGCACGAGCACATGCACATTCTGTCTCCAGCAGAACAATCACAGCACAGGTCCACTGCTGCCTTCAAAGTAAACTACTGGTTTACCTGATAAGTGACTTAGTGGTCCTGTAGATGACGAGTAGCTTGTGTGTGTGAGGCTTCTGAGGTGTTCGGTGTGTTAACGAGGTGTAAGGGGCTGCACTGGTGGGCGTGTGTTTAGGTATTGTTGAGATGGTAAAATGTGATCCAGGAAAGCCGGGTTGAGTAATGGATTCGTTAAGCTGACACCAAAAGAAGAATCTCTGTAACTCTGTAAAGTCATCGTCACACTGAAAGGGACAGAATGATGCAGCCAGGCCTTTGGCTGGGTTCTGCACTAGTACCAGTGCTAGGCCTCGTCTTGTTGAGGGGCCCGATGTCACAGTCTAGCTTTGAATGATTCACATTCTTGAAGACAACAGAATTGAAAGTGCACTTTCAACTAACTCCATGTAAACACGGGGCAGGTGGCTTTCATCCATGAGACCGAGTGTCCCGTACGTAAACAGAAAGGTTGACATTGACGTGTTTTCACGTAAGTCCTGAGTCATGCTAAACATCAGAATCAGAATCAGAATCAGAATCAGCTTTATTGGCCATGTGTGCTTACGCATACATGGAATTTGTCTCCGGTTTCCACTCCGCTCTCAATGTACAAACACAAATTTACAATAAAAAAAAGTAGAACGGATGTAGGTATAAACATTTAGCTATAATACAAGTATAAATATATATACAATAGAAGAAAAAAATGTGTATATATATATATACATGTGAACATCAACCTATAGACAATGGCATGAGTTGTAAGTGGTGGTAATAGTGTGGTAAACCTATTTATTGTTCATGAGAGTGACGGCTAGTGGAAAGAAGCTGTTCCTGTGTCTGGTGGTCTTGGCGTACAGAGCCCTGTAGCGCCTACCAGAGGGGAGGAGTTGGAACAGCTTGTGTCCAGGGTGTGAAGGGTCTGCAGTGATCTTTCCTGCACGTTTCCTGACTCTGGAGGTGTACAAGTCCAGGATGGAGGGCAGGCTGGAACCAATGATCCTCTCCGCAGACCTAACAATCCGTTGAAGTCTGTTTCTGTCCTGTTTGGTGGCCGATCCAAACCACACAGTGATGGAAGAACAGAGAACAGACTGGATGATGGCTGAGTAGAAAAGAATCAGCAGCTCCTGAGGCAGGTTGAACTTCCTGAGCTGGCGCAGAAAGTATAACCTCTGCTGGGCCTTTTTCCTGATGGTGTCGATGTTGGGAGCCCACTTCAGGTCCCGGGAGATTGTGGATCCCAGAAACTTGAAGGTCTCCACAGCAGACACGGTGTTGTTGAGTATGGTGAGGGGGGGCAGTGATGGGGGGCTCCTCCTGAAGTCCACTGTCATCTCCACAGTCTTGAGCTTGTTCAACATGGCCATGGCATGAAGCTCAGGGCCACTGGCCAAGCATTGATATTTGACAAGTTGGGAGCGAGAGAGAATGTGTTGAACTGAGAGCATATCTGGTGCCTCCACATGGCTCTCAACATGGCCACGGCTGAGCCAGCGGCTAGCAGCTAACAGCTAACAGGGGGCAGTGGAGGGAAACTGGGAACTGTGACGCATCAGGATAAGGTCTTGGACAGGGTGCAGACGAGAAGGGCACAAACAACATGAATCTGTCACATGTGTGGTCAGGGTCAGGGTCAGGGTTCATTTGACGGCAGCATGCAGTGAAGTGGTTAGCACTGTCAGCACTGTCAGCTTTGGGGGTGACCGTGGCGCACTGGGTTAAGAGGTCGTCTGGGAACCGGAAGGTCAACGGTTTGATCCCCGACTGGGACGTGTCACGTGTCGAAGTGTGCGCCGATCAATGGCAGCCCACTGCTCCCTATATACAGGGATGGGTCAAATGCAGTAGTCAAATTTCGTGTATGTGTACGACAATAAAAATGGTTTCTTCTTCTTTCAGGAAGAAGTTCCTCGGTTCACACATTGGCTCTTTCGTGGGCAAAGGTTTCAGCTTCTCTCTGGATTTCCGTAGTGATTGTTAATGTGTTGCTTCATCGGGCCCAATGCATGCTGGGAGAAGCTCCAGCCTCTGACCTTCTAGTGAAACGCAAAAATGGATGGATGGTTTAACTTCATCTCACTTACATGATTGATCGTCTACAACGTGTGAGAGAAAAAGAAAATTACAAAAGATTACACTTTACATTACTCATGACTCTGATTACTGGATCATAAAACTCCACAGAAATCAATTCACATCCTAAACATTGACATCTACTTGGCTACACACACACACACACGTTTGTAAACGATTAACACTCCCTCACGTTGACATTTATCTGGCTGTTGGTACTCGCCGCCTTGCTTCACTCTGTCGCCGTCTCATCCAAGTGAGAAATGAGCAGCAACACCCTGATCAATGGGACATTCATACAGCGGTGTTACATTCAAACCAGCATCACACGGCATCCTGCACGCCGCCATCAACGTGCTTTCAACACTTCCACCCGGTTCTTCTGAGGCAGCGCTCTTGTCCTTTATTTAAGGAAAAGAACGATGGACGGAGGGGATGTAAAGAGCCAAATGTTTAGGTTGTGTTAGTTTTGGGTCCCCCTTGAGGAGATTTGAGATGGTGTGTGTGTGAGAGAGAGAGAGAGAGAGAGAGAGAGAGAGAGAGAGAGAGAGAGAGAGAGAGAGAGAGAGAGAGAGAGAGAGAGAGAGAGAGAGAGAGAGAGAGAGAGAGAGAGAGAGAGAGAGAGAGAGAGAGAGAGTGTGTGTATGTGTGTGTTGCTATGACTGTGTGGCAGCCAGGACACATCTGGAGACCATTATGATGCCCGGATACGAGGGACGGCCAATTCTGTTTCAATACGAACACTGTGCATCGAGCGTGTGTGTTTGTGTGCCTTCAGATTTTATCAGAGGTACTTTCCCACCACTTGAGGTTGATAGAACCAGACTGTAGTCCAGTTACATGAGCTGTACGAAGTAGAAACAAACTGGATCTTGGTATTCTATGTATGGTCACTGGTCAGTAATGGTCTCGCTGGACTAACATACTTGGGGTTTGTGGTTTGGGCGACTGGGACCGGCAGTTGTGGGAGTGTGTGGGAAGGATAGTGGGAGCAGGAAGGAGGGAGAGAGATGTAATGAGATGAAATTAGAGAAACAGAGAGAGGACAAAAGTGATGGATGAGAGAGAGCTGAAGGGCAGATGGGAGGAGGAGAAGGGGAAAGGATAGAACCAGAGAGGGTTGTAAGAAGAGGATGAGAGAGGAGAGGATGTGATTCCTTTCCAAACAACCAAAATCAAAACATGCAATGCAGAGAAATGTTTTATGCATTAACCTTGTTCTGTGACTTCAGACTGCAGCGGCCCAATTCACTTTCATGCCATGTGAAGCAGCAGAGAACAGTGGACCGTTGCTCTGTGTGCGTCCACATTTCTGCTAATTCGAACGATATATTTCCGTCTGAGATATGGATGAGTTGAAGCAGAAGTTGGGGTTTGAAGACAAATAGCTTCAATTTACAGGAGCAAATTAAAAGTCTTATCTCGAGCAGTCAGAGCCGATTTCCATTTCCGCTTTACATTAAAGAATTCCCAGAGAAGTCTTCCTGGAGAAGTGAAACTTTGAAAAGTGCATGAATATCTGGTGGAGACCTGAGTGAGGGTGAGCGCTTTCAGGACTTTGTCATACGGCTGTACAGCTGGGTTAGAGGACACCAGTGTACAGTACAGTTAATCCCACACACACACACACACACACACACACACACACACACACACCCTCTTTACTGGGACTTGGATGCATCATTGATGTCTGCAGTTAAGTGTCAGAGCTGGAGCTGTAGCCGGCACTTATTTATCGTTAACAATGTCTCTCTTACCTCTTCTGTCTCTCTGTGCAAACACTTCATCATGAAGACGAAGCTGTTTAACTTGAGCACACTGACACAGCTCTCCAAGGACCCGTGGTGATATGTGCTGGTATGTGCTTTGACATGCTGTTCAGGGAAATTGCATTTATACAAAGCAGAGCGAGAGAAGGTCGAGCGATAGAAACATATTTGTGTTAAACAAATATATCATTATTTTCATTTGTGATTATTTCTGTGATTTTGTGTTCAGAGTATGCAGTTCATGTTAATGTTTGATTAAAGCATAACTGACCGTACTGCAGTGAATATGCTGCAGAGGAGTACTTGAGCTCTCCTGGAAACAGCTGCTTTTCCACCCAAATGTGTACAGATGCTGCAAAATATAATTCAATCAGCAGAGAATGATTTAAGGGGGAAGAACATTATTGATTGCCTTTTGTTGCAGACTCAGTCTGGTTTCACTGTCAGCAAAATAACCATCGCTACTCCCACTCCTTTGAATTCTGGTTTGAGTCTTGATGCTGCAAGATTTTACATATATATATATATATATATATATATATATATATATATATATATATATATATATATATATATATATATCTACTGTGTATATATATATAATAGTTTTGGTACATTTTTGTTCATTTTTCCGAAACAGCATCTAAGAGGACTTTATTACTATAGATACAGATACAGGTCTTTTTGGTGATTGCAAATTTGACCAGCTAAGTACAGAAGTAAAGTCAGAAAACAATGATTTAGTCATTTATTGTGTGAGTTTGATTTTAAAGCATTTAGACAATGAATTCGCACGCTTGGCTCGGCAGCACCACCGCGTCCCATTCACTGCCTACGAGGAGCGATGGTGATGATGAGGAGTAGAGGTCCTAAACTTCACTCAGCTTTGTAAGTGTAAACATGGATACCTGATAGTAAAATGTAGAAATAAAAAACTAGGAATATTCTTTAAAGGATTGAGTATTGGGTCTTTTATGTACTTTCATCCAAAGATTAAAACGAAGAAAGGCACTGGGTACTTTCGTGCGAAACAACCGGTCCGAGACCGCCTGAGAGAAACGATTGACTGTTGGTGACTCCCAGCCAACATGTTGAGATGCACACAGGTAAACGAAGGGTTAACACGAGTGGGAGAGGACTTGGACTTCTGCTGAATGTTTGTTTGAGATCTAGGCTGAAGAGAAAATACAGATTATGCTCAATACAGTCCACAAAAATATTATGTTTCCAAAGTCATTGGAGATAATTTGGAGGAGAAGGAATTCGTGCGAAACAGAAGATCAGTGCCGAGTCAAAGTGAAAAACTTTGACAGCAATAGTTCACATTATGTTCTTTGGTGTCACAAATAAGCTAAAGGCTACAGATCAAAAAGAGTCAAAGTTCAGCAGCAAACCATGGCGACCGGGACTGAAGAGAATAATATTAAAGAACAACACTGTTCTTAAAGCCGGCGGGTTTTTATTCACTGTTACAATCATGTGCATACTTTCAGTTTACGTTCAGTAGTTTGCGTAGCATAGAAGGGCTAACACCAGTTAATGCTGCGCTAACATAAGACATAACATTTCAGAAATGAATATCTCCTTCCTACCGCTTCGGTTAACGAGCATCACTATGAAACAACATTTAACGGCCTGATAATTATGAACATCTGAAACACTTGCGTGAGCGTTGTTGGACCCTGATCGAGGCTGGTCCATATGCTCGAGAACTCATCTTGTGATCAGCAGATGGATTTATTATCAGCAGTAGAAAACATGCTCAAATCACACATCTGCATTACAACGTGTGTGGAAGCACTTTAACACACTAACTAGTGTTTCTGCTCAGTCGTGCCAAATATGTGTCACAATCATTGATTCACTGTCTTTTGCAATCTTGGGAATTGTATCAAGTTTTAAAATCTCCCTTGTTGCATCTCTAACTCAATACGTCATGATTTATAGAAGTATGTCTTGTGTGTGTACCTTCAGGGTGAACTTCCAAGATGAGCACTTCAAAATTTCCCCAAAGCTGTGATGAAGAACTTCAGACCTCCTCCCTCCAAACTACGGTCTCTCACCTCCCAGTGGATTCCGTGTTAACTCCTCCGTGTGTCATTCCTCCAGAGAAGCTGTCCATGAGAACGTTTACATGCGTGTGCTGGTTTCCCACGAACCCCCCAAAGCCTCCGTCTCTCACAACTACTCGCTCTGTACAGCTCAGGTACATGGTTATCGCCTAAGAGCTCCACTTTGACCTGGACAGGGAAGCCCTACCAGAAATGAATGCCCAGTGTGTGTGCGTGTGTGTGTGTGTGGGGAAGGAGGGAGGGGGAGTACAACAGAAAAAGCAAAGAGCTGCATATTTGGAGCTTATTGAATAAGTCGTTGATTGATGCTGGAGCCGGCGTGTTCTCTGCCTGTAGTTCATGTAAGTAAGTGCAGCTGTCGGGCCTTTCTGCACAGAGCTTTGTGTCTGGGTGAGGTCCAGTATTCCTGCGTGTTTAGCCAAGACATGCTTACATATGGAAACTGAGTAAGAACAAGGCATCTGTGTTTCATGTGGGCGCGTTCACAAAGTGCAGGATCCTCAGAGTCACATGCACAACACAAACACACACCCGCCGAGCCTCCCTGGCTGCTCTGGGTTCTACAGGAATGAATTGCTTGCCAGTTAGAACAGCGGTGAACAACTGGGCAGCAGCTGTGC
Source organism: Lycodopsis pacificus (assembly GCA_028022725.1). Lineage (NCBI taxonomy): Eukaryota > Metazoa > Chordata > Actinopteri > Perciformes > Zoarcidae > Lycodopsis > Lycodopsis pacificus. The sequence goes on from CM051693.1 coordinate 17,230,050, forward strand.
CGGCGTAGCGCCCTGTGAGGAAGGGTGGAACGAAAACATAGAAACTAAATCAATTTGAAAAAAAGCCTCAAACAGCAGAGGAAGTGCACGAGCTTTGTTTTAAGGTCAAGCATAATGTAATGCAGCTCATCTGAGGCGTGCGCGCTTCCATTGACTTCTGCTGCAGTACTGACCCACAAAACAAGAACCAATCCTCTCGCTTGTATTAGGTCAGCAATTTGTGAAGCCGCAGACACATTTCCAATATCCTTCACTCCAATCAGCCATGGTGATTGTCCGAGTTATTTCATTTGACTCAGTGAGAGAAAGCAGAGCCGAGACAAAAGAAGAGAAGCAATGAGAAGCAGAAGTCCTTCATTACGGGCTAATCTCGCCTCCTGTTAGCTTTCCAATCAGCGCTTATTCTAATAGGGCCCAGCTGAGCAGGAAGAGAGGGTCAGAGGTCAGAGGGGGTTTGGGGATCATAGGGTCACATGTGTGCCAGATTAGATGCGTGTGCATGTGCCAGCAAAGTATAAAAGTGTGGTATAGCTGATGCAGGCAGAGAGTGATAACAGCCGAGCAGAAACATAATGGAGACGGAAGGGAAAGCTGCAAACATGCAGATGGAGGACGTGTTGGCGGGGTGCAATTAAGCTGACTCAGGAGAAAGCAGATGAGTGGATGAAAAGAGGACGGGGCTAAAAAGAGCAGCAAGAAGGCCTTTAAGTCTGTGAGCGGTGTAGCTGGGGTGTTCAGAGAGAGATTCGGAAGAGGGTGAAGGGAGCGAGGCGGCAGCAGGAGGATCGGGGATGAGGATGAAAACAGAAGATAGAAGGACGGTGCAGAGGTGGAGCGGGCTGAGAAAGATGAGTAGGAAGAGAAAGTACAGCGGCGGATGTGAGAAGATGCACAGACGATGGAAAAGTGCTTCTGGTTCCCATGAACTCCAAGTCCCATGAGACCTCAGCGTGTGGGTGAACTCCAGGCTACGCTGCTTCCTGTAGATACTTTATATAGACGCCGTTGGAAAGATCCCTCGTAGAGCAACCGACAGAAGTTACTGAGAACGCCTCGACTGTTGCAGATGAAATAGCCGCGAGCACGATGGTCAACAGAATCTTCCCAACCTCGTCGAGCTGTAGTCAGCTGCCTGACTTCACACGAGTCTGTTACTGTCATCACGGGGCTAATGGAGCTCATTTGTTCCACTGAGGGAAGTGTTCCCCATCACACGCACTGTGGGAGCAGTTCGATGAACCGCTCAGCACAAAGAACACGAGAGAGCTTCCCCAAGTGTTGGCGCTAATTAGTGCTACTTCCACTGCGAGCATTCTCCTCTAAATATTTCAGATGAATTGGCTTCATGACACAAGCTGTATATCTACAGTCTTTACTGATGAATATATTCATGCCACATGAAGCATTAAGTCTTAACGGCAGGAACTCTGAGATTAAGCTTGCTGAATTAACATGTGGTGTTCTAAAACGCTTCCATAACACCGTGCTTAATCCCCCCCCCCCCCCCACCCCCCCCACAGTTACTTCTGGAGGGCAAGAAATGATTCAATATCACGAGAACAATGAGTGGAGTCTTTCTTTCCCACATCGGGGTAGGAGGTGATTGTCTTCACTGTTATTATTCTTTCTTTTCTTTTCCCTAGTTATGCTTCAAAATGGCCATTTTCTAAAAATAGCAGCCATGCATCTTTTTGGCAGAAGCACAAACTCTGAGCCGTGTGTTTATATCTCCCCGGGACATATTGTGAGTGTGTGGCTGATGAGGGTGTGGTGTGTGTGTGGCTGTGTGTGTGTGTGTGTGTGTGTGTGGCTGTGTGAGAGAGGAGTGTGTGTTGTAGTAAAAGGGTCATGGGACTTCCTGAACGGACATGGACACACACTGAATCACGGTGGAAGTTGTAGACATTGTCATTGTTTCCCAATAACACGGTTTTCCCCCGAGGGCAGCTGGATATTGGAACCAGCTGGAGGATGATGTGAGGCAGCTTTATTTTCGATATTCCTTTAACTCTGTCAGATGTTGACGAGAGAGAAAGAGAAGAAAAATAAAACTGCAGTGGAAATCAAGAATACAAAGCCTCCCAAGTTGTTTTCCTTTGAGGGTTTCAATGTGAAGGCTGAGCTTTGTCAGTGCTGACGTAATGATTCAAGTCAGTCTGTTTCACGAGGACTCTGATCGGGAGAACTGATCAAGGACTTTGGACGGCTTTTTTCTTGACAACCACACAAATAAAGTCAGAGTTGTATCTCTGGAGCAGGTTTGAGAAGCAACCGTCCAAATAAGAACTTGTTGGATTCTTAAAACAGAGAACCCTCGATGGAGTCAATACTCAGGCAGTAAATCACCGGCACAGCTCTCGCCCTAAGCTCAATGGATCTCCAACAATAACAGTAAACCATGCAATAAAGCTCAATACCCTCCATTGATTGTTATAGGTTTCATACACCTCTGAATATTTTCCTCAAAATAAAATCCTCCTGCTATTTCAATAAAACGCTCCAGTGCACTTCAGTGTCCTCGCAGCACCGCCCCATCCGCCAACCAGACTTTGCGCCTCAAGGGCCTCTGGAAGACAACAAAGCGTCTGAATTCATTTGCATGCCATTGCTTTGGATGCGTCCGCTCTCTCTGAGCACATCTCTCCTCACAGAGAGGCCGGCGGAGTCGGCCCTCCGCTGCAGTGAAAGTTTACAAAGTGAAAGATGAGACATCAAGTGGCTCATCTAGCGATGAAGTGCCTCACCTCCAACTTTTAAACCCTCGCTATCATCAAGTCGGCTGTTTGCAGTGCTTAAAGTGAACGAGTAGATCAGCAGTTAATCCTGTGGGCTTGCGCTGTAAGTAGCTCAGCGCTGTCTGGATGCTAAAGAGGGCTTGAATGCTGATGTTGTCAGATGTGGACCAGGCAGGGGGAGTAGATAAGCTATTGTTTTCCCAGGGAAAGCACAGAGGGTTCGATGTTGCGGCGCAACCCTGATGCAACCTTCTGAAAGAGTGGCTGCCTTTGGAGTTCTGTTGGGATGGGAATTTCACCACACACACACACACACACACACACACACACACACACACACACACACACACACACACACACATGTACATACTGTATATTTACATGCACAAATCAACCAGGGCATGTTGTGAAGCTCATGAATGCAAATGCAAGTGCACACATGCAACAGATTACACACAGACTTCAACCGCTTGCCTCAGCTGAAGACGTAACGAAGGACGCTGTGTGTCGCTATCACAGAACAACAACCTCTGGCCTCAGAGCTGTTTGTTTCAAACTACAACTCATTCTACATTATCTACGATAACAGCCAGCTTCAACAGTGTTTTGCGTGTTCTTTTATGGGAGGCCCCTCTTCGCTCTTTCTTTATGTTTCTCTCTGAGGATGAGATATCGTGCTCTTTATTCTCACTCAGGTAGTAAGTGTTCCAAACACCGTTCCTACCTCTTCATTTCCTATCCTCAGTCACACACGGAGTGAACAGCCTGACTGGTCCCAGGTCAGATGGCAACACTGAACTTTAGAAACACTGTTAGTATTGAAGATTGTATCAATACTGTCTGAACTCAAGTGTTGTTAATGTTGGCTACTCGATCATAACTGTTACTATGATGCTATGCTGACAGCAAAAAGCTGTTTTATTATATTTATGACATATGTATTGTGTTCTCAATATGACTAGCTCCTCCCAAAGTAGTTCTGACTACAACTGAATACAAATATATTTAACTCAAAATACATAAATGAACTGAATACTATTTGCTTGGTGCAGACAAGGTCTTAAAAACAGAAGCGTTAAAGTTTCACAAAAATCATGCAAATGTCTTTTCCTTTCAAGGGTTATTCATATCCTCCATGATAAGAAGCAGCACTGATCGTCTGAAGGGAGTTGAGCTCATTTGGGTTTTACATCGGTGTGTTCGGCCTTCAGGTCTGAGAAGTGAAGCCGATGTGGACGTGCTTTAAAGTTGCATTCTTCCTAAAAGCCAGCAGGGGGCAACTCCTCCAGTTGCATGAAGAAGTGTGATTGTCAAGAAGTCTATGAAGACATGAGCCTGCTTCTTACTTGATCCATTAGCTCAGTAAACGTTGTGCACATAAGGATGTGGTCTCAATTGCTAGTTTCAGTTCTTCTTCAGTACAGCACGTCTTTCCATTTATTCTGGTCCCATTTCGAGTCACATAGACGATAAAGCAGGTATATTTATGGCGTAACTACCTTGTGATTGACAGGTCGCTACCACGGCATGGTCTGTTTGGGCGTTGTCTTCGTCTTTTGTCTCAGAACTTTAACCCTTTCACAGTGTGTTTTCACTTCACGAAGCTAATTGTAACATTTGTCTCCACTAAGAATGTCTCGCTGAGCATCCGGTTGCACTGAGCTCCACCCTCTGGTGTCATTCGTGGTTGCAAGAAAACAAGATGGCAATGGCCAAAACTCAAGACTGTAGTCCACAAACCAACGGGCGACTTCACAGTGACTGCTTCCACTTACTACATGCGGGATACGTTATAGGCTGCAAAGACGGGATCAATGCAAACTACATGAAAGAGTACATCTTTGAAGATAGCGCTCAATGTTCTCTACATGAGAAAAGAGCAGCGATCCAACAGCTCTGTTAAGAAAGCACACACATGAACTATTCAATGGCAACTGAGACACCTGACTCTTTATTGAAAGGCAGCAAAACATGTCGTGAGGCTGCTTCAAGAGCCAACCAAATCCTCATGGAACGCATGCTAACGTGGAAACCAGACGTTTCCCTCAGTGCATGCAGATGAGCAGTGTCAGATGACCTGAGAGGTCTGGGTGGCCCGTTGCTTTAAAGCAGATCTAACGTGTGTTGTGGAGTGAGGCCATTGCTTTGTGGACAAGCAGCCAGCAGCTAAAGATCAATGATTGTGTCCTGGAGGCAGAGGCAGTGATGAGAGGAAGATGATGTGCTTTCTTCTGTTAGCCTCTGAAAACTCTGACCGCTTGAGTCCAGAGAGAGAACCAGTCGTCTCTCTTCCGAGGCCTCGGTTATACGGCCAAAACAGACGTGTCCGTGAAGCACCACGGATGCTTGGAAGTCCTGTTGATTCACATGCGCAGTCGAGAGTTACGCTGCCAGCTGTAGTGTAGAGAAAGAGTTACTTCCTCGAGCAATTGAGTTTTCTTCTTGAAAAGCCGATACAGATGCTGATCGTTTAGTTTTGGCAGAGCAGCCGCTGCATTAGTACACTCGCCTCTCTGAGCCGTAAACCTGTTTCTGCTGTTACAGTTCCTTCGTCTGTTTGTCACTATCGACGCTAGCAGCCCAGGTATCCCTCTTTGACTGGAGCCGGCCCGCTGCTGTTACTTTCTTAAGTTTGACAAATGATTTATCCAGGAAAGGAGAGAGCTGCTGGGATATCTGCAGAGCCGGACATTTAGGAATGTTTTTGACATTATGGGAGATCAGCTTAGTCGCTTTCTTGCCGTGAGTTAGATGAGGAGATCGATCCATTAAGTACGACGTTAGGGTCAGGAGTCAGTTCGTTTGGACTGAAAGGCGACTTTTCATACGAGCGGACTCGTCTCTGTCCATGAACCTGTTACTGCTGACCGCGGTGGCCGTCCTTTTAATGCTAACCACCCACATCTTCCTCCATCAGTGAAAGACATGCACAGTAGCTGCTGAGGTGAAAAAGCCTTTAATAATAACTTTATATTGAAGAGTGTTATTGAGAATAGCAGACCAGACGTTAACATTACAGTTCAAAGCATGATTGATCTTTAACGGGAAACTTGAAACCCACATACAGATATTGTATGACCAGAGCTGAGTGATGATTCAGCTGAAGAGTTCTGCCAGCAAGCTTTCTATGCATGCATGAATATACTTCTGCTGCTGCTGTTGTTGTTGTTGTTATACCTGGTGAGGCTCTGGCTTTTGGGACCTGCGCCCTGTTGCATTCCTGGCTCTATGCCATCTCGTCACTGCCACACCATGACGTCTGATTGTTCGTTGCAATGGTTTCTACTCGGATTAGATGCTTCTTCTTCTGCAGAGAATCATGGATGAACCTCTCTTGGTTTTGGAGGAGGGAGGCTTATATGATGAAACATTCACATGAATAGGCTGCCTGCGGCTTTCTACAACACCAAAACTATCATTTCCTAAATGCAGCTCTGATCCGCAGACAGCGTTACTGGCACAGTCAGCACTGATCGAGTCTTTTCTGCCACAGACTGCATTCAGTGTTGATGGATTTACTGCACTGTGGTGCCTCAGCTAAACAAAGCTGCGACCACTTCTACATTCCTGTGATCATCTGCATGGCCCTTTGGATTGAGGTCAGCGCCCAGGGAGGCTTTAAAGACACCGGAACCTCGACATGCACAAAGCGCTGCACACGGCCGCTCCTCTGAGGCGAAGCCAGTCTGTGTGTCACCCTCTCTGTCATCACCAGCCCTCAACTAGAGACATAAAGTGAGTGTTTTTATCAACGCATGATGATGTTCATGAATATCAATCAGTGGGTTTCTTTGGTATGTTGCACCCCTCTTGCCGACAGATGGAACCTCAGGCACAACGCTGGGGGTCTCCCTTTTGAAGCACCCTTCCCCCCATCTAGTCCTCCCTCCCTCTCTCTCTCTCTCTCTCTCTCTCTCTCTCTCTCTCTCCCCACTCCCCCCTCCTTTTACCCCCCTTGCCCCTTTGTGCTCACCAAGGAGAAAGAAAGCTTCAGTCGTACACCGGCAGGCCCCAGAACCTGGCTGCAGGCAGTGGAAGCTCTCCGTTACGACCAAAAGACACATCTAGCATTCGACACAATAACAGAGTCGGAGGGGAAGAGGACGCACAGATGCAATATTCATATGGAAATGACAAGGCTGGCAGCAATGTAACATGGCACTGTGGCACTTTGGAATATGTTAGCATTTAGCTTATATGAGCACTCGGAGGTATTTAGTCTTCGGCGCAGTGGTGTGTTTGTGAGTGCACTCATATACTGATGAATATGATATTCATACAGTCCGTGCTGTATTTGAATGTGATATTCATACAGTCCGTGCTGTAGCACTGTAGGATTCAGTAAGAAGTGCTGCAGGCATCGCAAGAAGAACGAGGCAACAATTGATGGTGACTGAAGTGAAAAGGTTAGAATGTAAGGCAGCAGGCTATCTCGTACTCTTTCATTCTCCAGCAACATGTAAAGTCTTCGGCCCTCTGCACAGGACTGGTATTGTCCAGGGAACACGAGTAATTGGTAATAATTGCAGAGCTTGTCTGTAATCTTAATCATGTGCAAATCCATGTCCATGACTCAAATCCTCTGCACATGACCGACCAGAGTTCATGTGATAATATTAGTGCCGTGTGATTCCGGCTCGTATATTGTAGTTTGTTTGTTGTGTGGTTTTCTCCGCCTCTTCACCAGTTATGGCGGCTGCGTTGTCATTAGTGAATGAATGTTTTCAGAGCATTGTTGGTGCAACTTCAGGAGGCTCGAGTCACGAGACGCCATGGAGACCATTCACACCTGCTCAAGGGATCTTCGTGAATAATATTTAATATAAATACTATATAGTTGAATGTTTTTCATATAAGCAGATGTTACGCGGAGCCTAGACATCTTGTCTGGGATATGACGTCAGTAAATTCAAGTAAAATCCAGACATTGAGAATCCTGTGCGAATGTGCCACACGGAATATAGTCATGGGCGGTGATCTCTGACTGTCTCCTGGTAATTGTAGTCTTTTGTGAATTTGGCTTTGGAATGAGAGTCCTACATAATCAACAACAGCACAAAATAAAAACAGCTGGAAACTCAAGTCTGAGGTTGACAAACAGTTACAGATGCTGCTGGTTTTATTGAGTTTCAAATGTGATATATGTTGTGCATTTCATGTGGAATGTGTGTTTGTTTCCTCCTGCACAGTGTAGTGCTGAGTGTTTGATAGACAGCCAGCTGTGCATTGATCTCAACCTACAGATCACAGGGCTGTGCTCCATGTTGCCTTCAGGTCACATCTGCTGCAACCTGTCAGATTACACAACAAAGAGCTTTTCAATGTTAAATCAATGTTACATGAAGTAGAAGATGTAAGTGGGGTCAGATAGAGCACTGTGTAATATAATAAGAAGAGCAACGAATGACTTGGACCTCCAAATAGGACTTTAACTGGGATACAGAAAAACAGATTATGTGGATGAGTAAAATTGTAAAATCAGTTAAGTTGGGAATTCAGTTACTTCCTGCTGAGCGCCTCAAAACTTACATGCTGATCTGCACAGTTCTGATCATTCATACATGGGAGATGATTGAATTGCCTCGATCTTCGAAGATCAAAGGGGAAAAGAAGCAATTAAGTCACCTCGGTAGACCTGCATGCAGCTGGTATTTGATTACAAGTCTCAGTGAGATCAGTTGAAGAAGATAGCGGAGGGTTAAATGTTTCAAACACTGGAGCATTTGAAGAGAAAGGGTTTGAGTCCTCAAACATGTTCAAAGGAGAAAACTTCAGGAACTCACACTTAGAGTCATGTGGTGTTTAGCATTGAGAACAAGTTTCCACACAACTTTATGCCAATTTACATTGAGAAGAAATCTGCGAGAGAAAATTCTAAGCAATGCTTATTTCCATCCGCTACTGTTCGTGAAACCATCGAAGAAGAAGAGGACACATCGTGACGAGGACGTTAAAAAGAGTCGCAGAGAAACGTCAAACAATGGACGAGCATGTAAAACATAATCCCGCCTTCATATCTGTTTTTGTCTTAATGTGAGAGAGCTTCTGATGAAACATCCGTCGTCCTCCTTCATCTGTTTGCACCTGCCTGTCCAATGGCAGCTTCAGGGAACGCTGAAGTCATGTGCTCCATGAACAGATAGAGCGGCTGCTGAGCTAACATGTGTTTGTTCTAGCTCGACCTAAGTCTGTTGTCATTACACTTCGTCGTTTTGTTTCTATTAATTCAGCAACTTTTCGATTTAAATCAAGCAAAATACTCATTTTGGTGATATTCCTACTTTTGCCAAAGTGTCACAGAGAGTCACATCAAACCGTTCAGTGCCGGTATGGAAGCATTTACACTCATTGTGTTCCTTCACTCGTTCATTCAGGTTTTCCCTTCACACGTATGCATCTTTATCAAAGGAATCAGTAACTCCCCAGATCTGAAGTGACATGCAATGTGTGTAAGGTTATCATGAGAATGATGAAACACCTGTCATTAGAGGTGGCAACAGTTGACGGGATCCACGGTGGCAGGTCAGGACACTTCCAGTCGACTCGCAGAGAAACTCACAACAGCATCAGCCAGCCTGATAGAGTTAGAGTTATTTATTTTGCACAATTCAAACAACAAAATCTAAAATAATCAAACATAACAGAAATAAATGAATCACAGTGCAGGAAGAGACAGAAAGCCAACTTGGCTTATTTGAAGCCTCCACCTATATAATAATACAAGTTTACAAGATTACAAAGAAACAATAAAATATGCATCAGACATTACATTACAACAAAACAAAGAAAGAATAATAATGTAATTGTGTCGAGTGAGTGAGCGTGTGTGTGCGTGTGTGTGTGCATGTGTAATATAACAGCTAAAACAAGAAAGACTTGAAAACTAATACATAAACAAACTGTTACAAAACAGCAATTAGATGTTCTTTTAGGCATCTTTTTGAAACATTTTATAGTCTTCTGTTGGAGACATCATTTTTTAGCCATTTGTATGTAATGTCATGGAAACCATATTTATGCAGCTTTTCCAATAATATCTTATGGTTTACTGTATCGAAGGCTTTGGAAAGGTCAATTAAAAATGCTGCAAGTAAATTCATTACTGTCAAGTGCAGAGATAACTTTGTCAACAAGGAAAGTAAAGCCATATAAGTAGCCCAAGGTCCTGGCCACCATCTGTGCACATCACCCATCTTTGTCTCTGCTCACAGCTCCATGGTGCACTCAGCATCCACTTCAGTTAAAAAAGGGGAAACTGGGTCTCCGTGTCTCCAACTTGGATCCCTGGAGCTGAGAGCTGAGTCCCACATTCATCATCTCCAAGGCGGTGGGCAGAGAACGTGTGTGTGTGAGTGTGTGTGTGTCTGCCCGTGGTGGAATCAGCCCTTCATACTGCAGGACAACTTTGTAAAGGATAATCTAGTCCTGTCAGCCCTCCCTGCATGCGCACACACACACACACACACACACACACACTGGCGGTAAAGCTTCATTACGATCACCAGCTGGAGAGACACCTCACTCCATCCATCACACCAGCACAGTCTGGGATAGGAAGACACACAAACTCAAGCTCTCATTTCACACACACACACACACACACACACACTCACTCGCACGCACGCACACACACACACACACACACACACGTATACCCACAGGATGAGCTCAGAGGTCAGGAGATCAGTGATGGTTTGCAGCCAACAGAACGGTACAGTACAGTGATTAGATCTGATATCTAGAAATAATGCTGCACGCATCACAACACAGTCTAGAGAAGTCTTTTTGGGCTCCTCCCTCTCCTCCTTCAAGAATCATAGAGTCTGATTGTAATGACTTGATGATTAAAAAGGTGACTGCACTATGGTACTGCAATGATCATTATAATGCACTAAACTGCAACCTTTTACAGAACACTGTTACTACTGTATTACAATAGCTTTGTACTACTCACGATAATATTCATACTAAATTATGATTACTAATTATACTATGAATGTCCGACTCACAGCGAGCACTAGCCTTCTCTTGTAGCCAGAACGATGTCTGTAAAGTTAGTGTTGTTGGCGTTTGCCCTTCTCTAAATTCATATTTATTTGTATAATGGTCTTGAACTCCCGTATGCTACAAATTTCCCCCTGGGGATGAATAAAGTACCTATCTATCTATCTATCTGTCTGTCTATCTATCTATCTATCTGTCTGTCTGTCTGTCTGTCTGTCTGTCTGTCTGTCTGTCTGTCTATCTATCTATCTATCTGTCTGTCTGTCTATCTATCTATCTATCTGTCTGTCTATCTATCTATCTATCTATCTATCTATCTATCTATCTATCTATCTATCTATCTATCTATCTGTCTGTCTGTCTGTCTGTCTGTCTGTCTGTCTGTCTGTCTGTCTGTCTGTCTGTCTGTCTGTCTGTCTGTCTGTCTGTCTGTCTGTCTGTCTGTCTGTCTATCTATCTATCTATCTATCTATCTATCTATCTATCTATCTATCTATCTATCTATCTATCTATCTGTCTGTCTGTCTGTCTGTCTGTCTGTCTGTCTGTCTGTCTGTCTGTCTGTCTGTCTATCTATCTATCTATCTATCTATCTATCTATCTATCTATCTATCTATCTATCTATCTATCTATCTATCTATCTATCTATCTATCTATCTATCTATCTATCTGTCTATCTGTCTATCTGTCTATCTATCTATCTATCTATACGGCATTGGCTATCCGTTCATTTTCATGGGAGCTGATAATCCAGCGTTTTGGCGCTTGACCAGGCACTAAAAGTGAGAATATCTCAACTCTTGCTAATTTGTTCCCAACCTTTATGGAAGTCCGATTCTAAAAGTAAACTTTACTTCCATAAAGTTGAGGGTCTCATGGAAGAGATAAAGAAAGGTCAAAATCCCTCGTATGGGTCAAGCTATGATCAATCCAGTTTTCCACAAAGATTCAACTCAACTCGTGATTTCATCTTGAGATGTCAGAACTCCCCTGAAGAGGCTGCAGTCACCTTAACACCACATCTAAATGCAGCAGTCACATGTTCATCAAGAGGAAGAATCTAAACACACTTCACATTTGTTTCGTGGTGCTTTTGTTTTGTAGTACTGAGTAAATCCACATCCTGTTGTGTCACATCATTTCAACACATCAGTCTTTGAGGAGATTTTCAATGGTAAACTGACCCAATTCTGACAGTCTAACAGACATACTGTCACGAGGAAATGGGAAATCAATGTGTTGGCACTTGCACATAGTTTCTGATCAGAGTGTGTTTTCTCAGCAGAGGAAAGGAAAGTAGAGCAAGAACAACATCTGGCCCCAGTGACGGAGTCGCTCCAAACATGGCTTTCGTTTTCTTTGCCTCTGCTCCACAAAACTGTGGAATGTTTTGAGTAATGATATCATCATTGCTCCCTAGCTGACGTATTACACTGCCAGACAATAGTTCCACACACAGGTGGTTGGAGAATGGCTTCCACACCCATCATACATCGTACATCATCCTGATGAGTGTTTGGTATGAAAGGGAGGGAGAGGAGGGCTGCTCTAGATGAGTGAGGTACATTGTTATGTTTAACTTGACTCTGCTGAGAGCTGCAGATTTTTATATTTCTACTTTTCCTCTCTTCTCTCCACCACCTATCAATCCCAGGAGTTTAGGATGACCCGAGGCTGAACTCGTAAATTACTACATGGTCTTTAACACACCAGGAACTAATTAAAAAACGAGAACGAATGAGAAAAGTAGTGAGGAAGTGGGAAAAGGAGAGAGTGTGGGGGACCAACCGGGGAGAAGACGTTGCTTATTTCTGGCCTTTCTCACACATTTGGCTTAACTCAACAAGCATGGGATCCTGCTCACTGCCAACATAGAAGGAGGGGGTTCAGAGCTGTAAGCTAAAAGTACTGGTTTGGCATAAAGGAGAAGGAAACAATTAAAAACCACAAGTGTGACACAGAAAGACATGTCATTCAGTGTTACGGAAAGATGGGTGTTGTTGATTTGTCAGGGTGGTCTAAGTTCTCCTTTTTCACTGAAGACATTTTCGTCATCTTGTCATCTTTCTCCAGGAGAGAACAGGTGTTGCTAGGTGTTGCTTTTAAATCGTAGGAATTTAATCTTCTTAACATAACTGTTTAAATTGAGACTGGCAGTGGAACAAGAAACACATCAGAGATTCAAAAGGAGGAGCGAGTAAGAATGAGGCAGAGATGCTGCGTTGAATAGTCAGAACGAGGCAGAGATGCTGCGTTGAAGAGTCAGAACAAGGCGGAGATGCTGCGTTGAAGAGTCAGAACGAGGCAGAGATGCTGCGTTGAAGAGTCAGGACGAGGCAGAGATGCTGCGTTTAACAGTCAGAATGAGGCGGAGATGCTGCGTTTAACAGTCAGAATGAGGCAGAGATGCTGTGTTGAAGAGTCAGAATGAGGCAGAGATGCAGCGTTGAAGAGTCAGAACGAGGCAGAGATGCTGCATTGAAGAGACAGGACGAGGCAGAGATGATGCGTTTAACAGTCAGAATGAGGCAGAGATGCTGCGTTGAAGAGTCAGAACGAGGCAGAGATGCTGCGTTGAAGAGTCGGAATGAGGCAGAGATGCAGCGTTTAACAGTCAGAATGAGGCAGAGATGCTGCGTTGAAGAGTCAGAACGAGGCAGAGATGCTGCGTTTAACAGTCAGAATGAGGCAGAGATGCTGCGTTGAAGAGACAGGACGAGGCAGAGATGCTGCGTTTAACAGTCAGAATGAGGCAGAGATGCTGCGTTGAAGAGTCAGAATGAGGCAGAGATGCTGCGTTGAAGAGTCAGGATGAGGCAGAGATGCTGCGTTGAAGAGTCAGGATGAGACAGAGATGCTGCGTTGAAGAGTCAGAATGAGGCAGAGATGCTGCGTTTAACAGTCAGAATGAGGCAGAGATGCTGCGTTGAAGAGTCAGAACGAGGCAGAGATGCTGCGTTGAAGAGTCAGAATGAGGCAGAGATGCAGCGTTGAAGAGTCAGAACGAGGCAGAGATGCTGCGTTGAAGAGTCAGAATGAGGCAGAGATGCAGCGTTGAAGAGTCAGAATGAGGCAGAGATGCTGCGTTGAAGAGTCAGAATGAGGCAGAGATGCTGCGTTGAAGAGTCAGAATGAGGCAGAGATGCTGCGTTGAAGAGTCAGAATGAGGCGGAGATGCTGCGATGAAGAGTCAGAATGAGGCAGAGATACTGCGTTTAACAGTCAGAATGAGGCAGAGATGCTGCGTTGATCCTGAGTGCACATTTGTTCAGTTTTTCTTTTAATTGCGTTGCCTTGACAACCAGAACAATGCTGAAAGGCTCTCTCGCTCTGATGCCGGTTTAAAATGATTTTTCTCCATCATGGATTTAGCAAGCAATTAGTGAGACAGACAAGGAATCTCACTTTAACCCGGTGCATCATTCCTGCTTTCAGAAGATGGAGGGGGTGGGTGTGTGGGGGGGGGGGGGGGTTGGACTTGAGAGTGGAGTGGAACATGAAGCAGGGCACAAAGACGAAAGAGGAAGAGGAAGAGTGAGTAAAGTAAAGTTGAAGGGCAGATAGAGACAACGAGATGGCGTGACAGGAAAGAAGAATCACAGAATGTTTTGGACGATGCTCGTCTGAGATGTGTGAGTGTGTGAATAAACACCACGTGAGTACATTCATCACACTCGTAACGCACTGAGACGGCTCTGTGTTTCCACCTCAGGGCTCAGAGTGGCTCTCTGTCTCTGTTAACGTGCCGTTTCCTGTGGAGGCATCATCACATCATATGTCTTTGTTAAGCCACTGAAAACAACAGGTCCTGTCAGAAAAGCAGAACATGACACATGACAAGCTGCAAAGGAGACGGAGTCAGAAAATACATGCCTGTGTGAGCACATGGTGCATGTGAAGGCACATTCATGCAGGGATGTCTGTCGCTTGGATTCATTTGTGCAGTTTGGAGGATGGTTCCATCATGAAAACATGATAATGTCAAATTGGCTCTCTCGGAGTAAATTGCAGCAGGGTCATTGCCTTCTTGTGCACGATGTTCCCAGGAAGGACACAAAATAGATTTTGGCAGAAGTAGTTTTTAGTGTTTATTCTGTTGGGCTTTATGATGTGAGGTGTTTGTTAAAACGCTCTCTCTCCAACTGCATTCATTTAAATTCTACAAATATAGTTGCTTGAACCAACAGCGGAACATCAGGCGATGTGGCTGGTCATACTACGTACCACATATAGTAAATATACAGTCCTAATTATCTTGATGTTATGTTCATCTTCTGGTGAGAGAAATTTCTCCATTTCTCCTCCTTCTGCCCTGTTAGCACTGACTAGAACTAAGCAGGGACCTCATGGGATTTAAGAGTTTACCAGCCATGTCTGTGTTTAGTGTGGGGCATTGGCTTAGAATAAACAGAGCCTCTGTTTCACTCATTTACTGCCCAAATCCAGAGGATTACCTCAATTGTAATGGGTGTCCATGCTGAGTATCTGGATGAGCCTTTCCAAAAGCACCCAAAATGGTCTTATTAATACTTTCCACTGGACTTAACCAATTGTTGACCCAGACGTTAAGGAAGAAACAGCAAGAGATACACTGAGATGCCAAATTACATAAAAGCAATGCTGTTTGATGTTTTGTGTAGAAGTTCCTGTTGTTCAGACACGGTGGATTGCAATTATTTAAAAGACTTGAAGGCCCAGAGGCAATACTCGGCCCTGCATATATGACCCTCAACGCGTCTGCTGCACACCTGCTCCTCGTGTGCACATCACTGCGCTGCTCGCTCTGAGCCGAGCTCCACTGCATGTTCTCATCAAACAAAGTAAAGACTACAAACTCAATTATGCAGTGAACAGTTATGTCTATTATGGAAATGGGGACATATAGTCTGAAATAATATTTCTCTACAAAAAGTATGAAATGCTGCTTTGGCATTTATTAGGTTAGGTGCAATCTCATTTTTATTTTAAGCTTTTAAAGATAACGTTAAAATATCTATACTGAGATCAGTATGAAATCCATGGATGTCATACAATGGACTGTATGCCTGTTCAGACACATCTCGTGGTATCAAAATGAGTATTAAGTAGAGTCTGTAGTAGACTTACACTCTTTCTTCCTGAGAGTTAGAGGACCACGTTCATGTCTGTATGTCGGAGCCATGTGGTGATTAGTTTGGCCCGCAGCATAGAGACTGAGAACAGAACACAGAAACAAGCCTGACCTTCCAAGTTAGAAAATACACTTAGCAGCCGACCAACTAACATGTTGTAAATATCTAATTCTAACACAAAGAGAAATGTAGAACTAACAATTTGTCTTTTTTTTAGGGAGCCAATCCTTGTTGCCTGGCAAGTGCCTTGCCACTGTTTGCTAATAAAGACTTCCTCACAAACAGACCTCAGGCAGTTCGGATTGTCAGCCAAACCTCCTTCACGCTAGTGTTGATCACCGGAGCCCCCCAGGGCTGTGTGCTCAGCCCCCTCCTGTTCACGCTGTACACCCACAACTGCTCCCCCAAACATGAAGACAACTCTGTTGTGAAGTTCGCAGATGACACTATCGTCATCGGCCGGATTACAAACAACAACAAGACTTAATATAGAGAGGAAATCAACAACCTGAGTGTTGCTCAGAGAACATCCCACTGCTCAACGTCAGTAAAACCAAGAGCTGATTGTTGATTTTAGAAAAAGGGAGGCGAAGACGCACACCTCTGTCTACATCAGTGGAGCAAGTTAGCAGCTTCAAGTTCCTGGAATCAGCATCACAAACAAGTGTGATGACATGGTCATCACACTTCTCCATCCTGGTGGAGGAAGCTCATAAAAGGCTGCATTTCTTTAGGAAATTCCCGTGCCAAGTTCTTGTCAACTTTTACAGAGGAGCAATAGAAAGCATCCTGACTGCAAACATAACAAACTGGCATGGGATGTGTACGGCATGAGACGAGCTGAAGGGATATTACAAGACAATACTCACCCCGGCCACAACCTGTTCACCCTGCTGCCGTCTGGAAAGAAGATACAGAAAACCGCTTCTTTCCTCTGGCTGTGAGACTCCTTCATTCATCCTCCACCCTCCATAGAGAATGTAGTTTCTTTGTTGTAGTTTGTTTTCTTTCCTATGTAGCAAATTGGGACTCCAATCTACATTCCGTTGTGCAGCCCTGTCATGCTGCTCACACACCGGGCGCGTTTTTTGATTGACGCGCGTCGAGATTACATACAAAGTCTATGCACAGACGCGATGAGACTGGCGCGCCGCGATTTTTAATCTCATCGCGTCTGTGCATAGACTTTGTATGTAATCTCGACGCGCGTCAATCAAAAAACGCGCCCGGTGTGTGAGCAGCATCATACAAGGAGAAATAAAACCCATTTAACCTCGTGAATAATTAGCATGACGCTTCCTGAAACACAGATACATGTGTCAATGTTGTATTACTGTTTGTGTACAGATTTAAAACATTTGATGAGATATGTAATTGTATGAGCACTAGGGTGTGGTAGGCATATTTTTTATTTGAAAAACAGAGCCAGGCTGTCTCCTTTCCTTTCCTTCCAGGTTTTATGCTAAGCTAAGCTAATGACAGACATGATAGTGGTACTGATTACAAATTGAGTTTGTTTTTCAAAACAATTCAACAAATGGAGTTTTTTATTTATAATTGCATCTGTTATAAAATATTTGAATTTGAACAAAACTGGATATTGGTGGAATGGATGTTTTGCCTCAGGGATATGCCTTCTGCACATTACATTGCATTACAGCCACTGTTTATATATTATACCATTATATCTATATTACAATAACGTATTACACGGCTCAATAGCTTTCTGAGCAGCCTATCACATGTTTAACCTACATACTGTACCTCTGATCTATGAACTGGCTTTGATCTGCTGATACTTAAATACTTTGGCCGACAGTGTATGTGCATGGTACTGCATGTAATACTGTCGGCCATATTTTGGGACAAATTTATATTTACACTTCACAACATGTAATTGGGGACTTCTTGTATAATTAGGGACACAACTGGTGTACCTCATTTAATTCCAGTGCAGTTGCAGTGAGTCCAATGTAAAATAGCTTCTGCACCCTAATTGGGGTTAGGTTGAGGTGTGCATGTGTGTGTTCTTGTATATTTTACAAGAAGGGGCCCAAAATATTATTTTTACCAAACAGAGAAAGGGCATTTTGGCCTCAAAGGTCTGTTTGAGGATTACGACTTGGTAACAAGGTTGAGGTTATAAATGTAGGTTAAGTTAACGGTTCAACTTAGACCTTTAGCTTTGATGGTTGAGGTTAGGATAAGGGACTAGTGATGGTTGAGGTTTGGATAAGGGACTAGGGATCGTTGAGGTTTGGATAAGGGACTAGGGATGGTTGAGATTAGGTTAAGGGACTAGTGATGGTTGAGGTTAGGATAAGGGACTAGTGATGGTTGAGGTTTGGATAAGGGACAAGTGATGGTTGAGGTTAGGATAAGGGACTAGTGATGGTTTAGGTTATGATAAGGGACTAGTGATGGTTGAGGTTAGGATAAGGGACTAGTGTTGGTTGAGGTTTGGATAAGGGACTAGTGATGGTTGAGGTTTGGATAAGGGACTAGTGATGGTTGAGGTTTGGATAAGGGACTAGGGATGGTTGAGATTAGGTTAAGGGACTAGGGATGGTTGAGGTTAGGATAAGGGACTAGGGATGGTTGAGGTTAGGTTCAGGGACTAGTGATGGTTGAGGTTAGGATAAGGGACTAGTGATGGTTGAGGTTAGGATAAGGGACTAGTGATGGTTGAGGTTATGATAAGGGACTAGTGATGGTTGAGGTTAGGATAAGGGACTAGTGTTGGTTAAGGTTTGGATAAGGGACTAGTGATGGTTGAGGTTATGATAAGGGACTAGTGATGGTTGAGGTTTGGATAAGGGACTAGTGATGGTTGAGGTTAGGATAAGGGACTAGTGATGGTTGAGGTTAGGATAAGGGACTAGGGATGGTTGAGGTTAGGATAAGGGACTAGTGATGGTTCAGGTTATGATAAGGGACTAGTGATGGTTGAGGTTTGGATAAGGGACTAGTGATGGTTGAGGTTTGGATAAGGGACTAGGGCATGCATTATGTCATTGAGGGTCCTCAGAAAGATAGAAGTACAGATGTGTGTGTGTGTGTGTGTGTGTGTGCAGAGAGATATTTTGGAGAAGAAACACTTAATAGGAAGGTGCCAGCAATCAACTTCATCCCTTATGTTAACAAAGATCAAAACAGTCCTGACTCAACTTTGACTCTGCCCCTAATAAGCTGTTGCGACACAGCAGAAGGCTTCATTGCACCACAGACACACACACATATGCTCATACACAAACACCTTCGCCCCAAACCTACACCACAGACACACTCAGGGACGATAAACCCACCAACTGTCCTGCTGTCTATTTAGCAATGTTGGGTTTTGTCCACTGTAAAAGAGACAATGGCTCAGGCCAGTCTGCAGGACAAAAGGCAACAGAAGTCCGGGAGGTGGGCAGTCACAGGGTTGTGTTCTGTTCATAATGGGGAGGAGGGTGCTGGCATTCAACCTCATGGACCAGGGCCACAGAAACAGATGTGAAGGAGGGAGCGGGTTGGGGTGCTGGTGATGTGTGGGGGCAGGAAGCTGGGACTGGGAGTAATTTGGTGGCAGAGAAAAGCACAGAAAATAAGAATTAGAAGGCAATGGGACGTAAAGTCGATGATAGTCAAGCAGCGATATAGAACGGTAATGCAGGGCTGAGGAGGGGAAACGATAGTCACAGATGCTAAGCACACAACAAAGAGAAAAAGTACAAAGAGCGACTGTAAGTTTTGAAAAGAAATAGAGAAAGAATGTGTTAATATGTTAGTGTTTTAGAGGAATAACGCCGGCTTGAATTTAGACAGAGAGAGAGGAAACTGGGCTGAGTGGGAAAGAGGAAGCAAAGAGGGGCAGAGGCTGTGAACGTGAAAGAGCTCTTTGTTTCCTTCAGGCTCTGTTATGACGCCAGAGTCCAATCCATTCATTCTAAATGGCAACGGCAACGAGCCGCCAAACACACACATGTAACGTAGATGACAGAGCACAATCACACCTCTCTCCCATTCTCGCTGCTCTCATCTTGCCCCCCCCCCCCAGCTACTGCCAATTCAGATAAACACACTCTCACACACACTCACACACACACACATCAGCAGATAGTTTCGTGGTGTGGTGGTGTGGTGAATATGCCTCCTCGTAGCCGTATCTATCTTATGCAACGCTGTGTAATAGTGTGGCCATTATGGCGCAGCCGCGGCGATGGCTGCACTGGGTTAGTGGGTGCAGAGTGATAGCTGCACTGGGTTAGTGGGTGCAGAGTGATAGCTGCACTGGGTTAGTGGGTGCAGAGTGATAGCTGCACTGGGTTAGTGGGTGCAGAGCGATGGCTGCTCTGGGTTAGTGGGTGCAGAGCGATGGCTGCTCTGGTTTAGTGGGTGCAGAGCGATGGCTGCTCTGGTTAGTGGGTGCAGAGCGATGGCTGCTCTGGTTAGTGGGTGCAGAGCTGGCAGCGATCCCTTCCGTCTCCATCGCGTCAGCCTATTTCCTCTGCTTTCTGCTGCTCGCTGTCATTAAAGTCAGAGGCACTTACATGTATATGTGCTATTATTGATGTCAGAGGCTCTTATCGGGAAAATTGGTTCTCATTTAAATAAGAGGCACTTTATAAGCAGCACTTTTGTCGACACTTGCTTATCTGCATTATCAGCATATGGTTAGAGGGACGCAAATCGTAGGATCAGAACTGTGTGGCTTGTTGCTGTCATTAATAGCACACTTGTGCAATTTCATGCAAAGCCGGCGAGGATATAAAACATTTTAACCAACTTTAGCACACACACACACACACACACAGAAAATGCACGTTGACATGAAAAACGTCAGAAGCATTATAGGAATAGTTGGTAACACTCCCTGACCTGCTACCTCACTGCATGCTCCCTGCTTTGGCTGTCAGATGTGGTTAATGAGAACCTGTGTTCCTATGGAGAACAGCCTGCTGGGACACACACACACTGGTACATACACACACACACAGACACTTGCATAGCCCTGTCATCACATGGAGAGAGACCTGCTGGCCTATTGTAGACCTCATATCCCACGCGTACACACAGCACACAACGGGCTATTCCATGTCACATGCATGCACACACACACAAAGGCATGAGCCTTTGTACGCACGCATTTTGACTTATTTTGTACATGTGCTTTCTCTTCACCTCTCTTTTTAATCATAGCTCTACCGCCACAGCCCCCTTACACCCCCACGTCTCTTTCATTTTCTCACTCACTCTCTCTTAATCCCCCCTAACATTCATCGTGCTAATGCTCCCATCATCCAAACACCAGCAGCCCTCTTCTTTCTGCAACTGAACAACCCCCCACCTCCAACCTCTCCACGGCTTCTGCTCTCCCATTCAGCCTGGCTTGTCCCCATGTATTCATAGAGATCACTGATGGAGTGGGGAGTCTTTGTGAGCGGGTCAGCCTCCTATAACCCCCCCCTCTGACCCCACCTTCTACCCAAACACACACACATTCGAGCACACACACACACACGCTGGATCCTTCTCACTTGCCATATGGCATGGGCAATGAAGGGCGAACAAAAGCAAGCTAAGGAGGTGTCAGAGAGGTTTGTATGTGTGTGTGTGTGCGTTGCATCAAAAGAAGACTAAGCAGCCAGCCATGGGCCAGGGTCCAATAGATGAAATTGATTTCTATTTTGGTTTTTCTTGGATGCCGAAAGGAGGAGGGGACTTTCCACCTTTTCTTCCTGCCGTCAAACTCAGTGGCTCAATGAAGAGTGATGAGAGAAGGCCCTGATTGGAGCACAATGAGGGCACACTTGATGGATGCTTAGCAATGCAGATATATCTTCATCACACAAGTGGATTTGTTGTTGACAACAATGCCAGCGTCTTCATTGTGTCATCATTGGGATTTTTGGCATCACAATGTCGTCATTGACACCATCTTCATCCTCATTCTTATAGTTTGGTGTAAGAATGGCACCTGTCTTCAAATGGCAGTCACCATCTGTCTCCAAGAGAGAGTTTGTTTTGGCGTATTTTTGTATATTTTATTCGTCTCCATGCGTAACGGTAACCTTGAAGTTATTTGCTGAGACCTGGGAATACGGTGACAATGACCTGAAGTATTTATTTCAATACAGTTCCTTCAGAAATTCAGTTTGAATACTGTATGCAGTGTTTTGCAGTATGAATGAGGAAAGAGTTCATGGATTTTGGAAAATGTGGTCATTGAATACACTTTGTGTGGAAGAAATGAAAAATGATTAAAATTCTGTTTTACCAACTGTTTGAAGAGTTTTGACAAAGTGAAGAATGTTTGTTAGCAATTGAAAATAACTGTGAGAGAGTTTCATCGCATAAAAACAAGGGAACCTTTTCATAACCTACAATTTCAAATTATGTTTTTAACCTTTTTAAACATATCAGAATGGAAGAATAAACATCTAAATCACCGTATCAAACACGAAGAGTACTCCATCACATTACATTCCTGTTGTTGGACTCATAACGGACGGGTTTTTAAAACAATGTAATCAAATCGATGCAGCAAAAGCAGAGATACCGTCTTTGTATTCTATGCAGTCTCACCCAACGGCCAACAGTTAACCACCTGTAAACCTTCAACATACTACACAGCTGGTGTCTGTGGCGACATCATCGTGAAGGTGGGAGCTTCTCCCAAAACAGCGAAATATGACAAGTATAAGATCATACTGCTCATGCATAACACCACCTTTAACAGAATCAATGCATGATGTACGTGCATTTTTTTAATCTTGAAAACCGAACATTTGAGCAGAACAAAATGTATTTAAAACCAGCATACTTCATTTGTATTCATTGTTTTGTTTAAGATCAAAATGTATCTGCAGTTCTGCAGTAACAGCCTCAACCCGCTGCATTGGAGCGGCTCCTCCAACACCAATCACAGTGATGGAGCGTCGTGGTTTTAGAAGGTTTGGAACCACTACTTTCATCGCACCTTTTTTCTGTTCTCTTCAGAAAATTTGTCATTGTTAGTATTTCGTTGCTCAGATAAGCCAAGCAAACATGCCTGCATCCCACCTACAGGAGAGGAAAGCGTGCATGTGTGTGTCCACAGCGGGGCAAGCCTCATGCCCTACTTCAGTCAGGCCTGATATGATCAGACGTCGGATGGTGAGCTGCTCGTCTCTCTCTGGCCCTCGGCCTTTCTGCTCAGAGGTGAGAAAAGGTCTAAACGCTGACATAGTGCAACATGCCTTTGATACCCAGCTTGTGCGCCATAAAGATACAGATCCACTGGAAACAAGCCTCAACCAATCCAGCTGATATTACATTGAAAGGAAATCGGGATTTCTGCTGCAGGAGTAAAGGGAGGAAGGTGAAGTGGGCTTTAACATACTTGCTGTATGAAAATGCTCTGAAAGGTACATGAATACATAAAGAAGATGCTTTTGTTAGATCGCTTTGAAGGAGCTCAGGCAGTTCCTTTGGGAGATGTTTGGTACCTGTAAATGTATAAGATCACACTTAAACATCTTCTCTAAGCTATGAAATAAATCAAGTAACTGTACTTTGATGAAACGCATCAAAGCTGGTGTTAATAGTGACACTTCTAAAAAACAGCATTTTATGTATAAACATTGGCACCAAACATCATCTACTGTTTTAAGTCAGTCAATTGTGAGCTGAGTCGCCTGTTTGGGACTAATCTACGTCATGAACCATCAGAACGTTGGCTCTGATCAGACCCCCCATGTTCTGTCCCAGCTTGCTTTAGCTCGCTAATCCTGCCATGTGTTACGCTAACGTTGCAATGGTTACAGAGAGCGAGTGCATCAGTGGGCTGGTGGTTAACGATAGCACTGGCTCTATCCCCCCCCCACTAGGAGACCACAGCTGGGAGGAGAGTAGACGGCCGATCCGGACACAGCGGTGCTGCTATAGCTGTTGAGCTCTGTCATGTTTCATTCATCAGGTTTCATCCCTCAGAGGAGGCCACGGTAAGGGAGGTTTTCTAAATCATGCAGTAAGTGGACTTAGGCCCAAACCTGGAAGTAAAAGTAATGTGGCACCTTTAGATAAACTGAGCCTCTCAGCATCACCCCACACTTACAGCCTCATCCTCAGAGAGAGAGCGATTACAGACTCTCCTCCGATCACGACTGTCCACATCGACTCACACACAAAGCCAACACAAACATGTTATTGACATACAGAGAAAGTCAGACATCCAAATGCTCCAAAACACAGTGCGTGTACAGTATAATGATGGTGGCGACGCAAGCACAGGATTGGAAACAGTGGAGGCACAGAAATGTGGGGAAAGAGAAGAAGAGTATTATTCAAGAGGAATGGCTCCAACCCCTCAGATACCAACTCATTGTTCTTCACATTTATTATACATTTCACACATTCATGCTATTTAAACAAAAACATGCTCTGTCAATCTGTGATTACTAGTTTAACTCCCACACAAGTTACCTAAATCCAAAGCACTCAGGTGACAGGAAAGTAGGAGCTAAAAAGACTAAATTAGACTTCTAATTAAAACAACAGACATAGAACTTGTTTGGCTGATGAAGACAGGGTTCCTGTTCACACATCTTCCCCAGTCTCTCTCTCTTCTTTCTCTCTGCTCATTCCCTTCTCCCTTAATTTAAACAATCACCTCCGACACATACGTGCGACATCTATCAGAAGCTCCAGATCGTTTGTGAAGCATAATGCCACTGGGACACACAAACCCACAAATCACAGGTCTCATTTAGTTCCCTTTCTGTGTTTTAATTAGAGCCGCGGCAGGCTAATCACCTCCTTAGTAGACAGCATCACTAATGAGACGGAGAGGGAGGAGCTGAGAGGGAGGGAGGAGAGAGATGTGAGAGGAGCAAAGAATGGCGGAGGGGAAAGTGGCAGAGAAATAAGACATGAGAGGTTGTTAGGAGTAAGATTAGATGGAAGGATGCAGGGAAGGGAGGGAGAGAGGGAAGGATATGTGATACAAAGTGGAATCAAAATACAAGAGAGGGAGAGGAGGGAGGATGAAATAAATAGGGACCATGGAGAGAATGAAGCCTGAGTTGACAACAAACGGATTGACTCAGAGAGAGAGACGGGTCCGGAGAGAGAGCGAGAGAGAGAGAGAGAGAGAGAGAGAGAGAGAGAGAGAGAGAGACTTAGATGAAGCAAACACAAAACAAGAAAGCTGAGGAAACTTGTAGCGGGAGAGTGAGAGAGAAGCCTGAGAGAAATAATGAGAGTCCCATACCTCCCACAAAGCCAGCCATGTCTGCCGTAACCCCCCCCACCCTCTCCCCCTCTCTCCCCCACTGACTCTGTGGTTGCTCCTTTCTTGCTGTCACCCTGTGAGTGTCTGAATAGCCTTTTATTATTCATCAGTCTGGGCAGGTCACAGGGTCATCGCAAGGCCCACCACCCTGCCACCAGCAAACATCCAAACACTCTCGAACATGATGCCGCGCAAGCACACAAAAGAGAAGTGAAGAAGCTGTTTGTGGACGCAAACGCACACAAAAGTGTGAAATGGCGGCTGGTAAGCCCCAAAAGCTGTGCTACCTTCATTCACGGCGCACTGACAGCCTGTGACGGTCCCTGATGCATTCATTATAACACTTGTCCACCCCTTGCTAGGCTATGATATCTATCTATGCAATGCATCTGCAGCGCTGGGAGCTGTGGCTGCGTTGGTGCGTGGATGTGAAGGTATATGTCTGTTTGTGTGTGACAGGAAGAAAACAGAGATAACAGCAGCCTGGTGGTATCAGCTCCATCTTATCTCCTACACAGCCAGAAGCAGGTGTACAAGCTAATTGGAAAGTGCCAGACACACAGCAGACTGGTGGAACACACGCTCAGCCTTCCAGCGAGCCAGGCAGACAAGAGAGTTGGCAGCTTGAGAGAGAATAAGAGAAACCGGGTAGAAACAATTGATGGGAGAGACCGAAATGATACAGCGAAAATGAGACAAAAGGGAGAAGAAGTGGAGGTAGGAATGACAGAATAGGAGGAAGAGACGGAGGTAGAGACGGGGGGGGGGGATGCAGGGAAGACAGCAGAGCGCCCAGATTCAATATCACCAAGACAAACGGTACATAAGGCTTCTGAGATACCAAAGGTATCGGGCCTCTTCTGTCTGTAGCTGTATTGTCAGCACTGAGCGAAGACAAAATAGGAAAGCAAACAGCATCTCCTGCATCACGCTACACGGTGTGCTGCTTTCCACTCCACCTGGTAATGAGTCACTCTATCACATCCGCTCTCAAATGCCAGGCCGGCGTATTAACAGCGTGACAGCTCGTCCTGTGCACTTTCCCTGCGATGTGTTTGCAATAGATGTCACAGTCGATCCAAAACAAGTCAGCGCAGGCCAACCAGCAGACGTCAGGCTGTTCACACATAGTGGCTGACGTGGCTCAGCCGCTGCCCTCTTTTGTTTGGCTCAAGTATCCCCTGGACCACACAAATACAATTTATTTCATCAGATAATTCTACTTTTTAAAGGAACAATCCATTGCATCTCAACCTGGTGTATTTCTTATGTGGCAATTATGACTCTACTTGTGCTAACTTTGCACTCGCCACCACACCTGTTGTAGGTAAAACCAAGACTCGCACAGAACTACCTGTAGTCCGTTATATCGGCTCTCGTTCTAATGTGGAGCTTTACGACCGTTCCTGTCCAGGACAGGCAGAAACCTTGTATGTCAAGAACTGTTCCTATTTATTTTAGTTTTTAATAGATTTGATCAATGCTTCGAAGCAACAAGCCCTCGTCACTCCATCTTTCCAGGCCGGTAATGTCCCGACAGTTGCGTCGCCTCATAGAGGAAATGTGCCCGCGAGGGATCCTCCCACATCATCACAGCAGCTTCAACAACATCACAGCAGCTTCACCTTCTGCTCTGCCGTGAGACAAGATGACGTTTGAATTTGAATTTGAGGATCTGAGTGAGTTGGAGATTTAGTCACAAGCTCTTTCTTTCTACTTTTCATTGGTTAAATGTCAGTTAAACCCACAGACAGAGATTAATGACAAAAATATATGTATTTGGAGATACAAGGTTTCCGAGGTTCGGAGAGCGGGCCGATTGCTTGACTACCCAAACTTCTGCTTGCTCATCGTTTGTTGACTCCAGGAAAGTAAAGAAGAGTTTGGTTGTATTGTTGGCATATCCAGGATCCAGCAGTCAATGAGCCAGTAGAGGACCACGTGCTGGATTTGGTCCGTCCAGCCCTGAAGCCCCGCCGCTAATGCTGCACAAAGAGCCATTGCTTGTTTATTCAAAGTTTATAGAAACCGATCATGTCACATGTCCAAATTGCACGTTAGTGAAGGAACTAGATCGGCTGATTAGTTCTCAAGCAATGCAAAGGACACAGACAGACAGACCTGATGAACCTTGCTTCAGATGTAGCTCTCATGTTGAGTGTTGCACGTAACATAATGATGGAATTGGACTTTGCTTTAGGAATAAATCCATTCAGCATGCTAACATCAGGAGGAGGAACAGTAACAATACAGTGTGTCCTGTTCCAAATGTCTGTGCATGTCCCTGCCTCACGATATTCCACTAAAGGATGTCTTGCAGAGCTGTATTTCCATTTCTCAGTCTTTCCATCATCATGGAGTCATCATGATGCATCCCCTCACAATGAAGCATCAGACCCTGAGCAGTCACTGCACGAGGCTCGAAGCAGGTAGAAGTTGTGATAATGGTTATTGATTCGTGCTCTGGCACACTGTGTCCTGTCTTCTTTTCGTTACAGATGAAATCCACCGTCCCTCCAACGCTGCCTCACTGGAGAGGGGTGTGTGGGAGGAAGATGTTAGATTGAAGGTATCTATACATCAAATCCAACATTTAATAAAGCTGGTGCTGATGATGATGATGTGATGCACGTGGGAATTCATTTAGCTGATGATGATGGATGCCTGTTGCTAAACAAAGATGAAATGCAGAGGGCATGATAATCAACAAATGTGCTTGTATGTGTTTCCTGTTTCCATGTTGCAAGCGTAATTGTGTGTATGACTTTGTACCATGTGTTTGTTTAGTGCCTCCTCTCCTCTGCTGCCATTGACGAGGGCCCTGGGAGCGACGCGTTGCATTCAGCGTGCTGTTTCCCTGTATCAGAGTTTATCGAAACTTAAACCGTGAGAGAGCGTCCTCGCCATTAGCTGCTTCTTTGGCACAGGGACGAGCTCTGATGTGAATTAATTGCTTGTTAGCTGAGAGCAGCCAATGATACCAGCCTATAGTGACACAAACCTGACAAGACTCGTCTGATCATTAGCCGCAGTGATCAACGTTTTGAGAATGCAGAACACACTGGATGAATAAATAAATGCTTATTTTGCAGTTCGGCGAGTTTTCTGCTACATCGCTAATCACTCTGCATATTAAAAAGTTTTTTGACATTAATTTGACATTTTTTTCTCTTCATAAAACATCATGGTATCAAAGAGTTTGGAAATAATTGCCCTCCAGGTTAATACGCATGGATGATGTTAACAGTTGAGTTTTGAAGGAGAATGTATTGGCAGTCGTCCATCTCTCTGGCAATGATTGGCAGTAACCAGACAGTAATGTAACGTCACGAGCACACGCAGGCGAGGAGATGCAATCAATAACACGCAGGGGTGTTTGCTTTAATTGCCAAGAGAATGAGGAGTTAAATTGTGGGAAATTGGACACACTCGGTGAAATGTCATTTCTTCATCCGTCTTTCGTTCTATCCATCCATCACCCCTCCGTCAACTCTTTCCACATTTTGTACATTTTGTATTTTCTTGCCTGTCTTCCAGTCATCCGTTGCGAGTGTTCCTCCCTCTCCCTCTGCAACTCGCTGCTTGCTGAGCTGATTGAACATTTGCTGTTCTCTGTTTGGATTCAGTCCCAAATCCCCTGCTTAGACTTGAAACGCTGCGTTAAGCATTCCTCAATAGAGTCCAACAGCTTGTGCAATATGTGGTCATTTGTTCATGTTTGCAGCTACGTTCCCTCCCAGCTCAGACATGATTGTGTAAACTCACTTTATCTCCGTACTTTGAATAACCTTTCCCAAGGTCTTTTTTCAGATCAAGTCAAGAAGAGCTCCGGTGCCAACAGGCTGCTGTATCACCAATGGATGTTCCAAACACTGCAACACAAGTTACACACAAACTCCAGCATCAGCACTCTCAAGGCTGTCACCAATCCGTCCGCAGTGTTGGAATGAAGTAAAGGTGAGGGGTGGGGTGTGTGGATGAGAGTGGAAAGAGCTTTTAATCATCAACATCTGAGGGGCCAGAGGGTACACTGGAGAAGTCGCCATCTTGTTTCCCCTCTCTTCTCCACTCCTACACCTCTCCCTCCTCCCTCCTCCCTCCCACCTTCATGTCTCTTCTGTTGACACTCTCAATTCATTCTTTGCCCCCCCCCCCAGTATCTAAGTCCACCCCACCTGTGCTCCTATCCCCTACCTTTTAACACCACCCTCCCTTTGAGCAGCTACTTCTACACTTCATGACCCTTCCACGTCCTCCCTTCCACGCCCTCCCTTCCACGCCCTCCCTTCCACGCCCTCCCTTCCACGCCCCTCCCTTCCACGCCCTCCCTTCCACCTCTCTGCGTCTTCTTCCCTTCATCCAGCTTTTATCCAGCCCCGACATATTTCAACTTTTGCCTCCACCGCTCCACGCTCCCGGCGCTTCATCATCCCTCTCCTGTTCTTTCCCTTGCTCTTTCAACCCTTTCCTCCCCACTTTATCATGCCCCCCCCATTCCACAGCTCTCAGAACCACAGGAACCGTAAATCTGGTGCAACCCCGGGAAGTGTGTCACAGGGGGACACTTAAACATGTAACACTCAAGTGAGGGAACTAACCACTGGCGGAAAATCGCCTCATGTGTGCATGCACACACACACTTACTTGAGCACACACACACACACACTTACTTGAGCACGCACACACACACACTTACTTGAGCACACACACACACACACTTGTATGAATGTCTGTGCTTTAAACAGAACAGTCCAAGTATAGCTCTGTGTTATTACAGCTCAAGTTCTTACCTCTAATCAATCAAAGTTGTTCGGATTTGTGCGCAGGGGAAACAACCGGGTCTTTGTGTCGCCCAGAGCTGCAGCACTTCTCTGTTCCTGGTTCCCTCCGATGTAAACATAGAGTCTGTGCAGGTCTCTGGAGCTAGGTATGTTGTGTTGATACATGTGTGTGTGTGTGTGTGTGTGTGTGTGTGTGTGTGTGTGTGTGTGTGGGGGGGGGGTTGAAGGACTTCTGGCTTGAGTTAGGCTGTGTGCTCTGTGGCTGATGTCGATATTTGTTCTGCTTCTTTAACACTGTTACTTACGAGCGAACATTTCCTAATTCAAACATGATGGAAAACGTGCAGAACTCTTTGATTTATTGTTGAGTCTGCTGCGGCTGCACGCACGTGACCTCGACCTCATTACAAGTTCTTAATCAAAACCACACCGCTGGAGAAGAAGGTCTGTCTTTGCATCACTCACAAGTGGTTTCCCTGCAGTCTGAAGTAGTGCTAATGCAAATGCTCTGATACTCTTCACACACCAGTCCAGTGACATGTTCAAACAGCAGCTGTCACTGTGTTCAAACAGACATCTTGGCGATGATGGCGGCCCTCCTGTGTAACAGCTTGGCCTGTCCTCATTACCAGCCCGACACACATGTTCTGTCACAGAAATTGCACCAAATGGGACCAATTGAGTTTGGATGTGGCGCATCTCCAAAAGAGTTATTTTCTAAAACACTAATCTCTGGACCACCAATGAGCTGTCAGTCATCAGCTGCAGACAGACATCGCATCGGGGGAAAGGCAGTTCCCAACAAATCAACAACACGTCAATCAAACACACAAACGCATGCTTGGCTATTGACACAAGAAGCGCACACTCGCAGGCCGACACGTGCGTGAACACACACACACACACACACACGCACCGTAGTTCTGTCTTAAATGTGAAAGTGTTCAGACTAAGAGGCCCAAACTCTGTTTTCTGCATTAATTCAAGGTGACTCCTGCAAGGCATTAGAGAGGATACGGAGCTCAGGCCTCTCAAGATCCCCCCCTAATTAATATTCATTTGCAATTTATAATTCCTCACTCAATTGCAATATAATTGTTAAAAGGCTCAGGAAACCATCTACAAGTGGAGGAAATAGATCCAA
Source organism: Lycodopsis pacificus (assembly GCA_028022725.1). NCBI lineage: Eukaryota > Metazoa > Chordata > Actinopteri > Perciformes > Zoarcidae > Lycodopsis > Lycodopsis pacificus. The sequence continues at coordinate 17,261,078 of CM051693.1, forward strand.
TCTGCAGGTATTAGAGAGTGTATTGGTTGTAATGACATCATTAAATGAATATTTCCACTTTATGCACAAAATCAAAACCAATGACAATGGACAATGGAGGCACTTTAAACAGAGCATAGCTGTTTCACCTTGTTCTTGATGCTAAGCTAAGATAATCGCTTCCCGTGTGGATTTACTCCTTTAAAGGATTGTTGTGATTCATTGAACCTGTTTTACCAAATACAACAAATGGTAGCATTTGACTTTCATTTAGTTTATTTCTGTTTTATTTATATTTTTCTTTAATGTTCTTGTGCACATGTTGATCTACGTACGGAAGTGTGCACACACTGTTTGGCAATGGATGAAAAGTGAAGAGCAATAGTCCGAGTTATAATTCTGAATTCTGTAGAACTTGGGTCCAGTGTTGGGACATCGCTTCAGACGACCCAACACCCAACAAGCAGATGCTGACGCTGGTAAAAGTTTCACTGAAAGCGTGTCTGAATGGCTGGAGCAGCATTCCACTTCCATTGCTAACATGCGTGTGCATATATTATTGATGATGTCAGCTTTAAATGGGTCTATGTGAGATCTAAACATGGTGAAATGACTAAAATATATTCAGATAATCAAATAGGTTTCCAACAAACCCCTCTACCATATTGGTTGTGTCGTATTTGTATGAACACACATATTTCCTGTGCAAAAAGTGTTCATTAGCACTGTAGTGGCCATTTGTCGGCTAAATCAAACTTAAACAAATAATAATCAAACGCCACTGATGCACCGTGGTCGGTATTCTTACACAGCCAGAAGAGAGTGAAATGTCCAAGCAGGATTCCATTTTTGTGTATTTATTAAATAAAGCAAATAAAACAAGCTAACAAACAAAACTCCTGTCGTGCTGTCTCTCCTGTCCTGTGCAGTGCAATGCTGCTGTGCAGCTGGTAAAAACTATACGCCCACCCCGGTGCATGCTGGTCCTATCTTTCTACTCGTTTAAATAGCAACAGGTGCCCACAGTAATTACCCAAAAAATAATATAACTAAACAAATTACTATTAAAGAGAAAAATAATCTTAATGGATGAAACATCTACAATAATTAAACAATACTACTTATAAATGAAATAACAAAATACAATATCAAATAAATAGCTCCAACAAGCGCAATTTCCGAAAAACCTGTTGCTTCCTCATCTGACTTGGAGCGATGTCAGTGTGTCTCCACATGACGGCAATTATTCTGCTGAGTACAACAAGCAAAATGAATTATAGTCACCATTACAATAAGACCTATTGCAATAAACTGGAATTATCTTTTACGGTATGACTGAAGAAGTATGAACATAATTAAAAGGTACTCTTGATGTTATGAGGCTGAGCCTTATTTACAGACAGACAGAGCGGTTCAGTCCTGAGTGCTGCTGGTTGTGTGTCAAGCCTTTGTGTTTCTCTGTGCATGTCTTGGGGCAAAGCACCTTGCTGTCAGTGCCCTTCAGTCATATCAAGTGTGTGTGTGTGTGTGTGTGTGTGTGTGTGTGTGTACACATGAACTCAGCTAGGTATGAATCAGAGAGAGAGAATGAGGCCAAGGAAAGAATGACTGGATGATTAGACCCAAACTGCTCCTTCACTTCATGCAAACAAACCATCCCAAAGACGATCGAATAGAAAAGAAAAGTAGATTCTCATTTGTTTTGACAACACAGACAAAAGGCAAGTTCTTCTGTGGGAATGTAACAGCCAAAGCTCGGTTCACCAACGGCCAGTCAGCACGCTCCTCAACAGTAGAATGGAGTAGAATAGTAAATGCATTGGTCAACCACACACTGTATCCATGCCAGAGTTTAAATGACACTTTGTACTGTGCTGCAGAGGAAAGGTATGAATATTTTATACACCTCTCCTCGCGCATAAGTCAGTAAAGTCTGTAAAGAAAAGAAGCAATAACAGCCTCTTCTTTTCATCGGGTGCTGGGCTGCAGGACTGGCAGAGAGGTGCAGTAATGCGCCCACTTTAAAGGCGACCAGACACATTTTTTCTCTGCCCCATAGTTCTGCCTGAGCTATAAATTTGTCGCCCAACTGTTGACATCGCTTGCAATATGCTGCGCTCAGGGTGTGATCACCGCATGCAGTGTGAGCAAGAACAAGGCAGCGCTGTCTTTCCTGTCTGCTCGGACAGATACACACATCACACACAATGGAGGCCAGCGAGTCATCAAGTAATAAAGCTCTATGGACCCCTAATAATAGCAAAGGAAAGGGGGGAGAGTGAAGAAGAGACTCGGATGAATGACAATCACTGCTGGGTGTGCGTGTGCGTGTGTGTGTGTGTGTGTGTGTGTGTGTGTGTGTGTGTGTGTGTGTGTGTGTGTGTGCAGGGGGAGGTATCAACTTCTCCCTCCAGCAGCAGTGAAAGCAAACTCCCGGTCGCTCTCTGTGCTCCTACTCCTCCCCTCTGGAATGGAATCCACCAAATCGCTGCTAATTGAATAAGTGACAATGAACGGGCAGACGAGGCGACAGATGCTCGCGTGCCTTTACAACCAAACCAGCATCATCACACTACGTGCGCGCGCTCGCACACAGCCACATTCCTCTTGATTCCAATCTGAACCGGGGGTCCAGAGGCACATTCTATGACCGCTCCACCTGCTGCTCCTATTTACTGGAGGGGAGGGAGATGGGGGGGGGGGGGGGGGGGGGTGGGGTGATATTGCAACGATTGCCATGAATGTTCACGACAGACGTTTAATTCACACTTCCACTTTATGGCTACAAGGCCCGGACACACAGAGGCGATAATGACGAGAGCTGCGCAGGCGTTCGCGATGATTGTTTGTTTGTTTGTGCTGATCGCATTTGTGGAGCCGCTATAGATCAATGGAATTATCTTTGTGGCGCTGGAAGCAGGATAAGTTGCACAAAAAGTATAAATCCAAGAGATGTGTCTTTGCACCTGCTGCAGAGGATGCATATTTTTAGATTAATTATGGAGTTCAGAACTAAAAAGGCATGTTTGTTCGGCTCCTTTGGTTATGTAGCGTGTCTAAATATATAAAGGCTCCATCTGCTTTTTACTTAGATTATACCCCCTCTATACATTGTTTTATTCTGCGACGTGTTTAAGACCCCAGCGCACCCCCACCCTCTCCAACTCTGTCTCTTTCTTTTGCTCCCTTCTTCCATAAACTCTGGAGCTGACTTTGTTCTCTAAATGTGATTAGCTTCTCTGGGACGCAGGGAGTAATTGCATTACTGCATTGTGCGCATTTGGAGCTATGGAAATGTTGGGCGCCCGTATCAAACCTGTTTAAATACCAAGCGCACTGGTAAAATATGTGCAAAGGAGGAGTGAATGCAGACGTTTTGCAGACATGGCCCAGGCCATGAATAGACACTGGGAGTGGGAATAAAGGTTTTCCGCCAATTTAAGGCTCCGGGTTTAAAAGAAAGAGCTTCTGGTTGGTGTCCGTGCACGTTTGGAATATGTAATAAGATATTGTTTTCAGACAAATGCGCAGAACGCTTTAGAAGCTGTGAAGATGCGTTGATCAGCCCACAATGAATAACCTGGTTCAGATGGATAACATCAAGTCCTGATATCATGTTTGTGCATTTCTCATGCAGACTCGGTAGCAGCTGGTGGTAAATTATTCATTTGTTTTGCAGAGTATGTATCTAACTATTTCTTAAAGGTTAATCATGTTTTGCGAAAATGATTCTGAAAGTGTTGCCGGCATTACTTTAGCTCCGCGATCAGTGAGGATGAGCGGGACCGTTGAGTTGAGTCTTCTTCAGGGGAGCTTGTGTTCTTGGAGTTCTGTTCCAGATGGTCACAGTCTCATCTTCAGCTTGGAATATGCGTGAGGCATTTCATTAACCTGTTATTGCAACAACTGAAGTTCATAATAGTTGAGCGCGTTACCTCTCTGTCTCTTTGACGCGCACACGCGAGCACATCACGACCTCGCTCACGCGCGCAAAATGTGTGAATGGATGTGGGAAAGCTGCTTGGTACTCTAATCCCCCATGACAACTCGTTTCCTCACAGTTGTGGGGTTCGGGGCTCCGCTTGAGTCTTGTCTGGTCGGCTGGTAATCACCGGGTCCTGGTGCCAAACAAACCGCGCCAGATGGTCTCCAGAATGCACGGTCCCAGTTGTGCACATTGGTTGAACCTTAGATCTCTTTCACCCTCTTTCTCTCCCTGCGATTCTTCATTAATCTGTTTCTCTCTCTGCTCCCCTCGTGCGTGCGTGCGCATTTACATGACTGGAACTCTTCTTTGTTTTTTATTAAACGCTCGCCCGAGCTGGTGTGTTTTGGACGCTGCGTGTGCTTGTTATCACAAAAAAAAACCATCCTGCGGGGAGTTTGAAGTGATGTTTAACAGATTATTGCGCGGGGACGGAGCTGTTCCTCGGCGTGACCAACTCTTTAAAGGCATTCATTAGAGTCCGGCTCTCTTTCAACGCGATTCGCCACACAGCTTACCCGCTTATACTCTCACCCACAGATGAGACGCATGTGAACATATATATGATATATATATATATATATATATATATATATATATATATATATGTTATATATATATATATATATATATATGATATATATATATATATATATATATATATATATATATATGTTATATATATATAATATATATAGATATAACATATATATATATATATATATATATATATAATATATATATATATATATATATATATATTGAACATCTACAACTAAGTGCCTGTGCATGAAGAGGGTATCAGCTGCCACTTGAAAGACCACAGGAAGACTAGACTATGAGCTCATGTCATGCTTACACACTAATGCCAACTAAGGCATGCAGTGCAGCAGTGGGGACAGCTGGTTGTGGCCGGGCTGGGTTATATGTTATATATCAAAAGTGTGTCTATCAAGGCTTGTGGTGCTGGCTGACAGTGCTGGTGATTGAGGCGACTATATATTTGTCTTGCCCAATGAGAATAGACTATGTGTCTCCACGCTGTCTGGGTGAACAGACCCGAAGCGAGAAACTCGTAAACCTTCCTGGTTTTATAGCAGTGAAAAACGGCAGGTTAAGCTTTTTGAATGAATGTTTTCTTCTCGAGTTTATTTTCTCTCCTGTTCATAGGCGCATGGTCGTTACTCTGAAAAGTGAGGAGAGTGAACCCCTAAGGGCGGTTTACCCCCCAACACACACACACTTTCTCTTTTTCCTCCCCCTCTCATGCGCCTCCTCCTCCTCCTCTCTGGAGTTTGAGTGGCCACCAGCCAGCTTTTGATTCAAGAAGCGTTTGTCTTTCCTGGGATGTGAAAAGGGGGCTGTAGCTGTTGTACTATAGTTGGTTTGAGGCGGGTTATTTTGGGCAAGTCTGTGTGCAGAGGCACCTCAAACAGAGAGAGAGAGAGAGAGAGAGCTGAGCAGAGCGCACGGCGCACAGACCAGACGCAGGAAAGAGAGGGAGGAAAGGCGCACAGATTTCAGTGGCATTCAGCTGGTTCTCCCACTCTCAAACGAAGAACAGATAGCTACAAATGTGAATGTGTTTTTATGGAAATTAGAACAACTTGAGTCCGCTTCGTTGAACATTAGTTTTTTTCCGCTCCTCGCTCCGCGGAGAGAGACATGCAGCTGCTGATTGAGGGAGCACCGCATTTAGTCAATTCAAACTGGGACTGACTTGTGCTGCATTTTTGTGATCTGTTTGCGACTTCAGCAAACATGCAACCAGGGAAAATGAAAGGACTATTTCTGTCAAGAATGTGGACATTTCTGGCTGTTTTGACGCTGGCAACACAACACGTCACCGGTAAGACACTGAAATATCAGGTTCACGAGGAGCAGAAGGTTGGCACGGTTATTGCCCGTTTGAGGGACGATGTTGCAGATGTTCTTGCTAAACTTCCGAGCTCAGTGTCGCTCCGCTTCAGAGCTATGCAAAGAGGGAGCTCGTCGTTCCTAGTGGTGCGCGAGCAGGACGGAGAAATCAGCATCAGGACAAAGATTGACCGCGAGAAACTCTGCGAAAAGAATCTCAACTGTTCTATTCAATTCGACGTGCTGACGCTCCCCACGGAGCACCTGCAGCTGTTTCACGTTGAGGTGGAGGTGTTGGACATCAACGACAACGCACCCCAGTTTGCCCGCGCCGTCGTCCCCATAGAGATCTCCGAGAGCGCGGCCGTGGGGGCGCGCATTCCCCTGGACAGCGCCACAGACCCCGATGTCGGGGAGAACTCGCTCTACACGTATGCCTTAGAGACCAACAACTTTTTCAAGATCGACATCCAGTCTAGGACTGACGGGGCTAAATATGCAGAGCTGGTGGTGCTCAGGGAGCTGGACCGGGAGGTGCGCTCCGGTTATGAACTTCAATACACAGCCTCTGATAGGGGCGTTCCCTCGAGAACCGGTTCGACCCTCCTCAAAATCAGTGTTGCTGACTCAAATGACAACAGCCCGATTTTTGACATGTCGTCATATGTCATTAGTCTCCCAGAAAATGCACCTGTTGGCACTTTGCTCATTGACCTAAACGCCACTGACGCGGATGACGGCACTAACGCCAAAATAATCTACTCATTCAGCAGTCACGTGTCGCCCAAAATAATGGAGACGTTCAAGATGAACCCCGACAGCGGTCGCCTGACCCTCATAAGGCGCGTGGACTATGAGACCGTTAGCTCGTACGACATTGACGTTCAAGCGCAGGACATGGGTCCGAACTCCATGCCAGCACACTGCAAGATCCTGGTCAAAGTGGTAGATGTGAACGACAATAAACCAGACATCAGCATCAATCTCATGTCCTCTCAGGGGAATGGGGATGCAGCTTACATATCCGAGGCTTCTCCTCTGGACACGTTTGTAGCTTTGGTGAGGGTGGAGGACTTGGACTCTGGGTTGAATGGAGAGGTAGAGTGTAAGCTTCATGGTCAAGGATATTTCAAACTGCAGAAGTCCTACGAGAACAACTACATGATTTTGACCAATGTGTCTCTGGACCGAGAGAAGAGGTCAGAGTTCAGTCTGACAGTGGTGGCAGAGGACAGAGGGACCCCCAGTCTCTCGACTGTCAAACATTTCACCGTACATGTGACTGATGAAAATGACAACCCACCACGTTTTGAGAAGGGCCAATATGAGATCTTCAAATCAGAGAACAATGCTCCTGGAGCGTATCTGACCTCCATCATGGCCACTGACCCTGATCTGGACGCCAATGGACAGGTGAGCTACTCCATCTTGGAGAACTCTGTTCACGGCAGCTCCATCTCCACCTACGTCACCATCGACCCCTCAAACGGGGCCATATATGCGCTGCGTACATTTGATCGTGAGGATGTTAGTCGCATCTCCTTTGTTGTGCAAGCCAAAGACGCAGGAAAACCACTGCTGCTCAGCAACGCCACCGTTATTCTGAATATTCTGGATGAGAATGACAACTCTCCAGTCATCGTGGTCCCCCAGCTGTGGAACTTCACTGCTGATGTGCCCGCGTCAAAGTTCACGGAGGCTGGACAGTTAGTAACCGTAGTCAGGGCGACTGATCGCGACACGGGGGTCAACGCTGAGCTCATTTGCTCGATTGTCAGTGGTAACGAAGAGGGCTTCTTCATTATTGACCCAAGAACGTGTGAAATCCACGCCAACGCCAGCCTGGAGAACTTCCCTCGTGAGCACGCTGAGTTGACAGTCATGGTCAGAGATCATGGAAGGGAGAGCCTCAGTGCTAAAGCGGCAATAAAAATCACCCTCTATGAGAACATGAACCACGTCCAGGTGATGGACCAGGGGGAATCTTCTTTCGATGAATCCAAGATTATCATCATCTCCCTGGCGGTCATCTGCACCGTGCTCTTGGTCATCATGGTGGTGTTTGCCGCTCTCTGTAACCGGGAGAAAAAGGACACAAGACACTCCTACAACTGTCGGGTAGCAGAATCGACCCACCAGCATCATCCCAAGAAGCCCTCGCGCCAAATCCACAAAGGTGATATCACCCTGGTGCCCACGGTGAACGGCACCCTGCCAATCAGGGCTCACCACCGCTCGCCTTCGGCCACGCCCCCCATGGACCGAGCCCAGATGGGGAGCCGGCAGAATCACCACAGCCGCCAATCACTAAACAGCCTGGTGACCATCTCGTCCAATCACATCCCAGAGAGCTTTGCACTGGAACTGGCGCATGCAACTCCACCAGTGGAGGTGAGCACACACACAAACACACAGAAGTCAATTATTCACAGAAATTTCAATTTTGGTCCCTCAGCCCCTTTTCAAATTTTCTCTCTAAGTTTCTCTCATTCACACACACACACACTCTCTCTCTCTCGCCCTCTCTCGCTCTCTCTCTCTCTCTCCCTCTCTCACACACACACACACCCTCTCTCATCCTCACACATCCTTCTAGATTTGAGTAAATTAACTCATCTCCATGTGCGACTGTGACTTCAGCACTGCCCTGCAGTTCACACTGACTCTTATTGAACCGTTGATGATGATAGATGTGTCTTTGTCTGTACTTTGTTTGCACCCTTCACCTCTATCATAATCATAACTCGCCCCTCACTCATCTGTCTCCATATTCAACTCGCCCCCCCCCCAACATCATCCATTTTGTCTGATTCATGTTCAGCAGCTTCTCCATCATCCATTTTGTGTTTACTCATCCATTATTTTGTCTTCTGTGTTGTCTCTCTTTTTTTCCTCCTCAATTTCCCATCTGTTGTTCATCCCCCCCTTTTCTGTTTCTTTTTGTTTCTTTTCTTTTTGTTTCTTTTGTTATTTTTGGATGTAGCAAGTCTCACAGCTTCTGTCCATGCTCCATCAGGGCCAGTACCAGCCCAGACCCAGTTTCCGTGGCAACAAATACTCCCGCAGCTACAGGTAATTTACCCCCCCACAAAGGATTACCTTTGTTTACTTTTTAAACCACTTGTTTTTTCATTATGTATTACGTGTTCCAACAACCTGTTGTGGAGTTGTGCCTGTCGGTTGCTCCGTTACATGGAGATCATGGTGTTATGGCGTGTAAATGTGTACATGTATTTATTTGTCATATTCCAGCTGTTATCATGTCAATATCATTCAACTCAAACGTATGCAACTCATTCTTCCAAAGGTCACTACATTGTTTATTGGTCCTCTTCTTTACTGAATTGGGCTGAAGTTGTAAAATGTGCATCTATCATTGCTTTCATCACAAATAGCCCTTCTGCTCTCTGGATGACGGATGTATTGATGCCCAGTGCTGTGGTCATAGATTTATTGATGGGATCTACCTGCAGGCAGGATTTATGGGCCGAGGCTTGCGTAGAGATTCGACAGGATCCAGAAGCAGCCTTAAGTTTTATATGATGGATTTATTTGTCTCTGAGGACAGATTGATTCTGTCAGCCCTGCAACACACGATGCGTTCTGCTTTCTATGCAAAAGGAGAACTTGCAACATTGTCTTTCAGATGCAGTCTCTCCGACGGATTGGTACCATATGTGTTTGTAAGCTTTCTTGCTTTTTGACGCCCTCAGATATGCATTACAAGACATGGACAAGTTCAGCCTGAAGGACAGTGGCCGTGGGGACAGCGAGGCCGGAGACAGTGACTGTGACATGGGTCGGGAATCCCCCGTGGACAGGCTGCTGCTGGGGGAGGGCTTTTCTGACCTGATCCACCTCGAAATGCACCATCGACTCCACCCAGGTAGCCATCCCATCCTGACCGTTTCTCCACAACACCCCTCATCTGCACACACACAACGTTTTGCACCCTCCTTACCACAACATGACAAATTGTCTCTATCCTGCTGAGTCGCATACTTAACACCTTTTACAGCAGCCCGTCACACTTAGCTATCACCTCTTCAGAGCACAGCACTTGAGATATATCGTTTCTTGCAAAAGAAATGTGTGAAGTCACATTTCATATTCCTGATGGATTTTGTCTCGGGTTAATCTTGAGGTTGATCAAATATAACGATAGTTTGGAGTAGGAAAAAGCTGACAGCCAATTAATCGGCCGATACATATCAAGAGCTGATGGTGTTGCATCAAGTATCCGAAGGATAACTTTTATCTTTTTAATTTGATCTTATTAAGGAGAAATACACAGGAAACAGATCAGATATGACTCTTCAGCTCGCTGTAGCTATATGTGCCTTTCATGGGGTAATTAAAAGTATTCACATGCACACAGATGTTTTCTGTGGAGCTCATTACGCGTATGGAGCCTCCGTGCTGAACGGTGACATAAGTCTCCTTTTGACCGGTAGTGGCTGCGCAACCATCGGCCACTATCGGAGCCCAGTTCCTCCGATAACGACAGTTTGCAAAACGTCCTGTCTATCGACATCCAACTGCCGACCTCGATCAAAAGGTTCTGTTCTGTTACACATTAGAAGATTGAGACGTTTCTCTCACATTCTGAGACCAAACCTTATTTAACTAGCAGTGCATTAACCCAGACCACAGCCAGCCTTTAATTCACCTCCTACCTGACACCTTTCAGCACCATGGACAGCACCAGGCCCAAGCCCATTATTTGTCTGTACACCTGTCTCTACAGCCACTCAATTCACCTGCTGCAACACAATCCCCATTGTACTCGGCCCCATTCTTTCACAGAGCCCTCATTTCCACGCTCGTTATCACTCCGAGAGAGGTTACAGTGTGTCTGGCTGTTTCTGTTATTGTGTGTGTGTGTGTGTGTGTCTGTGTGTGTGTGTTATCTGCCCCTAAGTTAGAGTCGTGTCTGTAAAATCCTCCCCGGAGCGGAGATGAGTCGCCTGTCACTCATCGGTATGTGTCTCAGTGTGCAGTTTTTTGTTTTTTTGTCCTTCCTTCTTTCTCTTTTTTCCCCTGATGAGTGACAGTGGTGCGCTTTCATGTCTGAACTGAGGAGAATTCATAGTAATTGCTTTTAGAATGATGTTATTCTCTCTCTCTCTCCCTCTCTCTCTCTCTCTCTCTCTCTCCCTCTCTCTCTCTCTACATGCCTGAGAGCTCCTCGGCATCTCTCGCTCCTCTGTTAATGTATTCTCTATCTTCATTGAGATGGATAAAGGGAGGCTGGTGGACATGGGCAGTCTTTCTCTATCTATTTTTTTTCTCCCTTTGAGAAAGACTTGGAGGTGTTGCATCCCCACCCCCTCCCCCCCTTCCCTTCCTGATAATATGAAAAAGGGAGTGGGAAGGAGATAATGGACCGAAAAGGAGGATTATCCCTGTTTCTCTTCAATAGATTTAATTTGTTTAGATTTTTCTATTTAGATAGGCAAATGTGGCTATTCATGCTAGATATGACAAAAGAACCAAACAAGCAAATCCCTGCCTCAGCTGCGTAGTCGGGAGAAGCGTGCATGCTTGGCAGAGCAGCCAAATATTACATTAACATCTACCTGTAATGCACTTTATGCGGGATCTTGCAATTATTCATTTATTTCTCCAGTTCTTGTGTTTGTCTCCATACCTGGTGCTACCTGGTTATTTGTGCTGTAAGCTGTACATATCAGCAGTCTGCTCCTCTAAGCAGGAATATGAACAGATAAGGAGACTGAAGACTGTAAGAACTGTATGAAACATTAAAGAAACATGAAACAAACATGTTTACCAAACCCCAGGGCTTTAAACATCTGATGTATGTGAGCTGCTCTGTGTTGCAGTCGCTCTATTTGTCGTTGTGTTCCATGAACAGTTTCTTTCGGCTGGATGTGCTCCTGACTCTTTCCACGTCTTTCCTTTCTTGGTTTAGCGATGAGACTGTGCACGGATGAATGTCGCGTCCTGGGACACTCTGACCAGTGCTGGATGCCCCCCCTCTCCTCGCCGGCTTCCTCTGACTACCGCAACAACATGTACATCCCCGGGGAGGAGTCCTCCCAGCAGCCTCCACTCGACGATGACCAGTCCTCCGTTGACTCGGAGCGGCGCAAGAGCTTCTCCACTTTTGGCAAGGAATCTGGGAACGAAGAGGAGGGGCCCGGGGGAGTCGTCGCCGGAGGAGGAAGCGATGCTTGTGCGGCTGGAGGAGGGGCTGGCTCCCTCCTCACAGAGATGAATTCTGTGTTCCAGCGGCTCCTCCCCCCTAATATGGACTCGTACGCAGAGTGCACTGAAACAAGCCCACCCTCGTCCTCATCAACCGCTGAGAGAGGAAGTGGGCGTGGTGGAAACATTGCAGGCAACCACAGTAACAATGCCGTCCCTCAAGACAACCGCAGAGGATTGTTGCCAGGTGGGAAAGGTCCCGCTTACCCCCCAGGTGTGGCTGCATGGGCGGCCAATACCCACTATCTAAATCCTGGAAGCGGATCAGCGGGAACCAATCACGTCGCCTCCTCTCCTTCTTCATCATCATCCTCCAACTCCACTTCCACCTCGACCAACGGACAGCCGCCACATCTCAAATGGCTGCCAGCCATGGAGGAAATCCCAGAGAATTACGAGGAAGATGACTTTGATGGCGTCTTCCATCAGGGCGGCAAGCGCAGTGAGAGCCGACACGAGAGCCGACACGAGAGCCGACACGAGAGCCGACACGAGAGCCGACACGAGGCCGGCATGGACGCTAGCGAGCTGGTCCATGAGATCAACAAGCTGCTGAAGGACGTCAGACAGAACTAGAGGCATCGCATCGTTTCACGTCTCACCTCATTCTGGCAAACACTTGTTCTTTGTGTCAACATATATAAAGTTTATGATGACTGTTTCCTTGTTCACTATAATGCTTGTCTTGTTTATTTGACCAAATATACTCTTAACAGCTCGGTGCTGAGAGACTCGCAGAGAAAAGTAAAACAGCACTGAAGCAGTGATCGAGGCGACTCAAAGAACAGACTGCTCAGTTGTTACGTCTCTCCGGAAGTTGCTTGAATGACTGATTTCAAAGGAGATCCACCAAGAATACTGAACCTTTCTAATGTGTGATGTTTACTGCAGCGTGAACAGAGGAACCAACAGTTGTGTGATCTCACTTCTGCTCTTACAGTGTACAATATTGTACAGTGTTTGTGGAAAAAGACAAACCCACTTGAATATCGTGCTCCGTCTCCTGTTTTGTTATTATGGAATGTAACTGTAACACTCGACCTTTGCATTTTCAGAATACACTCTTTTTTACTTCTATATATTTATATGTGTCCATGTATGTTTGTACAGAAAAAGAAATGCCTATTTTTTATATTTGTCACTGCATGCCTTAATATGTGTCTCTTCTCCTCTGCCCTGTTTATTTTATAAAACAACTGTATTTAATTTTGGTATTGAATGTGCGTGTGTGCGTATTGAAAATAATCACATTCCAATGCCGTTCCATGTTGGAGGTTGGTTTTGTACGGTAACATTGTGACCATTGGATGATAAATAAAGTGGAAGAATTCATAACGGCGTCTGAGAAGTCTCATTACTTCACACGTCTTTTTCATTTCTCATAGTTTTACTCAGTGCGTCCATCTGCCCCCCTGTGTCTCAGCACCCCACCATGTCCAGCATCAGAACTGCAGCTCCCTCTGCATGCACAGCCAGCATCTGCTGTGTGCTCATGCAAACCTCATTATACCACAATTCACATGCATGACTCTGCTAATAAACACGCCATTAACTGTAAATGTATTCCCAAACGAGCTCTCTAGATTCAAATGCATTTAGGCGTTAATTTAGTTTCAGAATAAGGATTCTCTGTTTCACTGTCCCGCTCATCCATGACAGCATCCTGCTCGTGGTAAATATGAGCATCTGACAACAGCTGCACGTGACGAGGAATCAAAAGCATGACGGTGTGCACCGCAGCCAGATGTGCTGCTGGTACAATTAAGCAGAAAGTGGGTAGAACAGGCTGCACCCCCACTCACTGCTGATGATCATGAGCACACAGCTCCCTCCCCGTCAGGACGAAATACAATATTGAGTTGCGTTTAAAAGTGGGGAAATTTCAACAACTGAGGCTAAATGAAGCAATTAACCTCATGACACAGAGCGTTCACAAGGCAAAGGTCAGTATTTGCATACACACACACACACACACAAACATTCTGCACACACGAGGACATACTTTAGAGGTGCAGATGCATGAGAAATCACACACACACACACACACACACACACACACGCTTAATCTCACATCAACATGCAAACACTTAATAATGAGCTCGTTTGTCTTCATCATTGAAGAGGCAAAGCCTCAATAACCAACAGGCAGTGCGTGTGTGAGTGAAGGGAACTAAGGAGGCTAGGCGTGGATGTAGAGCACTGATACAGCGTTGGAGGCGGGGCCTGTCCATTCCTAAAGACTTTAAATCACCTGTTCCATGGAGAGAAAGCGTCTCCAGGCCTCAGTCTCAGGCTCATTCACATGAAGGAAGATCACTTTGTGCATTTAACAACATTTAGGACCGAGAGATTTAAATGAGAGCTATTTAAGTGTTCTCACTGGGAATTCTTTTACCTTGTAAAACTAATTTTGCATCTCTTCCCGAATGTAAGTCTTTTCGGGCCCCACGGCGTCACGACACCGATCCAGAAGTTGTAATTTCACGGTTTGGCCACTATGTCAACTTTATTTTACAGCCCATCACATGGCCTGGGGGCCTGGGACTGGCTGAGCCTCCTGTAAGCCATGTAGGAAGTACGTGAAGCTGCTTTAAAGATGGACTTCTACATATGCCTGAAGTTAGACAACAAGATTGATACCAGTTTCATGAGTAAGCGTGGAAATACGAAGCTACAGCCTTAGCTTAGCATAAAGACTGCTTTATATAGCCAAAGCCTATTATAGGTAAGAAGATAGGCACCAGAGCTCACAGAGCTTTTTCCCCCTTTGCACCAGTCGGTCTCCCAAAAATAACTATTTTTGTTCTGCTTAATTATTCATTTCAGTCCTATATTTCAGTTTGTTTGACACATTATCGATGATGGTGTATAAATGATACAAGCATGTGTGCTTCATGGGTTCAGAGGGTTCCTTGCTGTGGTTGTGCCTGATGTGGTCGATCAGCTGCTTAGAGGCATCAAGGTTCGTCTCATTGGGTCCTCTGGGGGGGGGGTGCGGGACCTGTGAAGATGGAGGAATAAATAACATTCCATCATGTTATGTGTGGTACTTGATGTGGATGGGTGCCCACAGTTGGATTGAGACGTCAGCAGTAACTTAAAGGTCTTGAATCAACGGTACGTTCATTACTCGATGTGATTTGGACGCATGCGCAGCGAGGCTCACCCTGTAACGAGCTGCAGGTGGGCAGGTGGTATCTTCCAGGTGAGTCAATGAAATCCCATTGACAGTAAGGGAGAGAGGAGCTGGTTCCTGTGAGGCGCCAGCTTGCTTTGGTGTGCTCTTCTTTTTCTTCTCATTCGTTTTCTTGAGTTTCATTTTTGCCTTTGTTTCAGTGAATGTTTGTTTACAGCACTGCTCCTCCTTATGAAGCTTGTTCTTCAACATCCTTTTTAAAGACCATGTGGTCTGCCCGTTGTCGTGATGGCGGCACTGCTCTCCAGTTCCAGTCCTTACGTCCCGTAAGCCCGCTGCTGCAGCCTCGCATGTAATCGGGAGAAGCATCAGAGAGGCATCACTCCTCACCTAAAGCTCGACAAGAAAGCAAACAAGTCAAACTATTGTTAATTATATTTACCACAAGACATTTATACTTCACAATGCTATATCATGTGGATGTAGCTACAGTATTTCATCAAGTGCATGCATCATTCCATGATGGATGATCTTCAGCAACATGTCTTTGGCATCGGGTGATGATGTAATAGAAGAGTAACAGTCTGCTCGTGCCCGTTCATCACCACCTCGGTCATTCATTTTACACAAATATAACAGTGCCACTGATATGATGTTAAAATATGAACTCCAGCTTATTATTGACTCAGCAAATCCGCCATTAAATAGTTTGTCGACCTTTCATTAATTTTCCTTCTGAAACCTGCTCTCTTCCATCTCCCTCTGCTCCTGCATACCTCCATATCTCTCTCTCATCTTCTGCCTATTTCTGTCTGTCCATCTGTCTCCTAGAGACACACATGTACACACACTCATAAATATTCTCCTCCACACACACACACACACACACACACACACACACACACACACACACACACACACACACACACACACATCTAACTCCAGCAGCACTCACATCACAGCCCGTATCCCCGTGAGAACGTATCATGCTCTGTTCCACCTCATCTCATCTCAACTCATCTTGTCGCTGTCTGATTTCTCCCTAATTGCTCATTTGTTTTGTATTAACATCTCAGTGACACAAGTCACATCTATCCCAGCGTTGCTTATTCCTTCAGCTTGGTTCGGGCGAACGCTGACAATCTCAACAGACTCCAAACTGCCTCCTCATCTCCTCTGCGTCCGTAATGTGTTGATTGTTATGATGAGAGGAAATTGAGAAGGCGAAGGCTTATGATGCAGAAGGTTATTGGGTCTGCTCGCATGAAGCCAGCTCTCTATGAAGTCCAACACCAAGCCCACATCAATGCACACCCGTCAGGGAAACAGGATATTGGCAAGCTTGCAATATGAAGAGATCTCAGGTGTTGTGTACAACACAAGTCGCTGTGATAACACTGACCAGATGGAATATATGTCTCAGACCTTATTGCTGAGGGAATTTCATATACAGGTCTTATAGGCAGCTGGTTCTGTTGTTATTGGGTCTCCTTCTTATTTCTTAATTGCAGTCATATTGTGCAGCGGCAAATCCTTCTGAAGGGAGATTCATAAGCAGCTTGACGGGAAGTGCAGCCTGAGAGAGAGCTTCACCTCGATACCTTCTTCTCAACTGAGAAGTGGAGGAGAAAGAACAGAGATGAACATCACAGGTGTGAGCATCAGGCTGAACACGATGAAGACGAGGAGGGTTTAGAACAGTCGTTCACAAAGACTGGGTCTGGACCCACAGAGGGGTCGCAGGAGACCTTCTCTAGTCTTCTTTAATCCAGATGAATATCTGGAGTACATGCAGAGAGCCACACGGAGCCGACATGTTTCTGCTGTTCTGATGATTGCAGCCGACCTACAACATGGAATCTGAAATGTAAGGCCGGCGCCAACTCTGTTGCTTTACCGGATGAGAGGAATCAAAGGGATTTGATATCGTAACTCTTCATTCATGCATTAATTAGTCAATATGTATATATGTTTCCATTAACACATTAACAAAGTGTGACTTGTTTAGAATTTCTGGTTTACCTATTCAAGATAGGTGATATATATATATATATATATATATACATACAGGTGTACATACAGGTACAGTACGCATACAGGAACACAAAGCTACTGACAAGATGTAATATTACAGATTAGATCAAATGTATTCATTCATATCAAACACTTCACAATGCATGCACACCTTTATATTGAATGACTCACGTGTTCCATTATGAGAGACGGCGTCCAGCAGATGGCACTGTGGCACCTGAATTACAGCAAAAGGGGGATGTGACCTCACAACAACACTCAGACCTCAAGATGACTGCCACGCCATCAACAAGGGCTGCTGGAGGGGGAGAGAGAGAGAGAGGGGGAGGAGAGAGAGAGAGAGAGAGAGAGACAGAGAGACAGAGAGAGGGAGAGAGGGGGGGATAGAGAGAGAGAGAGACAGAGGGGGGGATAGAGAGAGGGAGAGAGAGGGGGGGAGAGAGGGGGCGAGAGGGAGAGACAGAGAGAGAGAGACAGAGAGAGAGAGAGGGAGAGGGAGAGAGAGAGAGAGAGCGCTGAGTCATTTTGTCATTCTAATTGCTTCTTGGTTTATGCATCCACAGGTTTTTGTCCCTTTTGATTTCATGCTGCCAGGACTGTGAGATGTTAATTCTTCTTGTGAGCACTTGGCCTCCATGTTGTGACTCTAATACGTGGATGTGTGTGTGAGTGCTTGTTTATGTGCCTGTGTGAAGCCTGTGGGCGTGTTAGTGCGGCTCTCTCCATGTGTGTGTGTGTGTTTGCTGTATACTCTCCTCTAATAGATACCCCCCCCCCCATCCAACCTCCCATTTAGAATTGGAGAGCAGCCAGCTGTAGAGCGCTCTCCCCCCCCCCCCCCCCCCCCCCCCCCCTCTCTCTCTCTCTCTCTCTCTCTCTCTGGACAATTGGATTAGTGCAAAGTGATAGAGAGTAAAGACAGAATCTCACTGCTGCAGCCAGTCATAGAGACACATACACAGAAATGACACACACACACACACACACACACGCCACACCACTGCTGTCATTCCACCTCGAGGCTAAGCTAGCTAGCTGGTTTGATATCCAGATGGCTTAATTACTACAGACAGTCACACTAGTGCATGTGTGTGCATGTGTGCATGTGTGCATGTGTCCGCTGGAGACTGTTTTGTTTTCGGTGCTGATGTTATATTTTGGGCCAAATGTAAATTTGGAAAAAATTACAAATTTGGAAAAATATTCCCAAGACAGAATAACGATGGCCTGACGCCGGCTGCTCAGCTTTTTCATTGAGCGCTTCTTTCATTTGAAAAAGTGACACGTTCCTGGAGTCTACTGTCCGTATTTCAAAACCAATCAATATCTGTTTTACAGCTCCCGCTATTAGAATTGTAATCCTTTGTGATTCATTTGGACTACAGCTGAACGTTCAACAGCGCCTGCAACACTAATTGTTGCTTTCATTCTGTCATTTGGAAGATCAACATTTCAGGTGTAATCTCTGCTGTGTGAGAAAGTGGGACATGAAGACGGGATCTGCAGGTTCATGAAATGATACATTTTAGAATTGCAATTGCATCGGTTTTTCTGAATTTGAATCTTACATTTAGAATACAGCTTGAGCAACATTATCGGCTTTCAGTAGTCTTGCTGATGAAATAATTGAGACTGAATTGTTGTAGAGAACGAGAACAACAAGGCGATAGGGAGGAGGAGAGGAGAGAAGGAGAGAACAGTGATCCTGAGAGCGGGATGCAGACCCTGATGACCTGTCTCCCCCCATGTGACCTACTTCCATACGGGTTACGTCAGATCCCATCCACTCAGTAACTCATCTCCCTTTGGTGGATGTGTGTGTGTGTGTGTGTGTGTGCGTGTGTGTGTGAAGAAAGGACCTTGCATCTGTGTGTCTGCCTTGTACTTTAGAACTATCCATCAACCTTTGTAGCAGTATGGATTCTACTGGATATCTATTGAGTAAGATCATGTGTGTGATCATGTGTGTGATCATGTGTGTGATCATGCGTGTGATCATGCGTGTGTTCATGCGTGTGATCATGCGTGTGTTCATGCGTGTGTTCATGCGTGTGATCATGCGTGTGATCATGCGTGTGTTCATGCGTGTGTTCATGCGTGTGATCATGCGTGTGATCATGCGTGTGTTCATGCGTGTGATCATGCTTGTGATCATGCGTGTGTTCATGCGTGTGATCATGCGTGTGATCATGCGTGTGATCATGCGTGTGTTCATGCGTGTGTTCATGCGTGTGATCATGCGTGTGATCATGCGTGTGTTCATGCGTGTGATCATGCTTGTGATCATGCGTGTGTTCATGCGTGTGATCATGCGTGTGTTCATGCGTGTGATCATGCGTGTGATCATGCGTGTGACCATGCGTGTGTTCATGCGTGTGATCATGCGTGTGGTCATGCGTGTGACCATGCGTGTGTTCATGCGTGTGATCATGCGTGTGTTCATGCGTGTGATCATGCGTGTGGTCATGCGTGTGTTCATGCGTGTGATCATGCGTGTGTTCATGCGTGTGATCATGTGTACATTCAGAGCAGTAAAGTGATACCAGAGGCCATTTACCCAGAGATCACAGCAACGCTGGGTCTGTTTGTACTGCCTCATTCTTACCAAGAAATCAACCCTATGTGCTTTCTGTGTGTGTGTGTGTGTGTGTGTGTGTGTGTGTGTGCTTTCAATAGCAAAGAATCAAGCAACCTCAACGCCAACACTTGTCTAGCTGAGGATCCTTCATTTCCAGCTCCAGCTCCAGCACGGTGTCATGGATTCACCAAGTAAACAAGTGAAGCTCTTTGGACATGTTTTTGAGTTGCACCGTTACAGCCGGCCTGTTCGACATGTTCCAGCCGGTTACAGCGTGTGTCGAACATGCTAGTTCACCACTGGTGCATTATTTAAACCTGTATAAAAAGCCGTGTCCTATTTCAAACATAAATGGTGAAACTGTGCATGAAGTGATGGAACTCAACACAGTTCACAGTTGAGTTTCGAAGCATCAGCAGTCAGCTAGGAAGGAAATGTAGAGGTTGGAGTTTTACGTCTGTTTGTGTCTGAACCACCAGCGTCGTGTGAGGAGCTGAACAACACTTTGAGTCACAAACACCTTAATAATGAGCTTAAAACAGAGCTGACCAGAGAGAATACTGGACTCAAATGAACCCTCCAAATAAATGTGAACGTTGCTCTGTTGATCTATAAACAGGCAACTCTTATAATATATAACAACAGTATAATATATCAGAAGGAAGCATCATTACGTCACTGAACTCACATTGCTGCCAAGCCAGCATATTCTATATGTATTTGATTGTAATAGAGCATCTTTGTTATCAATAACTGACCAACCATAACACTGTAAATTATATTTCATAATATTCAGGAGCGCTGACAGTAGCCAGCTAGAGGTGGCACTAATCAACCAGGTTGCCTCTATAGAACTGGACCTCTTTTATTCCCTGAGAGCATCATGAGCTGAACTGTTGAGTTTATCATTTGTTTCGCTCCCAAAACTGCTCATAAAGTTAGAAACAATATTTGGTTCAACCCAAGTGCTTCACAATCTTTCATTCACTTACTGTTAAAAGCAATGACATTCACTTTAGAGGAAAGGTTTTGACTTAATTATTTATTATTTATAGTTTATTGCACTGAAATTGAGATGAAATGTCTGCTCACGAATAAATCCAAAGCCTTTAATGTTGGGATGGAAATGTTCCATATTCCATATTCATTTAGTAATATTACATGCAAAGGTTAACTTGCAGGTTGAAACAGCTAAATAGCAAAGCTGATGACTGACTCCCAGCCAGTCTCTCCATCCCGCTCTCCTCCTCTCTCCTCCGCTCTCCTCCTCCCTCCTCCGCTCTCCTCCTCCTCTCTCCATCAGCTCCCTGCTGTCAGAGGTCTTTCTTAAACGCACATGTCAGAGATGGAGGGAGAAGATGAAGAGGTGGTAATGGTGGCAGGTGATCTGTTTGGAGATCTGTGTGTGCACGTGTGACGTGCGTGTGCGTGTGCCCGTCAGTACGGTACAGGTGCTCTTGCAGTGTCAGAGAAAACTGCAGGCTCAATCTGGGGTCGACTGATTGGCCAATTAGGAACTGTTTCCATGTGACATGCGGCAGTCAATTTACTTCCCCCTCTTCACTGTCTGTCTCTCTCTCCACCCTTATCCTTAAGTGCCTCCGTCTTTACCACTATCCTATCTGTCTCTTCCAGTATCTCTTCCCCTTTTTCTTCCTCTCATTCAATTTGTCCTCTCCCCCTCACTTACCGAGTCGACTTTGCTTCCTCCCCCCTCAGCTCCTCACTTTCATTTCGCTCCTCTAACTCCCTGTTGCTCTCCAGTAGACATCCCTCTACCTTTGCATTGCTCCTTTACTTCTCCTAGCCTCCCCTCCATCCCACACAAACACACACTCCGCTATACGTCTGTCAGCCTGCTATGCCATCAACTGATGAGACTCACTGCACTGTCCCCCAAGAACACATCAATGCAACCAGCGTGTGTTGAATCCCATGCATGCAAACACAAGTCATGTGACGGGGACCGCTAAAGATCTTACAGCCTATATCTGTATTTATACCACAGTCTGGCTGAATATGGATTCTGATTGGCTGCAGTGATAACACACCTGAGTCTGATGAAACTGTCTGTTCACCGCTCTAACTCACATTAAATGAAACAAATAACTAGATGACGTGAATATCTTATTTACAATGAGTGGAGTCATATCTCCCTTTGTGGAGTCCCTTCTGTTCTCTATTGTTACAGTGAACGTTTCCAATGCAGAGGAATCTTACGGGATGGTGATGATGTTGTCACGGTTGGGTTTTGCATCGTGTGAGTGTGGTGTGTGTGTGTGTGTCTCCTGATCATGCTTATTCTTTCCACCTGTGCCAAATCACCTGCCCCTGGCTTTTCCCTTTGCAAACCCCAGTCATCTCTACTCACCTGCTGGCAATCTGCTCATCAACTCCCCTGCTTGCCCTGTTCCAGTTGCCGGATTATCCTTTGTTCCTTTTCCCTTCTTGTGGACTCCTTGCTCGCCTGTGGTCGTTCCCTCGTGTTGACCCTCTCTCCTCACGGTTTGTATTTGTGCTTTTGGTGACCAAGCTCTTTTGTGACTTTGCCTTTTATTTTGAGTTTGGATTTTTCTCACTCCCTATTGGAGTTTTTGTTTGCTTGATGCCCAGTAAAAGGAGCCTTGCAATTTACCTCAACTTGTGTCCTTTGTCGAAGTCTGCGCCTGAGTCTCAGATTACTCCTAATCCCACACCTCAGGCATGCAACAGGGTTATCGCTCCTGATCTTAATTTGCCCTTTGAGATGTCTAATCACGAATCAATGGCCTCAGCCATCCGACACACGTGCCATCCTTTACATGAAGGGTTAGGGTCATACATATACATATCAATGACCATACACATTGTATTTTAATGAATTAACATTTTAATGAATTTTGGTTGGGTACGATACAGTGGAGCCACGGTTCGGTACGTTTCGGTACAGTAGAAAACTATAAATGCCAGAGAAATGTACTTGATTTTAAAATATATTTATTCATTACAACTAACATCAAGTTATTCTTTGACTTTGAACAATGATGGAACGTGGCTCTTCGTCAATAAAGGTTTAATTAAAAAAAAAAAAAAGAAGATTTTCTTTTTTTTTTATTCAAACATATATTGTTCGGTTCGTCATGCGTACCGAACCGTGGGCCTCGTACCGAACGGTTCAATACGAATACGCGTATTGTTACACCCCTATTATTAATATATTATCTAAAATGATTTTAGTGGTACATCAGTTTCCATAAGAGCAAAGCTTTCCTTAATTAAATGATATAAATGCCTTTGAGAGAGAGGGAGAGAGATGGGAGGTGTTTTGCTCATTGCTCACTGGTCTCTGAGGTGCTGATCCTTCAGTCAGTTCAACATGTAGAAGGAGGTGAAGCGGTTTCCTCCATGTCGAGGTGTGGGCAGGAAACGGTGAGAGATGACAGCAGAGAGGAGGGATTATTGTCTTTACATCCATCAACAATCTGATTATTTGCCAGTTAAGCCGAACTCTTGTGAAATGCTATTAATGTGAAGTATTTCAGCTAACTTTGTTTTTAAATCTGCAGAATTCATTCCGTGTTGAGAGTAGATACACTCTGTACTCACATGCTGTTCCTCATCACCTCTGAGTCTGTAGATGCAGGCACTTCAATATCTGCACATTCAACACAGGATGCAATGAAAGAAGCTCAGGTTTAATTAAAAGACTCCAACGCTTTCAACAATCTCCTGCAATATAACAAATACATTTGTATTGTGTCCAGACTGCCACACTTCTCTGTCCTCTTGTTTCAGTGCACACGACTCATCACATTCAGCTGCTGCTCCCAATCTCACCCGCACGTCTCAATCAATGCGCAGTCGAGCAGAACATGAAGTAAAGCACATTCCCTGGCCGTTGTGTGGGAGCCTCGCCTCCGAACCGCTTAACATCCTCGTATCTAACTGAACATTTTGCTGGTGGGACCCGTTGGACTTGGCTTTGTTGGCGGGCTGCCACTTGTGCGCCGTAGCCTCGCTTTCTGATGCTCGGACAAGTCGGGCTGCCGAGGGCTCGTCTGCACACTGAAGAGAGGGGAGAGCATGATGTGTGTCTGACAGCACTCCAGAACACACACTCACACTCACCACACACACAGGAACATTGACCAACACAATGTACACATACACGCAACTGTGGCCGGGCAAAGACTCAAAGAGACACTTTTTTGACATGCACAGACATGTATATTCATACTTGCTAAAAGTACACACACACACACGTCTGCCTTTTTGTTTCCACTCCAGCTCTTGTCGTCTCCTCTGGTGCCCCTTGTTGAGAGCTTTGATATTGTTTCCAAGCCTGGTTTCCTCTGACCCGCTTTGATGCTGTTGTCTAGCTTTCTTGTCATCTCTCTCTCTCTCTCTCTCTCTCTCTCTCTCTCTTCTGGAACGTGCAGACAATAGGGGCACTGGGAGTTACTCGCCGCTCAGCGTTCTTCATCTCTGTCTTCCTCTCTCACATTATTATTTGGTCCGTCTGCCTCTGTCCTGTCCACGTTTAGACTCCTCCTGCTGATCCACGTCCTCCTGCTGACTGCTGATCCACGTTTAGACTCCTCCTGCTGATCCACGTTTAGACTCCTCCTGCTGATCCACGTTTAGACTCCTCCTGCTGATCCACGTCCTCCTGCTGACTGCTGATCCACGTTTAGACTCCTCCTGCTGACTGCTGATCCACGTCCTCCTGCTGATCCACGTTTAGACTCCTCCTGCTGATCCACGTTTAGACTCCTCCTGCAGATCCACGTTTAGACTCCTCCTGCTGACTGCTGATCCATGTTTAGACTCCTCCTGCTGATCCACGTTTAGACTCCTCCTGCTGATCCACGTTTAGACTCCTGCTGACTGTGTGCATGATGGTCTAACAGGGCACTCGGTGTTGTTTTCTTGTGAGTTGGTCGGAAATGTTGGGATCGGTTTATTGATTAATTGGCCTGCAGAACAGTAAAGAGTGTTGATAGTCGATTGGTCACTAATGAAACACAAATGCTGGGTCCTGCTCATGTTCAGGGTTTTTAAAGAGATGTCCATTTATTGTCCTGTAATAAACACATTCACTGAAGGAATAAGAAAGAAGAATCCATCAGAAGATGAGTAGTTTGATCTCCATTGCTTTGAGTGGCGCATTTGTCTGGGACTATTCTCAGTCATTTAGCACATGAGCCACCTTAACGGTGTGGCAATGAACGACTGAGCCCTTGTTCATTGTAATAAAGGAACATGGAACCTATAAGGATTGACTCATAGGATTCTAATAGACAGCAACGGACGTCTGTAGCAGTGGTTCCTCACAGATGTACGGCCTCAGATCCCTCGCAACTAGAATGTCCGCTTTGGATTGCTCATTATCGGTTGCATAGCTTCTGCAAAACGTTCTCCTTGTTTTATTTCAATCATTCGTTGGAGGCCTGGAAAGGAAAAGGTCTCCTTTATGTTGTCCTTTCTATCCTGCTAATCATCTCGTCCCCCTCAGACTTACTTTGTGACCCGACCCACAGACAGAACCACCGCTAGAGCACCGCAGAGTACGCTGCATCAGCTGCAGTTGGATATAGGATTAGTTCTTTGCATGCTCTGATCTTTTAGTGGGATTTGTTGACAGTAATAAAAAATATAGAATATTTAAGCTAATTCTCGAAGACACTTTGCAGCATCTGTTGTCTAACAGTCACTATATCATCTCGTATTAATATCCTTTTGACAACACTGCACTTCATGTTTCATACGCTCACAGAATTATAACTCGTGTACCTTTCAAACACACTTGTCACTTGTTGTGATGTCGCCTACTATGAAGTCAGATGAATGCAAAAGTGACCAATAGAAAGATCAAAGCTGCAAAACATTAATACATATCAATGATAGATGGTGAGCCACTAACCTGCTGGACAGGTCTTCAATCCAAAGACATGTTACCGACCGCGCTGATGTGAAGACTGTAGAATTACAGACCGATGGAGCTCATTGTGGTTTGGTGCAGAGATCTTTGAAAACCTCTGTACTGTCATGTAATAGCATGTGCTTATTAGGACATGACACTGCTGCTTTGCTGTCGTTGCTGCCAGCAGGGGGTGGGACCTCTCTGTCAAAACAAATCAATAGCTTTGAACTCGACTCTTTTTCTCACCACATCATTATGACGTCATTCGTTCATAGGGTATAAGGCTTTCGCACCACATCATTAGCAATTGTGTATTTTGCATCAGTTGTTTTTTGTGGACAATTATTCAGATGTTTCCATTGTTGAAGTGGGGATTCCTAATGCCGACTCCTCCTGCTGCTCCACCACCAAGAGGAGCTGTCAGGCTCAGGCTCAGGCTCAGACTCAGGCTCAGCGGGCTGTAGCGCCGCTGCACTTCTTCACATAGTTGAACCTCCACTGTGCTGATGGAAGAGTTAGTTCAGAAATAATGTGTTCTGGAAGGACGCACATCCTCTGGTCATTGTGAGACACACACAAGTTTCCTAGTGTCCCTCCCTCGTGTCATACAGCACGCTCACATGCACATGCACACACACACACACACACACATGCACAGTAGCTGCTTCCAGCCATAATAACTGAGCGGAGGTCTTGGCCCTCTTTATGAACAGAATCTGGCCGCGGGATTGGATGTGTCTGCTCCAATCAGATGGTAGCTGTTCTGAGGATGATTACAAAGAGCAACAATAGTCTTAATTGAGGCCTCGAGCTGCAGAGGTCTTAATGACTTTGGTACCAAGAGCTGTGTGTTGTGTGTGGGATTGTCACATCAATGTGCAGAATGAGTGCACAATGCATTCAAATGAAATGTGTAATATTCTGAGGAGGCATGCTTGTGTGTGTACGTGGGTTTAAGATTATGTCAGCATAATCTTTCTCTATATTCATGTGCTGGCATAGTATTCATTCATGCCTCTGCATCGCGTTATGATTGTTTTTTGTGCATTTGTTTGTGTTCTGTGTGTACAAGATTGAGCGGATTTTGCCTGGCTTTTACACACACACACACACACACACACACACACACACACACACACACACACACACACACACACACACACACACACAGTGATGGAATGTGACCAAGTATATTTCCTCAAGTATAATAACCATTTTGAGGTAATTTGTTTGTTGTGTGTGGTTATTTCCATTTCCCCATGTTATGAGACTTTATAATTATTTATGAAATATTGTACCTTTTACTCCACTACAACCAGCTGCAGTCACTGGTTACCATCGAGATGAAGACTATTATATATAGACAACATCTATATCTAATAATCTCGTGCAAGATATCAGCTGTAATAGTGTGAGTGTCTGCCTGAGCAGAGAGTGAAGTCACGCTGCCTCCATGTCCTTCAGTGGAGAACATGTGATGACGTGCCCTCCAGTGTACTGGGGCCCCACTTCATGGCCCTCATGCCCCTCATGCCCCTCAGACTGCTCATGCCCCTCATGCCCCTCATGCCCCTCATGCCCCTCATGCCCCTCATGCCCCTCAGACTGCTCATGCCCCTCATGCCCCTCAGACTGCTCATGCCCCTCATGCCCCTCATGGCCCTCATGGCTTCACAGTAGTTTGTGTGAAATTGGGGCGATTGAGACGAGTGGAAGTGTTGCCAGTAAGAGAGAAATTGTTCTTCCAATCTCTCATATTCTCAAGTCCACTCGAGCACTTGTAGCTTGCTGTGGACAGATAGACATGAACCCATGTTCAGTCCTTTAACCATGACACTAGGGGGTTCTGACTATCCACCGATGCAGGTCAGGGTTGTGCTGAACAGAAAGTACACGGACAACAAGCTGAATGTCATTGTGATGCAACCTCATGCAGCTGCTCCTGGTGTCACACTTCCCTTCCAGAGAAGTATAATCCTTCGCGTGTTCTTCGGGTCTTTCCTCTGCTCTCCTTCCAGACAGCCTTTCCTGTTTCATGTCCAAAGGGAGACACCTGAGCAGCATCTCCTGACGTGCCGAGGAGCCTCTCGCCCTCGTACAGAGATGGTACCAGCAGCCTGCAGAGAAGCGTTGCTCTGACAGCTGGAATCTTTGTTCTGCTTCTTTCAGTCACTGGTAAGTGAGCTTTGACAGGTAGACCTACACCGAGGATATCTACTGAGAGCTCTGCATCAGCTCTTTATTTACCTTCACAAGCCGATACAGGACCGGCACTACTGCAGTCTTTGCTCCTTACCAGCAGTCGATTATAAGAATCCGTTTACACTCATGAATGAGCTGTTCACTTCCCAGCTGAAGCTCCTCTGGAGGACAAAGCAGCCTGTCCATTCAGGACACCATCTTCTGTATTGGAAGGTATGCTGCTGCGTGGACGTGGATCTCCTTAACAGCAGACCACAACAGAATAAAAGTCAAGTAGTAATAGAACAATGCGCACCTTCCTGCAAACTCTGTTGGGCTCATCACAATGTTACTGTTGTAGGAACTCACAGTTGTTTTCTCTTTAGTAAAAAGCAAGATTTTTTCTTTTCCTGCTTTATTTCGAACACCAAACATCTGAGGAATGATGCCGAATGACCGTCAGGCAGTGTTGGAGGTCAGCAGCCGTTCCAGTGCAGGCTGAGCAGCTTCAGCGGTTATTACCTGGAACACCGAACGCTCGGCTCCTGAAGTCCATGTTGACGGGACGTTTGAACCACAGCATGCCGGTCCAGGACAGATCTGGTCCGCTGCTCTTTTCATGTGCATTAGAAGGCAAATCGCAAGGTTAAGGAGGGAGGGCTCTGTTAATGAACGCACTTCTAGAGGAGAGAGAGAGAGAAACAGACAGGAAGACATTCACACGACTAATAGCAACCTGGCGGTCATGAACATCTGGGGAGCGGGAAGGAAATGATCGTCTGCAGGCTGGACTGAGGGAGGTGGTCTGGTCAAAGGGTGCCAATAATGAATAGCAAACAGGACAGCATCAATGAACAGCTGTGTGTTTGTTACACAGTGACACGCTGTGACACACGGTGCTTCTGTGACACACGGTGCTTCTGTACGTGTTGATCTGTGTCTATATTTCTGCACGTTCATCTGTACAGATGCAAATTTTAGAAGACATCAATGATTTTACGTGGCTCACTGTACTTCATTTTGCCCAAACTAAATTTTATAATAGATTTTTGCATGCTGACAGTATGCAAACATATTGTGTGTGTGCGTGTTAGTCCACTAATAGTTTCCATAGGACAAATATCCATTCAAGCATGTGGAAGAATCTGCTCCTCATTAACACGTATTCACATATCATCCCAATCAAATCGAAATACACATTTTCAAAGGGATCCAAACCATTTGAATTCTCACATGTTTCCACAGAGAGTGTGTGTGTGGGTGGGTGGGGGGGTGTGTGTGTGTGTCAGCCTCTCAGCAGCAGCGTGGTGCACGTGTCCATGCCTTCCAACAGGTCAATACATATCTCATTTGTATTTGATTATCTGAGAGCAGTGCGTTGCCTTCTTAATACCTGATGCACTGGACCACCACCAGATGGCAGTAAAGCCTTTTAGCACAGAGCGAGTGCTGCAGAGCGGACCTCCTCACACAGCACAGAGCAGGCGGTGTGTTCCTCTTTGTTTGTTCTCTTCTCTCCTCTTCTGTCATATCTCCTTCAACTTCATTTCAATCTCTTTATATATACATACATGAAGTGTGACATGTGCTGTTGACCCTTCCTTTGCATTGAGGAGCAACGGGCTGCTGTAAAGTGCAGGAAGCCACTCTGACAGGAATACTCGTATTACACTGTTCACGTCTCTGCCTCTCCTTGCTGCAGTGGCTCTTTCCTCTGTTGGGAGCCAGGACTTCTTGTGTCGTCCTCTCTGTGTCTGGACTTTGGTCACTTAGTGTGTATTGGGTGAGGAGCTCATACAGTAAAGAGATAGTCTGACAATGTATATCCATGGTTCAGGGCCAGATATTAGACATTTTGAGTTGTGTTGTGATTCGTCCAATGTCCAGGTGTCTTCATGAGATGAGATCATTTGGTTCCCTCTGATCAGTGGAAAGCAGCTTGAAGAGTTCGTGCTTCTGTTCTTTGGTTTGTACCTGAAATCTAAGTGAGGCTCAATTTGAGATGTAATCTAAATTTCAGTTTCCTTTTTTCCGTGAATAAGAAGTAGTGGCATTATTCTGCCGTGCATGCACTGCTTGGGGTTTTATGGGATGTAGTGTAGTGTATGTAGTGTAGTGTAGTCCTGGACCCCAAAATTAGAGGATGATTGGTTTGGAATTATGATTGATATGTTTGTTTCTGTATTTTGCTCAACATGCTTTTGTTTCAGTGCACTGTCACACCTCTCTCTCTCTCGCTCTCTCTCTCTCTCTCTCTCTCTCTCTCTCTGTCTCTCTTTCTCGCTCTCTCTCTCTCTCTCTCTCTCTCTCTCTCTCTCTCTCTCTCTCTCTCTCTCTTTAAATATAATAACTAGACATTAGGGTTTTGCAAAATGTAATTCTGGAGGCAGACAAAAAACACATGTTTAATACTGTCACCATAGCAACAGCTCACAGTAGGGAAGAGCAATCATACATGCTAAAAACACTCCCACTCTCACACACGCACGCACGCACACACACACTCTCACACGCTCTCACACACACACACACACTCTCACACACACACGCACACACAGACACACGCACTCATACACAGACACACACACAAACACACACACACACACACACACAGACACACACACACTCTCACACACACACACACATGCACACACACTCTCACACACACACACACACACACACGCGCACGCACACACTCCTAGGAATAATATACGTAGTATGGCTCAGATATAGTCTACCAGCCGATAGGACCTACAGCAGAGTGGTTAATTTGATTTAATTGATCGTTTATGTTGACGAGTACAATGTGCTGTAATAGTCTCAATATGTGTGCACGTGTACGTGCATGGATGTAGCCCCTCAATGCATGTTGGGTCATGGGGTGATTCATCAGCACTAACAGACGCTGTCAGCACATGCAGTCCGGTCTGAGCCTTTATGTGACGGCAGCGTTGCTGTTTAAGAATACGATCCGTATGGTGGAGCGGAGAAGTAGTGAAAGATGTTAAACAGACCGAGTGTTGCTGGATGTTCCTATTTAGCTGCGATTGCATTCAGTTGTGTGTGCGCTGCATGTCATGCAGTCGTAGCTGCTGTAGTCGACTAACAAAGTTGGGAAAATGAATGAAAACAGATTAAATCCTGAATTACTTGAAATGATTTTACATCCTTAACATTAATATAGCAGCAAAAGACTGTTGTCTGTATGAAGGTGGACTAATGTCCCCTCAGGGAATGAAGTGTGTGTCCTCTGTGTGTGCTGTTATCCAAAGCTCCTCCCTGCTTCATGGCTTGGCTCCGGACTCGCAGGCCTTTCAGTGCATGTTGGTGCATGTTGGTGCATGTTGGTGCATGTTGGTGCATGTTGGTGCATGTTGGTGCATGTTGGTGCATGTTGGTGCATGTTGGTGCATGTTGGTGCATGTGAGCGCGCCCCACTGGTGAGCTCCCGGCCGTTGCTTTGCACGGCTGCAGCTGATGATGCAGTCAGCTGACCGCGCCCTGCGGTTACCTCTCAGGTAACTCAGCACTTCTGCCATAGTTTGTACTTTTGGTGCTGTTGGCACACTGAGCTATGACATGTTGTTAAAAGCCCTTTAGAGGCAATCAACATGTTCACAATCTCCAATATTGAACCTGAATGCATAATTGTTTGGGTTTTGTAAATAAAACAACAATCACAATTTGCACGATTTTCAGATTTTTGACCCCTGGGAACCAAATCCTCATCACTTTCCTGTTTTCTGTCTCTTAAAATGATTAGAAACGCTGATGTGAGCCATGAACACATAACCCTCTCATCTAAAGCGGCTTCATAAATAGAACCTGTGCAGCTGTAGAAGCCAAAGAAGTGCTATTGAACAGTTAATCCCATAAAACCAACAGATTACTGAATATTCTCTGCCCGTCAAGGCAGCAGGCCATTAGCCCAAAGTGCCCTCTTAGTCTCTCATGTTCCCATAATACTCGTCCCTTTAATCCACTCTCACTCTTTGAACGTCTTCGAT
The DNA here is from genome assembly GCA_028022725.1 of Lycodopsis pacificus. Classification (NCBI taxonomy): domain Eukaryota; kingdom Metazoa; phylum Chordata; class Actinopteri; order Perciformes; family Zoarcidae; genus Lycodopsis; species Lycodopsis pacificus. The sequence goes on from CM051693.1 coordinate 17,292,965, forward strand.
AGTTTCTTTTTTTTATTATTATTGGTGAACATAAATATCTCACTTATTGCTCTCACCATTATCAGCATTCCTGTGATTTGCATCTTTATTTCCTGTTCCTTTCAATCCAGGCGGGCCTATCTTGTTATCTTCTTGTCCTTAAGCAAACACTCAACAAGTGTAAACTCAACCAATCCCCCCCCCCCCCCCCCCCCTCTCATAAACTAACTGCCATCTACCGTTAAGCAGCACTTTGGACAATAGCACATTTCAGGCTTCACCGTGAGAATAAACTGAGCAGAGACACATGGCTCCCGGTAGACAACATCCTCATTACCCAGACAAGAGGAACGGATGAGGGAGACAGAGAAGGGAGGAGGACGGAGGAGGAGACAGAGAAGGGAGGAGGATGGAGGAGGAGACAGAGAAGGGAGGAGGATGGAGGAGGAGACAGAGAAGGGAGACGGATGGAGGAGGAGACAGAGAAGGGAGGAGGATGGAGGAGGAGACAGAGAAGGGAGGAGGATGGAGGAGGAGACAGAGAAGGGAGGAGGATGGAGGAGGAGACAGAGAAGGTAGACGGATGGAGGAGGAGACAGAGAAGGGAGGAGGACGGAGGAGGAGACAGAGAAGGGAGGAGGATGGAGGAGACAGAGAAGGGAGGAGGATGGAGGAGGAGACAGAAGGGAGGAGGATGGAGGAGGAGACAGAAGGGAGGAGGATGGACGAGGAGACAGAAGGGAGGAGGATGGAGGAGGAGACAGAGAAGGGAGGAGGATGGAGGAGGAGACAGAGAAGGGAGGAGGATGGAGGAGGAGACAGAAGGGAGGAGGATGAAGGAGGAGACAGAAGGGAGGAGGAGACAGAAGGGAGGAGGATGGAGGAGGAGACAGAAGGGAGGAGGATGGAGGAGGAGACAGAGAAGGGAGGAGGATGGAGGAGGAGACAGAGAAGCGAGGAGGACGGAGGAGGAGACAGAGAAGGGAGGAGGATGGAGGAGGAGACAGAGAAGCGAGGAGGACGGAGGAGGAGACAGAGAAGGGAGGAGGACGGAGGAGGAGACAGAGAAGGGAGAAGGATGGAGGAGGAGACAGAGAAGGGAGGATGATGGAGGAGGAGACAGAAGGGAGGAGGATGGAGGAGGAGACAGAAGGGAGGAGGATGGAGGAGGAGACAGAAGGGAGGAGGATGGAGGAGACAGAAGGGAGGAGGATGGAGGAGGAGACAGAGAAGGGAGAAGGATGGAGGAGGAGACATAGAAGGGAGAAGGATGGAGGAGGAGACAGAGAAGGGAGAAGGATGGAGGAGGAGACAGAGAAGGGAGAAGGATGGAGGAGGAGACAGAGAAGGGAGGAGGACGGAGGAGGAGACAGATAAGGGAGGAGGATGGAGGAGGAGACAGAGAAGGGAGGAGGATGGAGGAGGAGGAGACAGAGAAGGGAGGAGGATGGAGGAGGAGGAGACAGAGAAGGGAGAAGGATGGAGGAGGAGACAGAGAAGGGAGGAGGATGGAGGAGACAGAGAAGCGAGGAGGATGGAGGAGGAGACAGAAGGGAGGAGGATGGAGGAGGAGACAGAAGGGAGGAGGATGGAGGAGGAGACAGAAGGGAGGAGGATGGAGGAGGAGACAGAAGGGAGGAGGATGGAGGAGGAGACAGAGAAGGGAGGAGGATGGAGGAGGAGACAGAGAAGGGAGGAGGATGGAGGAGGAGACAGAGAAGGGAGGAGGACGGAGGAGGAGACAGAGAAGGGAGAAGGATGGAGGAGGAGACAGAGAAGGGAGGAGGATGGAGGAGACAGAGAAGGGAGGAGGATGGAAGAGGAGACAGAAGGGAGGAGGATGGAGGAGGAGACAGAGAAGGGAGGAGGATGGAGGAGGAGACAGAGAAGGGAGGAGGATGGAGGAGGAGACAGAAGGGAGGAGGATGGAGGAGGAGACAGAAGGGAGGAGGATGGAGGAGGAGACAGATGGACCAACTCTTTGCCATTGAACTAAATGGGTCATTGAAATCAGAGGAATTGAGTATTTGTCACTGTAAGCCTCTTGGAGTGCCTCTGGTGCTCCAGAAGGCTGTATGTTCAGCGTGTTCTCTGCAAGCACATTCAATTCAGTATTATAGTGAACACACACTATCCGAGGTTCATCACACACATGTTGCTGGTGTCAATAGAGACATGTTGTCATCAGCTGTCCGTGTGTGTGTGTGTGTGTGTGTGTGTGTGTGTGTGTGTGTTGGCGCTGTATGAGAGTCTAAGATAAACAGAGGAGGGAGTATTTCATTATCAAATGTCTCTTCTCATTCTGCTGATCTCTCTGTAAGCTAGAGTCTCACTATGAACTCCACTGTTCAAAGCGTTCTCTCCCGTTGACTCAGGTCACTGGGAGGAGAACGGTGACCAGAGAGGGGCAAGAGGAGAGAAGGGGGGATGGACAGCTCTGCTGATGGCGGAGGCAGATATGTCTTTGGTTATCTACTATTTCTGCCTCTGGCAGAGAACTGAAGTACACACATTCACATGCACACACACACACACACACACACACACACACACACTGGACGGGACCCGGCGGTAGCCACTGGCTCTATCGATTAGAAGAATAACACAGTTATTTCTGCAGGTCTGTCTCCAACAGCTGTCCCCCTACGGGGGGGGGGGGGGGGGGGGGGCTAAAGGCAGGAGGGAGGAAGGAGATCAAAATACAAAATGGACTGCAGATGGACTAAGAAAGAAGGAGAGATGGATAATGTGCGAAAGCAGGACAGATGGATCAAGGTACGCTAAAGAAAGGACATGGAGAGGAGAGATGGAAGAGAAGGAGGGAGGAAACCATGAGGTGGAGGGAAAGAGAGTAAGAAGTAGATTAGAGAACAGGAGCGAACGAAGAGACACAAAGTGAACAAAGATGGAGGAGAGAGCGGTAATGTGGGAGGCAGGACAGGAAAGAAACCACCAAAGACTTTATCCTTCAACACATATCCCTCTATGGATGAGACTTTAGATGAGCTGTTTCTGATCAGTGCTGGCGAGGAGATTAAACAGTAACTCAACCCGTGTGTGTGTGTGTGTGTGTGTGTGTGTGTGTGTGTGTGTGTGTGTGTGTGTGTGTGTGTGTGTGTTTGACAGATTGCATTGCAGTGAGTTATGGATTTGTGTTTTGCGTATAAGTGCCTCTACCTGTGTGGTGTGTGTCTGGATGTGTGCATACATTAATGGTGTGTGCATGTGTTTATGTGTGTGAAGGGTAGCTTACAGTGTGTGTCTGTGTGCGTTTGTGTGTACATCCACATTTTCCAGGGGTAATAGTTAACTGCCAGAGTGGAGTGCCACTGACAGAAACACATTGATGTGAGACAAAATTTACAACTGCTCTCCTCCTCCCCCCTCCTCCTCCTCCTACCTCCTCCCCCCCCCCCCCTCCTCCCTCACTCTTCCCCATTCCAGCCACCCTGATGGGCCAAGGTCGGCCAATTACCCTTCACTGACCAGTGCACACGCACACACTCACACACACACACACTCACACACACTCACACACACACACGCACACACACACACACACACACACACACACACACACACACACACACACACACACACACACCTACACACACACTCACACACACACACTCCCGTCAGCTTGTGTGTGTGTGGTGCTGTGGACAGCGGCCCTGCCTACTAGATTGATGGGGAATATGTCGGCCATCAGCCGGGGCATTTCAAACAATGCTTCACAACGTGCTCGACAGCCCCGAAAAACAGCCAGCCCATCATCTCACCTCCCTCATATGGGCTCTCTCCCCATCGCTCTCTCGCTCCCTCTCCCTCTCCCTCTCCCTCGCTCTCTCCCTCTCCCTCGCTCTCTCCCTCTCTCTCACGCTGTTTGTGTGCTCATCTCCAGCATCTCTCTCTATATCTAATTTTCTCTCCTAATTCACCCTCCCAGCTCTCATTTTCTGTCATGCACACTCTCTCTCAAATCCTTCCCCTCTATATTTTCGTTTTACCAATTCTCCATCCTCAGACAAATCCCCGATGTTACATTTCTTTTATTCTCCCCGCTTCACAAAAGCACCTTTATTCACAGCTTCTTCTCCCGTTCCATTCCTCCTCCGCTCCTCCATCCTGTAAAACAGCACCAGATGCTCCTTATTAGGATCTGAGCGGCAGGTCACCCGGTAGTTAAGTACATAACACACACACATAACACACACACACACACACACACACAGCCAGGGTAGTTATGTACATGATGGTATTATCTGGCCAGGCAGTGATATATCTTGGTGAGACACCAGCCCATAAAGCTGCAGGGACATGTTCCCGTCTCCTTCCTCCACCCCGCTCCCCTCAGCCTCACGCAGTAACAGGCTGATTCACAGCATTCAATTTACACCGGCTCGTAACAGGAGGTGATGGGCTGTTGGAGGTTTGGAGAGGGCTATCGGGGGGGAGGGGGGGGGGAGCTAGGAAGGGAAGAGGAATAGTGAGTTCTCAGCGAGTATGATCCTGTTACTGATTAGGGTGATGAAGATGGAAGTCTAAATTGACAATTATGTAACTCTGTTGATGTCAAAATGCAACCTCAGTGTCCTCTCACTGCCATTGTAGACGCTTACACGTCTGTGTGTGTGTGTGTGTGAGTGAGTGAGTGTGTGTGTGTGTGTGTGTGTGTGTGTGCTCTGACCCTTTTGTGTCGTGTGTGTGCAGGTTTTCGAAGTCTGCACACAAGTGCCAACGTGAAAACAATCCAAAGAACGGGCCGACCCCAATCCCATTCCCCGTATGAATATGTATCATTCCAGAAACCTTGATCCATATCTGCTCGCTGTAATGCTAAACTCTGCAGGCCCAAGCAGCACCCCCCCCCCCCTCTTCTACGCCTCAGAGTGAATGATGCGCTGGTGGCTCTTAGAAAATAATAATATTAATAATGTTAAGAAAACTGTTTTACAACCGCCTGAAGTTCTGCATAGATGTGTTAATCCAAGGCCACATGTGGCCAGCTGGTACTCTCCTCGATAAGAAGAATAGAAGCATAACAACAATATGTAAATGTATCATTCATTCATTACTCTATTGATTTACCTGCACTGAGCATTTGCATGCATGCAGAGTGTGTAAACAGGTAGAGCAGCATTATGAAGCCTTCTCGGCGCTGTAGCGCCATCAGTCTCTGGACATTTATTATGTAACATCGCTCCCCTGCCTCCGGGCATCACAGTGATGTTGGTGGTGGGAGGTAGTAAACAAACAGCGGAGCATCTAAAACGTCGGCCCAGTGGATTGTCGAAACATCGACTCATATGAGTGTGTCCATATAATTATGAATGATGTGAGCTGTGCTTGTTTTTCATGGAACCCTGCCATTTAAACATGATGCCTGAAAGTGTCCAATGAAATGTGGAAAAGTACTGAAATCATGCGTTTACTATCAGCAGGACAGATGCACATACAGCACCTGGTCCACAGAGATGTGCCCGTCAGTGTTGTGCATACATGCATTCATTCTTTTTATGTTATTTGGATAATTGATTGCACGTGTAAATGCCAAGAGATTCCACACATGTCCCTCAGAGGCACGTGGTCCGCTCAACGGCGCCTGATCTCTTGACATATAAGCGAATGAGAATGATGGATACACGTGTGGCCCGATGGTTGACGTTCATGCTCAGCTGATAATTCATGAGCTTCATTGTGCATGGATCTCCCTGTTCCTGCCTGAGACTGACACGAGGAGCACAGAGGAGGTTCGGCATTCAAACTTCAGCATGTGTGTGTTTCAAATGGTCAGTGACATCCGCTGCCAGGCATTCATATTCAGTCTACATTTGTGCCATGCAGGTCATGGTTTCTGATGCATGCTGGATCATTGAGATTCATTGTGTGCATGGTGCTGTAGCCGCGGATCTGTCAGCAGACGGTCGGGGGAGGAAGTGAGCGCCGTGGGACGGAGCGAGAGAGGGACCGAGGCTCGGCTGTCGTCTCTGTCCTTTCTTACCTGGAGAGTGAGACCCTTGGGACCCCTCTTCAGTGTAGATGGACAGAGCACACAGTGTAGTGGGGCCAGTGAGACGATGTCCCTACAGATGATGTGTGCCCATCAGGAAGGCATGTCAGCAGGCCTGCCATCGCGCCTGAAGATTGTTTATGACAAATATTTGTGAGTCACTTCACAATGTCTGCCCTCGAACCATTCAGTCACATTAGCAGCAGGAGGAGACACTAAACAGGAGAGGAAGGTATATGAGGGCAAAGACCGTGTGCGTCAATGATGGAGTCCAGAATGTAAAGAGACAAGAAGCATTTGGCTGTTGGTTAAAAAACAATAAAGCGCCTCCTTCCTCACACATGTACATCTCTTACCCTCTGCATCTTTGTCTTTATTCTGATGTCTGCACACTCTACAATATGGTGATGCTTCAGAGATCTGAGGCCTACAGCAGCCTTCTCCACGCGTCCACAAGCACACACGCGCAGACGTGCATGACAGATATACAGAACATCAGCTTTCTTATGAGGCGATTGTTTTAGAGCTGCTCGTCCCAGAAAGCCGTCCTGGCAGCATCAATGTTTATGTTCTGTTTGCGGGGATTTTACAGCGCATCATATTCCCCACATCTCAGCGGACTCCTTATATATATATATATATATATATATATATATATATATATAATCCTTATATTAGAGGCAGCTTCAGGTTACAGATGAGGAACAGAACTCAACCAGACACAAGACAGAAGTTGTATTCTTGTCTTTCTGCAAACAACTGACCAGAATATATGATCTCTATACTCACAAGGACTAAACTACAACACTTGTCAGGAGCCTGCTGCAGATGATTTAGCTCTTTTTACCAAAGCTTTTTCAAACATTAACACTAATCAATATTTCCTTTGATAACAACAATGGCTCCAATGGTTATGTGTAATGTGAAAGCTGGTGACAAACAAAGATAATTATTCCCAAACTCTGCAGTTATTGTGAAGTCGAGGGATCGTTTAGAATGGTTCAGCTTATTGTTTCAGTTTCACAGCTCGTCATTCCACCGTCTCACTGCTCTGCAGCTGAATCTGCATTAGCAGCTGAAACTCCATATTTCATGTCAAAGTCTAATAATGCTGTGAACTAAATCAGTTATAGGGAAACTAATGAAGCATTAGCAATCAAATAAGTACCATCAATGCAGGATCATTAAAAAAGAATATTAAATACATCGTCATGTTCAGTACTTTACTGCAACCATTAGCTTAATGTGTTGGTCTGTCCATCATATGTATACTCTACCATTAACTATCATACCACAAACTATTTAATACACATAATTACTAATATATATATAAAGAGTAATTACACAAACAGACCACTGGAAACTAATTCTTCCCAAACTGATCCTCCTAACATGCAGAACAGTGTTCAGACACCACAGCACTGCACCGCACACGATCTGCAGCATTCCGTCTCTTTCACAGCACATTCATTTTGAAATGAAGTGAAAGGTTACCTCACATTCATTGCTCAACATTAGTCAGTAGTGAACTTTATTTCCATGCCAAGAATCATTTACTTCAGGCTATCAAACTTTGTTCCAACACTAAAAGTGAAACACCTGCAGTATTGTGATCTTTGCGGGAGCCAATGAGAGGGCAGCTCGTTGGCAGCAGGCACACATTGAGCTCATGGACTCCTCTTGTGTTGTAGTTCCATCCTTTGTGTTGTAGTTCCATCCTTTTGTGTTGTAGTTCCATCCTCTGTGTTGTAGTTCCATCCTCTGTGTTGTAGTTCCATCATTTTTGTTGTAGTTCCATCCTTTGTGTTGTAGTTCCATCCTTTGTGTTGTAGTTCCATCCTTTGTGTTGTAGTTCCATCCTTTGTCGATCCTTTGTCGAAATCTGTCAGTACATTATCATGTGGCCTTCCTCTTGAGCAATGAATAATGGTTGCATGGGTCAAGTATCACTTGCTGTACTTAAATGTAAGAGTTGCAGAGATTTCAGGTGAATCACTGTCCTTGAAGCCAGCAGAGAGGTGTTTACTACTCTACTGCACGTCCCAGTCAGTGAAGGTTCAAAGCAGGGTCGACTTCTAATGCTGGCATTTTACAGGTATAAGGAAGAAAAACGGTGGCTGGCCAAAGGCAATATGGGAAATTGAGAGCATTTTGATGGAAACCACATTCATTCATTCATTCATTCGTGCATTCATTCATTCATTCATTCATTCATCCAGTTGGCCTCAGAGAGCCCTCATTAGGAGGCATGCCAGGGTCTCTCTCATGCCTCCTCTCTGTCCACTGCCAACCAGTGACACTGTTTGTCTTGTGTTGAGCTGATTTGTCTTAAAATAGATTAATGGAACGACTGTTGGCCATTCAAACCTTTGGTTTTTGACACACTGCTGTCGAAGAAGGTTGAAATGGTGAAAATAATGCTATGACTACTTTAATGCTTTAATTCAAACCTTTAAATCAAAGAAAGTGGTGTAAGATTTAAAACAAGAAAGACTTCACTGCTTCTGTAAACGCTTTTCTGTCTCTTCCCACACAAACATTAAAATAACGATAAGTACATAAATGCAGATACCTCTAAATACCCCTGAGCCGATATGAAACCTCCATCCACTCTTATGAATATGGTACTCAGTCGACCTGCAATAACAAAAATTCACAATGTGTGTTATTGTTATTCTTCAAAAGAGTATTTACAGTCAGTCCTCTACTTTATGAAGAGCTCAGCCTGAGCATGCTTCTACTGTTTCCATTTTACGGTGGCCCTGCTGAAGACACTTTCACTATGTTATTCTGGATGAAATAAAGGTCTGATCGTACATTTGTACCTCATCATCTTCAGCGCTCCACAGGAACAGGCTGTTTCTTTATTCCCAGTCGTTTACATGGATCATCGTGTTCGATTCTACCTGGGAACATGGAGCTGTAACCTCACACTTTCAGCATATTGTGATTTACGTCGCCACCAAATGCATATTGAGGAGCCTCTTTACAGAGATCAAAACTATTCAGCCAGAAACGTTTAAATGTTGGCCGAAGCTGGCACACTGTGCTTTCAACCATATATTGTATTCACGATGAGGTCAAGTGTGATTGTTCTGACCAGAACTGAAGCCCTCCACATGTTCCATTGACTTAATTCCAACCTCAATCTTTGAAGCTATTTCTAGTTCTGTATCTGAAGACATGCTTGTCATAGTAAATTGCTCCCTACAGCAGCTTGGTGTCTTCCCAAATGATTTTAAATCTGTTTTATTGAAATCACTCAATTTGAAAATGTTTCAATCAGGTTCCAGGTTGCAGCACAGAGAGATCACTGTGAAAGGTCGTGAAGGATGTCAGGCTAATGTTGACCGGAACAAGCTCTACGTTTGATACGATGGACCATCAAGTCCTTTCAAAGAGATGATGTGAGCATGATGGCTAACCGCTAACATCATACCGTAGATGAAGAACACTACGAGGTCACCTGTGGGGTACCACAGGGATCAATTTTAGGAACGTTGCATTTTAAGTCATACACGCTACCCTGAGGCAGTGCTATCAGCTAGACTGTGAACATCTGAGCAACACAGGGAGACTGATGCACACGTATTAGAACTACCAGGCTGGACAATTGCACCGCTCTCCTTTCTGGTCTACCCACAGAATACAATAAGACATCTACAATTTATCAGTTATCAGTTGATAAGGCACTACATGGCCGTGCACCAGACCACCTCTCAGAGACGCGTTCAGTCAAAGACCAGTAGGAACCCTCAGGTTCTCAGGTTCTTCTCTCGTAGCCTTAGCCTTCGAGAGGATCTGAGAGCTGCTGAAAATATTGATGTTTTTAAACAAAAACTAAAAACTCAACCATTCAGTCTTGCTTATATGTAGTGTTTATTGATTGTATGGTGTTGGTTGTTATTGCTTATTGTTAAGTCTGGTTACAGTGTCTTATGTCTTAATATGGTTCTAGTATGTCGATCATAGATGTCTATATTTGATCATCTCTGGATATCATTTATGCCCTCATAAAACATATTACACATTTAAATTATTGGGATCTGTTTTGCAACTGTCTTGCACTTTTAATACATTTAGTTGGAATCTGATGTCAAAATAAAACTGTTCTTTCTTTCCCTGGGTGCAGGCCTGTGTCAGGGTTGCTGTTTGCTTATGCCAGCAAGAGCAGCTGAAATATGTTTGGTTCCCATTGAAATGAGCTGTCAGGTAAAGGAATGCACGCTGGACAGTGGAGCATCTCAGGAGATGTGTTGTTAGCTTCAAAGATCATCCGGAGAAAGTTTTGTCAAGATGTTCGCATATTTCACAACTATATTTAAGAAACTAATCATAGATATATATACATTCATGTAGGTGGATACATATGACAATAAATTGGCGCAATAATGACTCTCATGAAAGAAAGAAGTGTGCTGTGGTTATTATTATATTGCTGCAGACACTTGACACATACACAACAATCTGTTGTCTATTTACACGTCGACTTCTGTTTTCTCCGTGATCCATAGCATCTGGCCCTAATCAGCACTTTCCCTGGAATCATATCTGAGAATAGACACCTGTGCAAAGACAATATTTATTATTTATTATTTAATATTATGACAATATTTATTGTCATAATAAAACTGACTGGACTCATACGGCTCTGCCCTTTAAAAGGCAGCTCTCCACTTTAGTTTGAGCATCTCAATTTAAGCTTTTTCATTTTAAATTTAATTTATTTTATTGTCACTAAACATGATAATTTTAGGTTTCAAACTAGCTTTTTCATTCTCCTTCTTTTTAATTATGGCCTGAATAGTTTAGTTGACTCTGCATTTGAACTTGATATATGAGCTGATATCTGCTGTACACTCCAGTTAAATGTTGCTTTAATGTTTTAATTCTGACCCAACACGTGACGGACCTGGACGGTGTAATTCCATGGGCTGGTCACTACACAGCGAACATCTCTTCAGGGGTTGGCCAGAGTTGCCAGATCAGATTGCCAGTTTCCAGCTCAGTCACAACTTACACAACACGCGTGATTCAACCAAAATCATGACTTTCCAGAAGCTTCATCTGCATGATATAACCAGAGATAAAACCTCAGATACATATTGCAACCAGTAGAGAGTGCAGTGAGGCAATACACAGATGATCATGTCATGGTAGGGCCTTCGTTATTCCTACTGACAATTGAATTCAACTCATGTCAATGAAATGTTTCACAAACACAATGAGTCAATAAAATATGAGTGGGTGTACCCAACAAAGTTTTCTGGAACATAAAATGTCTGCTTGTTAGCCCAACGATATGTTCCCAGCCTGACTTTAACTAAAGCAGCCCAATGGGGAGATGCCGGTGCAACAGGGCCCCGCTGGGCCCCGCTGGGCTGGGATGAAACATGCCAGGGAGCTGAGATAAGAATCATACTGTGGCAAAGGCATGACCTGCTCTACTCTGCCTTCAGTGGGCTAGTTAGCTTCGTGGGAAGAAATATCGCTGCCAGGGACATCAGGTATTTTCAGCCAGAAGAATGGATGGCTGCCATCTGGGCAACAGATAAAATGTGGGGCGTGTTTGTGTCTATCTCCGTCTAAGAACAAAGATCTATTGTTAAAGAAAGACTGTTGTAGATCTGCCACCAGCATTACGGTAAACAGACAGTCAACAAGTGGGCGGGGCTTATTTATTCCGCTAGTAAGGCACGTGACAGGTGGCACGAATCAGAACATACAAGGACTTTGACATGACGGGAGATGCAAAACATTTAACAATCATCAACAACCAACTTCAGGCCGCTGGAAAAACGCACGGAGGTGCAACAGCATCAGCAACAACGTGATCGGCTAAAATACAAGCAGCGAGGTTAAACTGAGGAAGTACAGAATAAAGCTATCGCTCAACTCACCTTACTGCTCCGTCCAGAGCGAGAGTTCTCCAGACCTGCACTGAAGGATGAACTAAAACTCCTGCAGTGGCATTACTCCTTTCATGGCATTACTCCTGTGGTGGCATTACTCTTGTGGTGGCATTACTCCTGTGGTGGCATTACTCTTGTGGTGGCATTACTCTTGTGGTGGCGGCATTACTCCTGTGGTGGCATTACTCTTGTGGTGGCGGCATTACTCTTGTGGTGGCGGCATTACTCTTGTGGTGGCGGCATTACTCTTGTGGTGGCATTACTCTTGTGGTGGCATTACTCCTGTGGTGGCGGCATTACTCTTGTGGTGGCATTACTCTTGTGGTGGCATTACTCTTGTGGTGGCGGCATTACTCCTGTGGTGGCATTACTCTTGTGGTGGCATTACTCCTGTGGTGGACACCTCGCAGAGGTAGGTCCAAAACAAACACCTGGTTCCAGGTCGGACCGCTCGCTACTGTTGCCGTGTGCTAATGTTTACGGCTGCTTAATGAGCAGTGTAACGTTAGCAGTTCAGGCTGTTTACGACTTTGCTAATTGGCAACAAACTGCCGTTAGCGGACGAGAGTTCAGTGTGTGACTGGCAGATGCCTGTTGAGTGATGCAGAGGTGGCAGAGTGCACACGGAGTGATTTCGATGGAAATACTGCAAACAAAAGGAGGGAAGGTCACATCCAGGTCACATCCAGTTTGGTGAGTGATTCAGATGTTTGGTTCATAGAACAAGCTGCTGTCCTCTAGCATGCAGCTGATTTAACGTCCTGTTTCAAGGGAAAGGCTAGAATGCATCCATCTGATATTGTCAGATATGTTTTGTTGGCATGAATTACATTGAGCACGAGCCTTGACCCACCACAGGGGGGGGAGGGAGGGAGAGGGAGGAGGGGGAGAGAGTTTAGGTATTAGAGGTTTATGATTTCATTTCTATTGGTTTATAATCGGGGGGATGCTTCATGAGAGTGAGATACCTCCGTAATGAGAAATGATTTAGTCGTGTTGTTGTAGATCAAAAGAGGTCATTTGAATGAGTCGCATAATTAAATGCAGCCGCTTCATTAGCATGCGTGTGTTCTCTGAAAGGATCCGTTTAACATCCTGATGAAGTTGATTTAAGCAGATCTGACCTTTTGTTTGTCACTTTGGAGTTGCGTTTTGAAATACTGGCTTTCGAGGACAAATCTGCTTATTCATTGCAAAGGATTGGATGAAGAGGTGATGTGTGCTTATATCTGCCGTACACTGCAGTTAAATGTGACTCTGGTATACAGTGTGACCTTCTGCCTCACAGATAACCATACCCCCCCCCCCCACACTGTATCCCCATGTGAATAGAGTCGACTAAAGGCACTGCTGCAGATGTGCACCAAAAGAGACGGATATCAGTTGTTTCAGCATGCGACTGAGTGGGGTCTGTGATTTTAACCTCACAGCTGCATACATTTACTTATGGCCATTTCCTTCTCGTCTGCTCCCTCTCCACATTCAAGTCTTTCATCCCCCTCTTTCTTTCTCCTCTCCCTCCTCCATGGTAATCTGGCCTGAGCCAGAGAATTCTGCCTCTCTGCCTCATTCTCACACAGTCTGACCATTTCACCTGATCCCATGAGCACCGTTTTCTCTTGATCTTTCCCCTCCGGCTACACATTACTGATCATCCTCTTTGGGCCCTCCTCTCTCACCCAGTCTTCTCTTTCTGGTGCTCTCTTCAACCCGTCACCTCATTTTATTAAAACATTTTTTTCTCACAAAACGCTGTCTGGGCTACAATCTCCACTTCTCGCCGCTTGTCTGCCTCCCTCCCTCTCTCTCTCTCTCTCCCTCTCCCTCTCTCTCTCCCTCTCTCTCTCTGTGCTTGCGGCCTCCACGTTGACATAATTTAATATTGGTGGTGTCGTAGTAAAGAGAGAGGAGGCTGAGGCTGTCAGTGCGGCGCGAGGGACCACATTGATTTAGCGCTAGCTTCACAGAGGGAGCATCTCTCTTTATTTTATCACTAGGCTACGGTCAATCTGATGCAGTGACAGGGAGGTGGGGCGATGCAGCTCAAATCAACAGCTGGAAGGCAGACGTGGAAGTAGCAGCTTGCACCGTGTTTACTGCATATTCACAGAAACCGACACAGGTGCCGTCGATGTCGTTAAGTTTTGGATTTGGTTTCAGTCTATTCAACACTTTCTGTCACTTTACTGTCTGTCATTACCACATAATCGTGCCTGACTCCAGCCTGCCCTCTGACTCCTTTTAAAATCAATATGTTCAGTTGTTAAGTAGGGCTGTCCCCAATATCGGGTTTGGGGCTTTAATCTTCACTGAGAAATATTCAAAGACACTCCAGGCTATGCGTGACAGAAATTGCGTTGCAAGAGGTGCAGGCCAGTTGACTGTTGGCCAAATGTGTCTTGTACACACACACACACACACACACACACACACACACACACACACACACACACACACACACACACACACACACACACACACACACACACACACACACACACACACACAGAGAGGAGAGTGACAGAAGCTGCCTCTCTTTACAGGCGTCCGTTGCCTCTCACCCTTCAGTCGGTCAGCAAGAGAAACAGCTCAGTCAGAAATGAATATGCCAGCATATGAACTAATGACCTGCTGTGTTGAGACGGCCTCTTGATTGGTATCCTCTCCGTTGCAGCGCCTACACACAACACACAGCGATATCCGTCTGACCATGACGCATAATAGAAAAGCTCTAAAAGTCCATTCACCATTTACTTTGTTCCCTTGTTTTGCTAATTATTTCTGCTGTAATGCTTCCGCTGCACTAACGAAGTCTCTTTTTTGTTTTCAATGCTCTAAACTGTCATTTCTTGAAACGTCTCCTCGGTTCATTTCCAGATATACAGCCCGACTGCATCATGTCGGCTCATGTTAACGCACTACATGACTCGGCTTTCAGCACTAACATGAAGATATGGTAATCGTCAAAGACGCATTCATTACAGGACTTACCAACATTTGTTTATTTTTTTGTTGAATGAAAGTGTCAAATAAGATAAGATAAGATAAGATAATCCTTTATTAGTCCCTCAGTGGGGAAATTACAGGATAACAGCAGCATTGCTCACAAGTAATAAAATGAAGTGAAGATAAAAAATCAAGTAGTATAATAAACTAAATCTCGAGAATTGTGATTTTAAGCTAATATTATTCTGATATTTACTAAGATGAAAATCATTTAAGCTTAAAGCTTTTCTTCTGACTACAGTTGTAGTCAAATGGCAGTTGGCAGAAAAGAAGCTGCTGCATTAGCGCTACCACTGGGTCCTCATGCGGAGCTTACGTCTGCAGACTCTCTCTCTGTGTGAGACACAGAACAATGTCACTGGAAACACCTGCACTGTGTTTGATCACAACATGATAAAGTCACAGTGTGGGTGGAAGTCCAATTACTGGTTAAAAATATATACATTTTTAAATGAGTAGAAGAATCTCTGGTGTAGTGGTGATATACTTCATGTATTAGAGGGGAATCATGACCTGTTCCACTTGCTATAAGAAGCATTATATTTCCTTATCATTTTCATTGTGTGATTTTATGGAAATAACCACTCTAGATGACTTTAACAAAGTAAAAGGATGAAGTTGGTAATGACAATAGATATTTGAGTTAACTAGCTAAAGGCATATTTGAAATATTCTGATCAATAATGGTGAAACTGCGTTGTCAGAATGTCATGTCGAGACCTTCTTACATCTGTGTTAGTGTGAACATGGTGCTTAGTTGTAACAATCTTCTGGCAGGATGAGTTATGAACTAAGCATGGAGAGAATGACCATTTCTATTTGTAGCCAACAACTCTAAGTTGTATAACTTTGTGAGTAATCTGATAACAACCAAACGGAACACCCCAGAAAGCCATTGGAAGACAAAGCAGGACTAGTGTCAATATATTGCTTTCCATTGTCCGAGCAAATCTGTGGAGGATGTCGGTTCAAGGGTACAGCAGGTGATGTAATATGTCACTGACCCTTCGATTCCATGTGTATTTGTGTCAAATGGTTGTGGAGGGATCGATCCGCCACGCCAAATGATGTATGCGTCTATCAAGTGATAAGGTGCAGGGCCAGGGTTTTAGGCACCAAGCTCTGTAATTCATTACAGCTATGTGTGTGTGTGTGTGTGTGTGTGTGTGTGTGTGTGTGTGTGTGTGTGTGTGTGTGTGTGTGTGACGTTTGTGTGATTCATAAGATGAATCCCGCCTGGCTATGAGGGAACTCATTAGACTCCTGTCGTCTCGCCTCCCGGTAGGAAAAATACCTAGCATCTGGGAGTTTATATTCCCTCGTCTTTACAACTCTCTCTCTCTCTCTCTCTCTCTCTCTCGCTCTCTCTCTCTCTTTATTGCTTCCACACTGTGTGCCACAAAATCCGAGCGCAATCACCAATCAATCTTGTACACTTACCTAGCCCTCCTTCTGCTGCTGAGCACCACCTGCCTTCTGTTTTCCTGCTGCACGCTCGGCCTCCTCTTCAGTCCCATTAAACACATCTTCTTCTCCTGCTTTTGTATTGCGTCCCATTTAAGGCTCATCAGGCTCATCGCCTCACCTTCTGTAATCATGACACCTGTGCATTCCTCCCGTCCTCCTCACTACGGCCAAATCATCTTTCACTCTTCTGCCTGCTCTCCTCCACGTTACACCGTTCTGCTTTCATAAAACTCCAAAGAGATTGCTTGTCGCTGCTGATTGTACGGCCGTGGCAGCTCCTTCCTTCCTCGTTCTCCTCTCACCTATTCCTTACCTATAATTCTACTTTACTTGTGCAAGTCATGTCGCAGGTTTAGTGTGGGTGTAACGAAGTGCGTTTTCACTTTTTGAAAAGAACAATCAAGGACAACTCGGAAGGTATCGGAAACCGTCACAAAATGCAATTGTGGGGTACCGCTCCAACTCGCACCCCAGAGAGGACTTATTTTGGACATCTTGCTCTATTATTCTCTCAAAAACGTAAAAATAAAAATGCCACTCGCAATGCTGACAAACAACTGTATTTGTTTCTCGCCAATAACATGAAATCATTTTACAAGATTAGACTTTCATTTGATCAGCGTAATAATTAACCATTGATCGATGCTGACTTTTACTGAGTAGAGCTTGAAGAAGAAGGAGAAGAAGCCTATTCTTGATACAGTGCATCACTGTGTACATGTAGCGAATAGGCATTCCTTATGCCTATTTCTTTGAAGTGGAAATATCGAAATCCTCAAAGATATCACATCAAACTAAGAATCCTGCACGTCTGCAAACTGCAGAACCCACAATGAGACCTTTATTGCCTTGAAGTAATCACCTGCAGGCCACACAGGGAGAGGGATAAAGCATGGCAGGCACAAAAAGAGAACTCATAACCATTAAAGTCAGTACAGTAATTGAATGAAAGGTGGGCTGCTGTTTTATTGGCTGGGGGGCAGGTATGTGTCCTAACAAGATGGCAGGATGCAAGGCTTCTTTGGTTGGTACAGTAGGTGTTGCATCATTAGATTTTAAGAGCTGACTCACTGTTTGGATTGGGCTTAGTCAGATGTGAAATGGCAAAAGAGGGAACGCTGTCGTTACAGAGGGTAATTTCACACAATGACAGATTGACAGAAATCACCATGTACGTTCCGCCTCACACTCCTCATGCGTGCGTCTGCACCTCGGTGTGCGAGCGCCTGGCTGCCTTGCGTTCGCTGTGTTTGACTTTGTGTATGTGTGCACTGATGTGGCTCAGTGTGTAGGTGAAGACAGGCATTTCTATCAGCTGGTAAGTTCTTGTCTTCGCAGCCCACACAAACACAATTGTACATCAGTATGCAAGAGTGGATGGTTTTAGTGGTAGCAGCGGAACAGTTATAAAATGGGAAAGACCCGTGTGCGTGCACAAGAATATGTGTTTGTGTGCATTTGTCAAGACGGGCCTAGAGAGCAGGCTGGCAGCCACCGTGGCATATGGTGATGAGCGCCCAGGTGATGAGCCGGTCTCCAGTGCAGGCCTTTTTAATGTGCGTGAACCTCTTTCACTCTGATGACCATCTGTGCCCCGCTCTTCAAAGAAGCCCTTTCTGGCCAGGCCCATAGACAAATGAATTATTAAACTGCGTTTGCAGGCGACGCCCTCACCATTTGTTACCGCCTCTCTGACAGGGAAGACACAGTCTTGAGGAAACAATCACTCAGTGTCTCTGTCTGCACCCTCCCACCTGATTCCCCATCATCTCTGCGTGCCTCTCTCTGGTCCACTTTTCTGTTCCACATACTCCTCTTTGACATCCTCTTGTAACTGTAGCATTCTTTCACCACCAACTGTCTGCTTATCTGACGTCTCTCTGTCGCTATTACCCCATTGCTTCTGTCTCCCTCCCATCCTCTTTCTCACTCGCCCTCCCATCCTCTTTCTCACTCGCCCTCTCGTTCTCTTTCTGTCCAAAAAAGTCAATCTTTCTCCCAGCTCCAGCCTCAGGGACTGCGACCGCTTGAGGAATCCAATAAGGTTGATTAAGTGATGACAGTATAATTACAGCGATGGCACAGGTACAATCAATCTCTTGCTTCCTGAATAGGACGAATGAGCCGATCCAGGTCATCAGCGTACGGGAGATAACAACTCGGATGCAGGCTGGGAGACGAAGTGAAAGAACCAAATATGAAGAAAGACACAGGTGTTTTTTTTTTTTTAAATAAATGTTCTTGACCATTTTTGTGTTCTCGGGGTGTAACGGTGCACACAAGTCACGTTTCAGTTCATACCCTGGTTTAGGAGTCTGTTCGTGCATGCTTGGTGTAGCCGAAAACAACTTGGTGAATGATTTTCATCATAAAAATATAGAACATTTCAAACACTTCTGTTTTACACCGAACAAACACTGAACACTTTCCCAAAAGGCAACAGGTCACAATAGGCTATACAAACTGGAAAGCATGCTAAGAAATTAAAAATGCCAAAATAGATAGAATGACAAAACAAAACCGAAAGCATGTGGTCATTAGCAGGAGGGTTTCAATTAGTTCCACCGTGGCTATATTTAAACCTTAAAAGTAGCCAAACCGTGATCATCCTGGTGATTGGCACATCTATGTGATGCAGTCAACACACAAACTGTTACAGCCCCTTTGTGTACAATTCTAAAAATATTTCTTGGAAGAAATGTGCTCACTGAGAACATCAACTTACATGTTCACTCGAACCCGTCGTTCAAATAATAAAGACTCAAACATTGGAGATGCAACAGAAGGCCATTCATTGTCAATTGAACCTTGAAAGCATGCTAGTTCTGCCCACTACTACTTGAAGACTCAAAAGCGCTCAGAATCACAACAGGTACAAGTTGAGAACGGTTCAATTGTATTGAAAAGAAAATAAGAAGCAAACTAAGTCAAAGAGAAACCAAGTGTTTTAACTTAACCATGGTATCACGGCATGAATGATGAACTGATGCATGGACATATCCTTCGGGGAATGAAGGACTTCTTTTGTGCCAGTATACAACGTGGGGAGACAAAGGTAGATACTATCTTCAGGTGTCATAAGCCAACATATCCAATGTGGCTCCTTCCACCGGGGTGTGTGTAGCATGGCAGAAACCAGCTCCCAGGTGTCCATAGCCAACAGTGCTAACTGCTAGTGCTAGCTAAATACTGCTAAATTAAGTGGCGCTATGGTGTGACTGTTCTCACCTGGGTGCAAATAGACACCCCAGAAAAAACAAAAAAACATATTTAAGGTAAGAATGTAAATCACATATTCGGTACAAATATGCACATGCTTCAGGCTCGTGAGAGACACGAGACTGTCTCTTTGCATCTAATTCGATAAACAGTGCGCCAGTGTAGAATGTAGAACTTTGTAGACAAAGACATATCTATTAGGATTCTTAACTTCTCTACACCTGGTCACATCTGGAGGTGGTCTCACTCGCTTCTTCCATTCCTTGTGTTGTTAACTCTCCCTATTGTGTCTCGACAAACACAGGCGGTGTTGCTTCAGGAGGTGAAATGGGGTCTGCTAAGACGTGCAATGTGATAGTCACGTGACTGACGGGGGAAGCCAACCTACTTGTTCTAGCAGCTAAGAATCTAGCTGGCAAAGATCCCAAAAACTTGTTCTCATGATACTTTTGGCTGCGTCCATCTGTCACGAAGCCCACGCCTTGCACGTTTTTGCAGTCCCATCAGCATATTCTGCATCTCTACCTTCTTGACCTGGGATGTGCCAAGTCCGCTAATGTAATGTCCACCTCTGCATATTTATTCTCATATATGTAGGCAGAATCGAGATAACGAGATTATCCAGATAACCCATCCAGATACCAATTAGCATGTTAATACCAGGAGTCGATGGGATCCAAGGCACGCACAGAGAGGGGGTGACGAGTAGAGAAAGAAGCATGGAGGCAGTTCGGGGAACCCTTTCATCATGAAGGGTTGTTAAATCGGCGTAGGCTTAATTAACAGGTGCAGTGCTCCAACTCCTGGAATGAAACGCAAGTTGGTAGAAAAAATGTATTTTTCTCAAATGGTGTGATTTGTGATGAATCAGTTGTGCCCTTTTGTTGACCTCAGCGAGGTCAGGCTGGGGATTCTTTGTCCTCCTGGTTGTTGCCGTCTTGTTTTCTCGCTGAAGTCGAGTAGCAGGTGGCTCGGCATCTGGTCGACATGCTCATAACCCCAACCAAGCTCATCTCATCGCTTCATCTTTCCGGTCCTCTGGTCATCATTAGCAAGTGTTTGCAGATATGGTAATTCTGCTTGTGAATTTCATTAATGGCCGATAATGAAATTTCTTTGTGATATTCCACAGATGGGAAACCAGGAGCTCTGACCAAAACCAACCTCAGACAGTGAGCTAAGTATAGGCCGAATCATTTTAGGCAAAACAATTCACGACATCAGACATCACTTCTGCAATCATCAAATGAATATGTTGATGGTTTACATCTGAATATCTTCAAAAGCCAGTCATCTACGAGAACAATTCAAGTTCATGTGAAAAAGCCGTTCTGCACTTTAAAAGGGTCCAGTGTTGTGGGTGTTTGACACGGGAGCAGAGGGTACCTTTCATCTTAAAAGACTTATGAAAAGAGCCATATTCATGCTCATAACTCATTGAGACTCTCCCACTCCTTTGAAGGGAAATTAACCACAGTTAAAATGCCTTTGTCAAGTCACACAATCAAAGAATTAATGGCAGCTCGGTGAATATTTTAATATCTACAAAGAAATTGAATCTGCCATCTGTTTCACTACAAGATAGTGAATAATGGCCGCGGAAAGACATATTTCAACGGGACAATGATTTTGGTTCCAACGGGTGATTTTCACAGCCAATAATACGGCTGAGTGTATCAAGAGATTTACAAAAGTATCTTGGAGAAAGAGATGGGAAACAGAAAGAGTAAGATGCATTTTGAGATGTCGAGCCGATATCAAAGCCGTGCCAAACATGAAACATATCGCACAATTTGCTCCTCATCGCGCCATGGTTCAACCCATACACACACATCAGACTTCATGTTCGCTCCCTTCCTCAATCACTCACTATCTCCTGCTCCGTCTCCTCCGTCCCTGCTCCCTTACCGCTCCAGCATGCCTTTGAAACGTCTGTCAATATGGACTTTATTTTGCCTATTTAATTGGCATTGCTCGTGCTGGCACTGGGCCCTTGCATAAACAATGACGCAACGGTTTGGATGAACGGAAGAGGAGAAGAAAATAAAAGAGAGGAGCACTCATTCCTCGCTCCTACCCTCCTCCCTCGTCTGTCCTTTGGGAGGAGAAGCTTAAGTACTTTGGAGCTGGAGTGTCTGTCTTTCACACATCAAACGATTTGTTTTATCCGGTTCATATTCTCCCCTTCAGACCCTGCGCAGCCTGATGGGGCTTTGATGATGAAACGTAGAGGACATCCGTGCATTATATCGGAATTGGTTTGCACAAAGGTGTGTGTGTGTGTGTGTGTTTCTTCATCGCTCCACAACAACATAATTTCAGACGAGCTCTTGTTCAGACAACAATGCAAACAGCCTCCCTCATCCTCACTACCTGTGAGACTACCGCCCCAGAACTGTTGTCATCTTTTCCTCAGTCTCCCTTTATTTCACACTTTCTCTCCCTCTCTCCAAATTGTTAGAATACATAAAAGGAAATGAAGGATTTCCTAAACACCTATAAAAAGCTAAGTATCAAGAAGGAACCATGGATGATTCGTAGGGGGGGTAAGAGGGCTTTGTCTGTGAAGTGTGCGTGCCTACATCGCTCTAATCAGTATTCCAATGCATCGTTTCAAACACTTCTTTTTTAGATACGCATTACCCCAATTATCCCCAATAGCCAGTGATGTAAGTAATAGTAAACCCACATTATTCATTATGCATCAACATTCCTTATTCTGAGTTATAGACCCTCTTATAGCCAGCATCGGAATTACATCACGGTGTTCGCAGGAGGCAAAAGAAAGGAAAGACTGGAGGCAAACACAAATCACACCAGAGCAGTGGGCTAAATTTACATATCGGAAATGTCATCTTGCTGTGTTATTGGGTGCCAAAATAGATACATTTGAGATGTCAAACTGATTCAAAGGCTCTAGGGAACTACAATATTGCATAGCGTTGCAGGGCAATGTTTGTAATGGGCTAAACTATTAGAGCGCTGAAGAGGTGGCCTGCTGCTGGGTTCATGTTCTGCAGCCAGTGCAGCATCATGGTGCCGGCTACTTAGTAAGTTTGCTGGTTCTGCCGTCCCTCTTGTTGTAGAAAATCATCGGCACAAAGTCTGTTTGTCCGTCTGTTGTTGAAGCAATATGTTTCATTAAATTAAATTAATTTAGCGGCTCGCTAGTTAGCTAGCTACCTTGCCTATTCCATCATGCTTTCTTTGTGGTAAATTTCCATTATTGGCTTGTAGTGACTTGAAAAAGCTTTGTAGCTTGCTATCATGGTATAGAGGTGAAAATGGCACTTGAGAGGTGAAGCAGTGAATCAGAGAAATACAACGTTAGGTTACTTGCGTGACCCCGGTTCTCACATTGGGAACTTCTACGGCGTGACCTCATCTCCTCCTCCAGTTCGGCTTGGTAAGCCATTAGGAGAGAAGTGAGATCAATGCCCGGACCAACAGTGCTGCTGCCTCGTACACCTTATCTGTCAAACTGGATTGGAAATGGTCGGCTCTGGACGGGTGACCGGGCCCCGGGGACGACAGGCATCTTTTCGGGCGGAGGTGAGCCACCACCAAGGGCTCCACTGGGGGCATTTTACAGAAGCCATGGCTCTCCATTCCCTCACAATCAAGCATGGAACTGCCGGTCACAGGATGCTTCTCTCTGAACGGTTTATTTCGCCAAGCGACAGCAAGTTATTCCAGTAATTCTGGGAAAACCTGTCCTCTTCACTGTGGGAAACGTTTTCCCGTCATAACGGGATTGTTGCACCTCAGCCTGGACTTCAGACCATTGGATCTGGAGCTTAGCAGCCGTGCTTTGCACACAAGTCCGATATGAGAGAATATCAGTTCCTGTCACATGCTGGAACCGCCATTGAGGTTTTATGTTTTGAAACCCGAGTGAACAGTAGTGAAGAGTCGTCATCCAACCACCGACCCACCAACCGAGTCATCTGCCACTTCCACCAAATAATCCAGCGGATCTGCCTCAAGGTAGGGCGCAGGAAACTCGACAAATATCCTTCAGTAGCGGCTCAGCAATGTCAAGTTAATCTCCCCAGCTCGGATGCTCGGGGATAGCGGGAGCCGACTGGAAGCATTGCTACTTCAAGGCGGGTTATCCAGCAGGAGTATTGCTACACTGTGATGCGTCAGCCCGGTGAAGCTAACGCTAGTTTGGGGAAATTGTTTCTGCTTCCGTGGGGCATTGTTAGCATGTTGCCGCTCAGTTTGGCTAGCTGCTGAAAGTGTTGCTACTCACAGTTATCAGCTCAGACTACTGTTTGGTCACAGATTAGTGAGAGCGGTAACTTTCTAAAAACTAAGCTGACTGTGAAAAATCGCCCTGTGACAGTTCTCGTATTAGCCGTATTTTGAATGAATGCAACTGAAGCGTAATGCTTTATCCTGTCCTGGTGGCCATGTTTGGATAGAGTCCCGACCTCACGTGCACACTGTTATTAGCTGGGGCTTCACACCCGCTGCCCAAAGACTGATGCCCAGAAACCAACATAGCAAAATAAGAAGGAAAGAGACAACCCAGGCAGAAAGCAGGTTCTCTGCAAATACAGACACTGCCACACACTTATAGTGGGTCAGAAGTGATGCTTTAATCTACATGTTTTTTGGGAAAAAGCTGTTTTAAAATACAGGAATAATGTTGTATTCGTTATTCATGAATGGACCTCATTACCTTATTTAAGATGTAAGGCGTTTGAAGCATATTTTGATGATTATCAAGATACCATTTTTTTTTGGCCAGGACAATCGTGACAAAACATTTTCATATCGTCCGAGCCTGCACTGCTCACAAAAAACCCAAACGCCAGCGGCACCACTGGGTCGAACGTAGATCTGCTTAATGCTGCGTTCTTCACATATTCACGCCGCGTTACTCGCGCCGGAGAGGGGGCGTGACTTATCACCCTGGAAGCTGTTGTTAACCTATGCTATTTATTTCCTCCATCAACCATGGAAAAAATAACCTATTTCTGTTTAGTATTTGTTGTGGAAGTCCCAGATATCCCGGGAAACTAAATGCCTTCTTGTCTGGGTTCATAACATAGTCCGTAAGGAGCTCCATGGATTTCATCGAGGTGTGTTCATTGTGTCTAGCAAGCCACACGTCAGCTGGTTCACCACAGATGTATGAACACAAAATAAACAGATTTTGCTATGATCTGCAATAAACGGACAAAAAGGATGTTCTTCTGTTCTTAGACCTCAGTGCATGCTGAGGATTGTGTCCTGTGTCACACTTGCATTCAGTGCAAATAGCTCATATATCACAGCTTTATAATGCTGCCTGCTGCTCATTGACAGGTCACTGCTGCTGTCAGCTGGGACTGAGTGACAAGTGACCTGCCTCACAGGATAAGCAGCACTATGTTAGCTTGTTAGCTCAGCCTGTTCTTCACATTTATCTGGCAGGCTGCAAAGTGGCTAAAAGACCCGTGATGTGACCAGCGAATGTCAAAACATGGATATCACTGCCAGTGTGTTGGTGATACCAGCTTCTGTCAAATACATACAGCTTGATTAAACTCGTCCACATGACATGTTCACAGTCAAGTTGTTATTCCTCTTAGACTGATTAGGGATGTCGCAAGACGAGATACTGTATTGTCTCTTCTACACAGTCCTGCTTGACTAAATTACAAAACTAACGACGAATGAAAATTGCATTGGGAATTAGAAAATGCATTATAATGCATTTAAGCTGTATTTATTAAAAACAAGCATTGGGGAAAGGTTAATTACAACGTTATAATTGTGTTTAAATGTTATCTTGTAAAATTTAGTTTTTGGCGAGAAACTTGAAGTGGATCATCAGGAATTAATCAAAAAGTTGCAAAAAAGTATGGAAATGTTCATAAACTTCATTGTTTTTCTTTTCTTTTGTGATTAATACACTTTTATTGGTAACGACTACTGGTATTGTTTTTATTGGTAACGACTACTGGTATTGTGTCCCAAAAAACAGCAACACGAAAGGAAATTGATGGACTTAATTCAACCTTTGGTGAGTCCTGCCCCTCGAGGGAAGATTATAGCTATTAGCTTAGCATTACCCAGCTCTGACCAGGGCCCAACAGCTATCCACGCCGCCTCATTGGACTCATGTGCAATTGTTTCAGGTTTTCTTTATTTTCAGGCAGGTTTGGTGAATTTCAAGCCTGGGTCACATGTAGTAGGGATGCTTTGTACCTGTAGATACACGTTTTAAATATGTAAGGTGTCTATGTAGAACATGTGGAGCTAACATTAGCAGAGTACAACAAATCAACACCTCTATGCTTCGCTAGCTACTGAATTCATGCTGAATGTACACATGCTGCTCTTGCTTTTTAACGATTGTAACAGTGAATGACACAAAGGATCCTACAGAGAAAGACCTTTTTGTTGAAGAGTAAAATCCTTTTTCATTCAACCAGAAACAGCAGCTACAGCTCTCTCTCAATTCACAGTGTTAGGTGTGAAAATATCGGAAGTGGAGCGAGAAGGAGGTCGGGTATTAGAAAGAGCGGGGGGCGGAACAGCTGTTGTAAAGCCAGAATATTTTCTCATGGAACGCTGGTAATTAAGGGTGTTGTGAAGCTGGTGATGGTTTGAATGGTGGAAATACGAACCAAGAGCGCTTTGCTCAGTTTCATTTTGTTCCTTGAAGCAGCAAAGGGGCAGTTGGTGTTGATTGTTTGTTGCTTTGATGAATTCTGATGAATTTAAACTACATTACTTGTGTTATTAGTTGTGTATAAAGTGAAGTATAAAGTGAATGCACTCAGTTGGCTCCACATTATTTCCTTTACTATCTGAATTGGTTACGTTCTGACTCGCAGTGACTGATGCACAACACTGGCCAGAACTCCTCAACAAACCCAAAGAGAGCAATTCATTTTCCTGTTCTTGGTTGCATTCTTTGTCACAGAGTATGTTAGGAGTTGTTTTGACAGCATTGGTTTAGACCTGCTCCTAAACCTAAGAACACAATCAATCCAGAGTTGTCCTTCGGGAATGTTTTTTTTTTATCCAGCCGAGGAAATGGCGGCCCGTGTCTGGCACTGGAAATACCAGCTCATATGTCTCAAAGCTATCACTGTATGAGACGCTACATCATGACCATGAGTCAGACTCCAACTAAACCTGCATGGCCTGGAGCCACTACATGTGTCACCGCAGTGAGCTGGAAATATCACAGCGCTGTACCCTTGCCACCGCTCTACTTTGGCATGACAAAGAGCCAGTGTTCTGAACGTGCACAACATCACAACATGTCCGTAGCTCGTCACATCGCGGCATTACACTTCCCTGCCTTCACATCCCTTCCATCAGCCCCATTCTTCCATCCCTGTTTCTGTCAAAAGCACATGATCAAATGCACTCACTTAGATTTATATAGTTCCATTGTGCCATGCTGACGTTTTCCATTCCACCCCTCCTGTCTCACCTCTCTTCCTGTGCGCTCTAATCCCTTCCTCCACCTCTCGGGTCACCGTGCATCTCTCGCTCGCTATGGCTTTCTAGGTGAACATATGCATTTTCCTCTTCGAGACGCATTGATATTCAGACTTCTCAGCTGTTTGAAAATAGCATTTGGCAGGAAAGTAAGGCCGCGCAACGAGCACAGTGGTTCTCCTCCGGCTCTATTTGTGATTGATTTACCGTCGGTGTCAGAGATTGTGTGATAGATGGTCGGGCCGCACAGCCTCAACATCTCCCCTGTCACTATCACAGCATAAAGAATCATTTCATTGGTCAGGCTCAGCTCTAAAAAAAATCTCCAATTTGTCAATGGCCTGCACGTGTGCAAAATGTTAAGTTAGTTAAGATTCCTTCAAATGGAAATCA
Source organism: Lycodopsis pacificus (assembly GCA_028022725.1). Classification (NCBI taxonomy): domain Eukaryota; kingdom Metazoa; phylum Chordata; class Actinopteri; order Perciformes; family Zoarcidae; genus Lycodopsis; species Lycodopsis pacificus. The sequence continues at coordinate 17,320,400 of CM051693.1, forward strand.
TTTTAGAGATGTAATACAAGATGGGATTTACTTCTTTTCTTTTTAAAGGATTGTTATGCAGACGACACGAGCACGGAGTGATAATTGGATAACGGGAGTTCATGTTCAGTGGAGTGCAAGCCGACACTCTGATCAGTGATATTACAAGGCATGCACTCACTTAAAGATTAATTTGGAATGTTTAAGAGCGGTATTAGTTTCTTGTTTTTCTGTTTGATTCCTCTAATCTTCCTCTTTCCACTTTGAAATCCCAAGTGAACTATAAACAACCTGTTATTTTCAAACTGCCCCATTCACGTTCATGTTGTCTGCTGAACAACATCAAAAACAGCCTGAGAACATTCGATCTCTGTTAACACGTTGCACGCTGTTTACATATTTATCTATTGGGGCCTGTTGACCGTGTTTGTATCCAGGTTTGTAATTGAGATTTAGTTTGAAGATCCTCTTCGTATGGAGTACCAGCATGCAGTTCATATATACATAAGACAGAATGAATCTCAAATGTGCCTCAAGTAAGGGTTCGGGCTCAATAGCATTGAACCAAATCCATCTCCCGTATGAAATGCAATTTGAATCATCCCAATCAATTTAGCGTTCAGTATACATTTGCAAGCGACTTAAGTTAAATAACCAGATGAACACGATGCGTTCATTGTTGTGACCTTTTTAAATCTAACTTGAACTTTAATTTGAAACCGACTGTCGAGGCATTCCAGGCTGCTGCAGCAGAGACGACTTCAAGATAGAAGCTGGAGATCACATTCAGACATGACGCACACAATACATATATTACTGCAGCTGCCCTTGACCGAAGATTTCCCCCAAAAAACGTTGCCATAAGATGAGAGGCCTAAACGTGCAAGTCAAAGTTCAAGCTCTTGCAATGCAAGAATAAAAAAGGGAGGAAGAGGAAAAACGGCAACATCACAATGTGGAACAGGATGACTCGGCAAATACCAAACCACCAGTTTCAGACCGGAGGCCGTGTGTCTGCTGGACACTGCTTGGCTCAGATTCGATGGACGATGGACGTGATGATACTCCCGGTGAAATGGTAAGGAAGAGGTACTAACATACTTTGGAGAACTGCCTATTCCAAAGATGACGACCCACTCAAATGGTCGAAGATGCATGAAGCAATGTCACACAGTCGTACTGCAGCATCACCGCCATCTAAACGCCATCCAAACCCCATCCAAACGCCATCCAAACGCCAACCAAACCCCATCCAAACGCCATCCAAACCCCGTCCAAACCCCGTCCAAACGCCGTCCAAACGCCGTCCAAACGCCATCCAAACGCCATCCAAACGCCATCCAAACGCCATCCAAACGCCATCCAAACCCCATCCAAACGCCAACCAAACGCCATCCAAACGCCAACCAAACCCCATCCAAAGGCCATCCAAACGCCATCCAAACGCCATCTAAACCCCATCCAAACCCCATCCAAACGCCAACCAAACGCCAACCAAACGCCATCCAAACGCCATCCAAACGCCGTCCAAACCCCGTCCAAACGCCATCCAAACGCCATCCAAACGCCATCCAAACGCCTCTTCTCAGCTGCAGGAAGCATCACAAAGCAAAGAGCAAACATGCTTACATTCCCCAGATGTAATGCTATTGATATATATTCAGATTGTCCTGTGAACTGACTAACCTTCCAATTACTAACACATGGCCTAAAATCTTTTTTTTGCACTATATTTGTTTAGCTGAATTTTATGTTTATGAATTTTATGCACTTAATCTTTAATGTGCATGACGCCCTAAATCTTATGTTGGTCTTAATTTATATTGGACTGATGGACATTTCTATTACTAATAGATGCTTTTTAACTCTTGGCACTTTATTTGGGAAATCAATCTCATCAGAAAATGCTTGAGAGATCAATCGATAAAAAGATAATCGTTGGCTGCTTACCCGTGGTGAAGTTGGGTGCCAACAGAGCTCCACACTGTCGGCCTCTTCTCTTTCACATACACACACACAAACGCCCACACTTGCACTCTTTCAAGCCCCCTGAACAGCTGCTAATGAATTGTAGTTGGACACATTAATAAACCTTTGATTCTCAGGGGCTCGCCACAGCAGCCACAGTGAAAGCAGATGCAAATTGCCTCCATTGTAGAATGAGGGTGAGGGCTAGCTTTGTGCTCCCAGACATCGATTTCAGCCCAGTAATTATCAGCGCACTTTACACAAGAGCGTGGAACAAAATAATGATTTGTACCCAAATTCTGAGTAAAATAATGAATTTAAAATGTGTGTTTTTCCCGTATTTCCGAAGAAGAGGGCCAGCATCAAAGCAATGCTGTGATTAAGGGCAGCACGACAACACAATCTCTGACGTGAAGTGCAGGAGTGTCTAAGTGATTCTACTTTATTGGAGAGATCTCATCTTTGGCTGATGCAATTTACTTTGCAAAGCGTTTACTGGGGGGCGTTTGAACAGGATGCCCAGAAGCAATGAAACACTGTCATTGAAAAACAAAATTGAAGTAACATTTTAGTGACTCAATGCTAGATGAAAGATCTCCAAATTTGGCCACATGGAACACTTTTTTCTCCTCTGCTGTTTTAAAAAGCAAAGCAGTTTGACACCAATCATGGATTGAAGGCGTGCGGAGAAGGAAGAAGCTGTTTGAATGTTGATCAAACACAACTGTATGGTATGATTTTGCAAGGCTGAAAAGAAATATATTTCCAGCATCTTCAATGGGTGGCAAGCAGAGGGCTCCTCTCATTACTGCTCCCTGTGATGGGTGTGAGACTCCTCCTGCCATCTTAAGCTGTCACAGCCCAGAAGATATGCGACAAAACTCCCCCTTTAATCAGGAACCATCACATCCCCTTTAATCAACTCAACTGTCCACGCCATGTCACTCTCTTTGCTTCTGACGCATGTACACATGAGGATTGCCTCTTCGACGTATCCAAACTCGTCCTCATTAAAAACAACATCCTGGATTCTGAACAGACTAAAAAAAAACGACAGAATTCAAATGAAGTTTTGGACCGTGATAAGTTCATTTCAATTTGGATGAGGCTAACAATGCCAGTGCTGGACTTGATAATGAAAAACCTCATCGCAACCTTTTTGAGGAGGTCGTATTGTGAAGTCACACACGGGGGCTGAAGAGCTTTCGCCACCACTTTGATTGTAAAGTACTGATTTGAAAGAACGAGCTTGAATAAGTAAAAGAGAAATCATTCACTTTGAATAGCCTCCGAGGTAGATCTCGTCTCTTCAAAATGTCATTTAAAATGTGTTCCAGGACGGTAACACCCTGCAGTGCATTAGGATCCAGAGGGGTGGTTTTACACTCATAGATATATGGCCTTTGTGAAGGCTCACTGGCTGTATAAATAGTGTAGTTTTCCATAAGCTGTCATGTCCTTCTGTTCAACTCGTTGCAGTCTGAACACTTGACGTTTGCCTCTTTGTCTGTCCTTCTGTTGTGGGTGCTGAGGAAGTTACACGGTCGTAGTAAATAATGTTCCGAGTGCTGCCGTCGCCTTGTGAGTCGCAGCAGTTCGTCATCGAGGTACTTTGGATACCTCGTGTTAAATTCAGCTATTTGTCGACACCCTGCAGCTGCTGCGGATGATTAAATCTCAGCAGTTGCTGACCTCCTGCCAAAGATCAGGCCGAATCTCCATAACCACAGCAAGACCTTAATCTGCACTCCCACCTTCAAAAAGACCCTCTTCGTTCCTACAAGCATTTCGATGATAATTAATACTTAAGCCGTCAATTGTAACGGCAAACCCACAGAGAAGGGGAAACCTACTCTACCTGACTATTTTACTCCGAAGACGAAACCGCTGTCCACACTAAGGCTGACAGACGGCTACTTTGAGGCCCCATGAATAACAACTAGCCATGGAAAACGCTGTGGCCTCACTCAAGTAGGTGTCAGGAAGTCAAGTGGGTTTTGTGTTATCTCTTCGTACTTTCAGCTGCCTATTAGCATAGCTATTCAGACGGCAAGGCCCATGGCCCACAATGGGAATAGAAAGGGGAAGCCAATCTCTCTCTCTTACTTCCCTCTTTATGTCTTTCACTCTCTCCTCGCTCTCCTCTCGCTCCCTCACTCCTAACTAATCCGCTAAGTCCCATGGGGGGGCTGGGAGTCGTTGAGTTCTGAAGAGGCTTTTTGTCTTTTAGTTTTGTGTTGGGAAGTGGGAAGTCCACCTGCTCTGAAGAATTTCAAAAAGGTAGTGTGAGTGGACGCAGTGTGTGTGTGTGTGTGTGTGTGTGGTTGAACATGTGGACTTGCATGCAGTCTTGGAGGTTTGCTTGGGAAAGCTGAGCCCCTGAAATATCCTGTGAAGTGGGTCGTCTTATTTAAAGGGTAACTTGTAATTTATATGAGAAGGAAAGAACAAAAGTCAGTTCTGTGTCCTTGAATTCAATGCACCACATTTAGTTCTAGCCCTCTGCTATGTCTCTGTCTTACTGAAACACAGCGTGCTCTACGTGCACTCGTTGCGCTTCATCGGAGTCTTCTGCAAGCTGCGTGACAGTCAGGTTTGTTCATTAGTTCATTGTGCCGTTCATAATGATCATTTTTGGGCTGTTGGTTTTGGAGGGCTGCGCCGTCAGTGGTGCAGACTTGGCGACTATCTCATTAGAATAAGTCACTTTTTTAAATGTATTGCTGCTCGCTGCTTTTATTGGAAAAGAGTTGACAACACTGGGCTGAATTATTCCAGTTTCAATCAAGCGTACTCCTGTTAAAGTGGAGTGTCCGTCCTGTCAGACTTTACTGCCCACGCCTATGAGACACAACACAATGATTGCCGAATAGAATGGGTGGATGAAATGCCTACAACACATGTGTTATGTAGAAACGGGGACAATCGTGTCACCTAGTGGTGGATGTTATTTGTCTATTTCATATTTTGGTAATATTTGGTACAGCTAAATAAAGTCTTGTGTCTACGCAACTGCAGCCTTCCAGGGTCCCAAACACTTATCACCCTTCAGGTCGATGCCTATTTGTATATATCGGTTATGCTTTTTAATCCAGCTCCACCACACCCCAGTTGTGAGCTTTTAAAAATGACCATATTGTAGAAGTGCAACGCTAAAACGTACTTTTTAAAATAGAGACACACCTAAGCTGACTGCGAATAGAACATTACGGTGTATGCTGGCAATCAATCAAACTGCACACACTCGGCCATGTTATTTTGGGGGAATATTGATTGAGCCTGTTGCCATAGTAAATGTTCGTCTCATCTTCAGCTCCTCTCCTGTTCCACTCCAGCGTCGGCCGTTCAGCTGACCGAACCAGCAGCCCTCTGCCCGTACAATGTGCGTTTCACTGTTGCTATGTCATATTGATCCGCCCCCTCCCTTTCCTCTCTGCCTCTGATGGCTTCTCAATAAGTGCATAGATCTGTGATTGATTTTACCATTGGATGTCTCCTTACAGTCATGATGAGAGCGTATGGAGGGCCCATAATGGGATCTGATGGCTGTGAGTGTTCACAAATCACTTTGCCATTGAACCGAAGCTTGATTCAGCCGACTTCGGTTGAGATCATGTCCCAGAGAATCCACTTTAAACACACACTGATATCTTTTGCACCAATCCACGCTTTTTACCAGCATGATAGTTTTGTGTCTGCAGCTCCATAAGAGAACATATTCTGTGTTTTCCCTTACTGGTTAGTCTCGTGGCCTCTTCTTCTTACTTCTAAATCCTCTATTCCACACCATTCCTTCTCCCTCCCTCTGTCCCTCGCTTGCCGTGCCATGACCTTTTTAGCGGCTGCTTAAACAGATTAGCTGTTATTAAGAGCTGTGCACTGCTGATGACTCTTTCATGAGGTCGGGTCCGGTCCCACGGGGGAAGGAGACTGGAGGGAAAGAAAGGACAGGTTGGATGCACACTGAAGGCTGAACTATGGGTCAACAGGTAGGCATGGAGGAGCGAGTGGCTCCTGGAGAAGACATGACGGAGAAATGGATAAGATGTGAAATGAAGGTATTGGGAGAGAGGTACTAGAGTGGACTTAAAACCAGAGATACATGACATACATGAGATACATGGTCAAACTATTGCTCTGGTAATGTGCTTATTGTAGACTGTTGCATTTCTGCACCATCTTCTAACTCTTCTGGTGCTGTAACCATAGACTGTATGTAGGAAGTCGACGTAGACATCGTGACATCACCCACTGGGTTTGTGTACTGCCGTTTTGAAGCCTCGAGTTTGCCGATTTCGCAGTCGCCATCTTGGATTACTGGTGCCATGTTGTTTTTTCAACCAATGAACAGAAGTTGCCATAGTTGGAATGCGGAGGAGTGACGTAGAGACTCTGGTTGCGTCAGCGACCCGTCAATCTCAGTAAGCCCGCCCTAAAGCATCCTCTGCTTTATGGTTCATTTCATCTAGAAGGGACCATAACTTACTCAATGAACATCATGTTGTCTTGAAAAAGACCATAAACTCATGTTTACAATGTTTACTGAGTTCATAAAACAAGTGAAGTCTCATAGACTTCAATACAACCAGACGTCTTTTGCAAGCGGAGGAGTCGCCCCCTGCTGGTCAGAGAGAATGCACGTTTAAGACACTTCCACATCGGCTTCACTGGGCAGAAGCGGAGGTTGCTTCCTGGTTACAGCGGTATTAGATTTTTACGATCTGATAACCGTCTCAGAAAATATGACTGTATCACATTATTATTAACAGTTACAATGACTTACTGGAATGATATCGTGATTATTACAATAAACATAATGATACACGTGATAATACAGCGCTGTACCGCGAAACAGGTGCATCGTTACAACCCTGCACTCAAGTTTTAAAAAGGCCAATCCTGTTGTTGAGAGATTATACTACACATTTCTTTTTGAGTTATGTTTTAAGGGGAAACACAGTTTCTGCCTGCATTATGCTCCCTGACAGCTTTTTCTTCGTGTAGGAGGGACGACAGGAAATCGAGAACAAAAGCACTTTGGTTCAGGTGGAGAGAGCTCGTGTGTTCAGTTAAACAAGCCTCCTGCGTTGTCCATTGTTCTTCAAGTCAGTTTATTTGAATTTAAAATCAAAACCAATCCCAACTGGGTGCCGAAATATAGCCATGAAAACAAAATGCTTTATTTGCTGACAGCAGATATTGTATCAAAAGCACTGATATTGCAGGCAAAAACAATGAAACAAGTGTTCAGAATCCAGTGTTTCTTCATTATCTTGACAGAAAACATAATCCAGGTGGGACTGTGCTTTTTACTGAATGTATTTAATGTTGCAAATCAATAGTGCGTAAACATAATTTGCAGGAGATTCATGTATAGTTTAGTATATCTTACAAACCAATCACAAGAGAGGTGGAAGTGACACTTTAACTGCTGCAGCGATAATGAATCTCATTTAGCAAAAACTACTTCACAGCTTCCCAGCATGGTACGTCACACATCACGCTCTAGAGTCCATGGCCTCCTCTGCCAGATGTCAAATGTATTTCACTCAGGAACGACAAGGAACTAAAGAAAAGATAATTGTTGTTTGATGATAAAGTCCTGACAGACGAAGACAAGACGAAGAGTCTTTGGCGCTTCGGCTCTACAGGAGATTTGTAATGGAGGGGCGTCTGCCCTGAACAGCAGCAGGATGAACCCCCTGGAGTCCACACCCTGGTGCTGGCGGATGATTCTCGTGAGACTGGTAGGCTGAAGGAGCCTGATGAATCTGCGTCGACCGGGCGGTGATGTAACGGCAGCATGAACGCGCTAAAGGCTTATTTAAAAAGAGACGGCAGCAAGATGACAGACTGATAATGTCGGGGGCTTCAGTGCTACTGGATAGAGGAGACCAGTGTATGAGAACGGCTGATATCACGATCGACAGCCCCAAACGATGAACACAAGGAAGCCATCAGTGAGTATGCTGCACTCCTGACTGACCTTAGAACGGTCACAGCCCGGCTCAGAGACTGCTACCAAACAAGGAGACAAACTGTAGTGACGTGTGTGTGGATCTGTTGGCGCTGTGGACAAAGGAACAGAACTCAAACACAAACCAGAGCAGCTGAGTCATGCCGGTGAAGAAAGCATCTTCCCCAGAGAGCGAGGCAGCCGAATGGTTTCAGGGCTCAGGTGTGGCTCACACGGCTGATGAGCCGCCATTCAGCACCTGCAACCGACATCCACCTGCACAGCAACAGGGACACCTAGTGTCTGGGAGGGGGAGGGTCCCCACAGCATCACAGCCCGGTCCATGTTGGCTCAGTCGTGTTGAATACAGTCAATGTGGAGGTCTAGAGTAAAAGCCTGAAAGGAAACATGCATCGACAAATACACAAGAAATGCAAGTTCATATTGCATATATTTGTCCAAAGACATAAGAGTGAAAGTTCTGCTTCTGTCATGAAAAATAAATCAAAAATTGTAGCTAATTCCCCAATTGTTGAATTTGTATTTATTTCCCCCAAAAAACTTCTCATTACTCTCTGATACGACTCATGATGCGTCACTGGCTGTGCGTTGGCCAAATGATCAGCTCGGTTGAACTCCTCCCAGAACACACACTCACACACACACACACACACACACACACACACACACACACACACACACACACACACACACACACACACACACACACACACTTCTCTCCCTATAAATTGTGCTAAAAGAACAGTTCCATTCAATTTGCAGGTTCTATCGATCCTGTGCAGTAATTAGTGAGAGTTATTATAAACAGAGAATGATCTGTGTTGCTTGCTGGACGCCTCTCGGTGTTATCTAGTCACTAATGTATACAGTGTCAAATTTAAAACTCATTTTTTATTCCCCGCTGCTGACAACTGATTGTAATAACCATACAAATTGCTCCTTGTGGGTCCTGGCTTTGCTTCTTGCTCTCCTCTCTTCCTCCTGACCCAGCACCATTCATTATTCTGATCCAACACAAATGGAAAGAGAAGAACTCAAGGTCACATTCCATCAGCTGCTGTTGTGTGCTGAAGCATATTTCTTCCTTAGAACACCTTGACATTTCTGTTAGAGAGCATTTTTTCCATCTCCTGGTGAAATATGCTAGTCAGTGCTGTCTGTGCGGTGGTGTGTGAGGGTGAGAGATGTAAAGTGTGTGTGTTTGTGCCTGATATGTGTGAGTGTGATGTACAATCTAGTAAATTGAAGCAACGTGGAGATTGGAGTATCGATGGATCAATAAATTGGTAGCGTGTTGGTGATGAGCCCTGTCAGGGTGTTTGTCATTCTTTGGTGGACCACATTTATGGTATTTTTGTCTCCATCCAATATATCTTTTCCCATTGGATGCAATTAACATTTACTGACATTCTAATGGACACTTCTATAATCTGTGTGATTTCATAATGGCTGAGGCTTACTGCGGACGTTCATTCATTATTTCCTGTTGGAGTCCCTCAACTGCCTGCAATGTCACTTACATGATTTGATCATTTTCACTGTAATTATATCCAAACGTTTACGAATTCATTCACTTTTCTCTGCATTTCCTCGACAACCATCACATTCCAAGGTGAGTACATGTCAAGACTGTCTTACCTGTCCCCACACACACACACACACACACACACACACACACACACACACACACACACACAATAGCATGCTAGAAACCCCGACTTTATTAATAAGCAAGTGCTCCAACTTGTGAAAGTGATGTTTTTAATTATCTCAGTGCAGAGGGCTCGGCCACCGATTAGAATCAGTCTGTGACCGTCGGCGACAGCAAATCAGGAAGAAGCACCGCTCACTGATGTGACGGCTCTGCTGCCAGAGGGGCAGAGCGGCCAGATTTACCTCCCCCCCCCCCCCCCCCCCCACCCACACTCTGACAACTGCTAAAGGTATCGCACATATTGTTCTAATGAGGACCAGGCTGGCAGTGCTCTGTGCCCTTCACTCTGCATGGGGGGGGGGGGGATGAATGCACATGGGGGTGGGGGGGGGGGAGGTACTGTAGGCAGCATAGGGGGGGGGGGGGGGTAGGTACTGTAGGTGGTATAGAGGGGGGATAGGTACTGTAGGTAGCATAGAGGGGGGGGGGATAGGTACTGTAGGCAGCATAGAGGGGGGGATAGGCACTGTAGGCAGCATAGAGGGGGGGGGATAGGCACTGTAGGCGGCATAGAGGGGGGGGGATAGGCACTGTAGGTAGCTCAGTCCTTATGCTAAGCTCTAATGTAGCCAGCTGTAGCATCATGTTGACTTGATATCAATCTACTCCTCTAACTCTCTGCAAGAAAGCAAATCAGTAGATTTCCCAAAATGTGGAGTTATTCCTCACAGTAAGTGAGTCTGACCCTTTCCATCAATAAACATGTGCTTAATGTCATGATTTGGTGGAGTTGCACACATCAACACAAACAGGCGAGTGTTAACAAGTTCTACTGTTAAGTTGTCATGTAAAACACAGTTTGGAATATCAATAAGCAATTTAGAATGCATTTGTGCCTCCTCAGCGTAAGTTGGCACAGGAACAGAATCAGCAAACTAAAGCACATGAGTCCCACAACTGAAGCCCTGCAAAACAAATGAATACATTCGTAGATGCATGTCCAGTGCAAACTGCTCAACTAGCCGTCACTGCAGACATTTTAGTTGAGTGGGAATTCACGAGCGGCACACTGTCGCTCTCAAAGTGCACGATATGTGCAGCCGAACGGCAGCAACAGACTCATGAATTATGTCTAAAAGTGAAATGTTGTGCCACAAAGGTGAAATGTGAAGTCCACAGAAATGTGTTCAATAGGCCTGACACAATCAAAGCATCACCGTGATGCTGAGCATCTCCACTTGTCACATGCAGCTTTGTTTGTGCTACATACATCTTTATTGTCATGTGCTGTTCAAGCAGAACACGGGTCAATCGGAGCGCTCGACTCCAGAAGCAACTCAGTATGTTTCATGCCGTGCAATAAAGCATCTGAGGAGTGAGCTCACGCTCTCAGTCTCAAGGCAGATCATCAAACCACGAGGGCAGCGAGCCGGTTTCACGCTCCACACCATAAGTATTTGTCAATGGCTCTTCATCAGCACACGGCTGGAAACAGACCGAGACCTGATGTTCACTTCTGAGCTCACCGACTCCACTCGATGGTGGAGTGAATACTTCTTCATCTCTTGCCTCATTATTGCCTCATCTCACCCGACCATTTGACTTCTGTTCTGTTTAAAACATCAGCCGTTTCCTCGACTCTCTCTCTCTCTCGCTCTCTCGCTCTCTCGCTCTCTCGCTCTCTCTCTGCAGTAGCGTGTAGACTTTGATGTGGGCTGACAATGTGACGTATGCCTCTGCTAAATTTAATCATATTAGCTAGTTAACCATGCCACCACCGTGTGACCCACTGACAGAAAACCAGCTCCTTCTGCTCTCTCTCCCTCCCTCCCTATCTCTCTCTCTCTCCCTCCCTCTCTCCCTCTCTCTTTTTGTCTATGGTAATCTGGCCTTGGGACTGAGGGGGAGCAGAGAGCTCAGTGCTTTTGGGAGATACAGTCCGAGCGTGTGTGTCTAAATGTGTGATTGTGCAAGAGATGAATAATTAAAAGTCATTTTTAAATTGCAGCATTGCTTATGAACTATTACCAGTGGCCGGTTGCACAAAACACCTTAAGTTTTCTCCTTAAATACGACACCTAGGGTTTCATTTGTCTAAGCTAAGGGACTAACTTTGGGGTGTTAGACAGAATCCCGTAAAAAGGAAAAAGATTCAGGCCTTCATCTCATTGAAAGAGAGCGGAACACTTCTGTTTCCTGCACTGTGAGGCAGAAGAACAGAAGATAAAGAATACAAATAGGTCAGAGGACTGCAATAAAAGAAAGCACATACTCAAATGAAGGTTTGATCCACATATAACGGAAAACAACTCATGTGGGAGGAAACGTTAACGGGCATGATTCAAGAAGCCGAGTCTCTTACTGACTGGAAAGATCCCACAGCATTAAAAAGTCATGAATTGACTGCCGGTCGAATCTAAAGTGTAAAATTGATCGGGTTCTCCCGGTCGCAGGACAATCTTCTTTTCCAGTCGATTCATTTTCTTGACTTATTGCCGTAAACTTGCAGCCACATTGCGGTTAAATGGGAGTCGGAGGCACCTTGAGATGGTTTCCCTTCCTTTGGTTTGCTTAAGTCTTTGTATGTGGACATTGCTGGCTGGCCCAATATGTGACAGGGGCCCGGTGGCTACAGATGCCATTGAGCACTCTGGCATAGGATACCTCCTCTGCCTTTAAAGGCCACAAGGGAGAGTGAAAGACCTGCATGAGAGTCGACATGGTGCGAGTGTCTGGGAGTCTGCGTGTATATGTCAAAGTGAATGTAGGAGGAAGGACAAGATGGCCCTTGATTACAGCTGATAGGTTTATTTGAGGAAGGTCAGGACGAGTTGGGAGAAGAGCAAGACACGAGTAGCTGATGGGGATGACACGCACACACACACACACACACACACACACACACACTGACATGGAGACCGAGATGAAGACAGAGGGTTGTAAGCATGAACAATCAGTACATGAAGCGCAAAGTGAATCTCATCAAAACAGCAATGCAGAGTGAGCATGTCAGCGCCTTCTTCCTCTGTAGTGGCGTCGTCCTTCCACTGGTCTTGGAGAGTGGACATGCCCACTAGTGCTGCGTTGTCAGAAAGAGTCTGTCTGACAGCAGCGAATGCCCCCCACAGCTCACCAGAAGTGTCATTCTGGAGATGCTGCACGTCAGAGGCAGTGCATGATCGATGGCAAGGTCAAAAAATAGGCAAATGAATGACAGTTTGGAGAATAGATACCGAGATTATGACTTAGCATTGGGCAACTTTTGCTACAAGAGAAAGTAATTGGCAGATGTGCCATTATGTGCCTGGTTTCCTTTCTCTCTGTCATTCTGCAATCAGAATGTAACCAGCAGCAACCCTGAAGGCATGGCTGACACGTGTCCGCTCTGCAGGAGCTGCTGAATGGAGGGATGTCTTCCTCCTCATCCTATCATCACCCCGTTGGCCTAACGGAGAACAAGCTCGGATGGCAGTCTGCATTTGATTACTGCCGTGTCTGCCCCCCAGGCATTCTGTGTTTGATTACTCCTGCCTTTGCAGTTGATCTTTGTCTGATTACTTTTGCTGTTTGATTTTTTTTTCCCTGTAATCGCGGCCTCGCACAAGAACTGTTTTTGTTTTTGGGAGGGATTTGTCATGGAGCCTTATCTATGTGTAAACATCTCTGTTTGGATGGGTTGTGATTATTGATAGCTTGCAGACTTGGTGCTGGTGTGATTGCTTTTTGCCTGGCAGGCCAGCGTTTAGAATAATTGGTGCCCTCCAGAACCGGTGTTTATTTTTGTCAACATTCCAATTAGATCAGACCAATCAGTGTGGTCACAGCCCAGTCGTCTCATCGCTACATATCAGCTGTGTCAACATCCGCCATCATCCCTGGCTGTCACACTGATTGTTACTCTATCACTCAATCTCTCAGCCGTTAATTACATTTGGATCCTAGTGTGAGAAGATAGTAATAAGCCCAACTCTTGTCCACACTTCACCCCCCATTGAAGTATCCGCACAGTGTATTGTTTAAATCCTATAATCCATATCACAAATTGGGAAGGAAGTCCATCATCCATATTTCCTGTAAGCGTGTCGTTACTGCCGCTGACTCATCATGACAAGTTTAAATCCGTCCTTTCGTGCCAACATCATAGATGACCTTTAGTCCGAGTCTCTACCTGTCCTTTGCTGTTGCAGGTTGAGGTAATCATGTTGGATTGACTCAATCGGTTCCAGTGTGCGTATCCATGTCAGCTGATTATATTGCTTCTGTCGGACTGAAGCGCTTACAGATGCTTCCTTGTTGTTCATCGAGCAAATGAGGGAAGAAACAACTAGTTTAGCCATAAAAACGTTTTTATTTTCAGGTTCACTCTGGTTCATCGTGAGGTATGAGTCTCGCTAGACTTAAATGAATAATTCAACTAAAAAAATACATTAAAAAAGACGCATTTCTTCATAAATATCAGCACTATTCAGAACATAGTATTACAGTGGAATTTCAGGATTAGGCAGGATTGAAATAATCCCACCAGAGCAGGAGAAAGACCCAACCACAGGTTAACCATTACAAAGAAAAGAATGGGATAAAGAGAGCAGAGGAAAGCTCCAAACACGGGACAGCAAAGAAAAGCATTATCCGTTAATATAGCAAGTGAGGCTGGGATGAGAGGACAGAGAAAAGCAGTATTGTTTTAATCCTGTCAGCGGGAATCTTCTAATCCCTTGTTGTGAACATCACAGAAAGGCGTTGGTGGTTTCCCCTCTAGTTTCCGGGGATAATCTCCGGCCTGCTGGCCCTCAGGTCTGGGGCGGTACATCGATGACACTGTTACACAGCCTCTGCATTACAAAAGCCACAGGACACACACACACAACACATGACCTGCCTCACCAAACAGATCACCCAACGCTCAACGATGTGGCTCCCATTAAACACCCAGGACATCTGTTCAGTTCAACATACGTTTGGATTCAGTCTCATTTTTAACAGGGCTGAAGAAACAAGTACAATGTTTGGAGTAAATCATCTTTTTTCTCCAGTAGTAATACAGGAACATATTGTCTTTCATCCATCTTGTTGTTTTGAGGGGGAGTTAAGAGGATAACGCACATAGAAACAATGCTTCCATCCGGGGAAGGTACGACACAGTGAAACCAGCCTTCTCATTGCTTCAGTTCACCTGACATGTCTGATTAAATCGGCCATGACACAGAGAACAGGTGAGCTGGTCTGAAAGTTACATATTGTGAACGTAACAGAGACTTTCTCTGAGCCCATTCAGGTCCGACATGCAACACGAGCGCCGCAGACTCTAGGAGACGTCATCGCGCCGTTTCATCCAGGAAGTTGGTTTTGGATCACAAAAGGTAAATTCACTCAAACAATCTTTTTATTGTGACAATGACCGGTTGTGTTTATGGTTTCATGATCATCTGACAGATTATTCAGTCCTTGTGACAGTTTGTCAGTGTAAGCAGGTCGGGTCTAACTGGCGGGTTTCTTCTACAGCAGAGGTCCAGTTACAATTCGCTCACGCAAAGGAATCAACAGAATAACGATGGAGTGCAACATACACCGGAGTAGTATCGTATCAACGCCTGTGTGGAGTCAACAACTGTCTTTTCAAATATAGAAAGTTTAATCGGATAATATTTCAACATTTATTTTCAGTTTTCTGTTGAACTGGATGAACTATAAATAATACATACTCTAATAAATACATGTTCTTTTCTCATTTCGAGTAAAATAAGTAACGCTTTATCTTGAAATAAAGTATTTCATTTTAGAAAGTCATTCTACTGACTTGTCCTTGTTCTGCTTTAAATTAAATTCATCAGGTGTGAAGTGTGTTATTCTTCTCATCGTCTAAGAAGAGAACTGTGTGTGCAGGGACTTATTGAAACCACTTGTTTCAGCTCTATTCCTCTCATTCTGATCATAGTGGGCTCGTGGGTTTATTGTTCTGTGCCTATGTTGTGAGTGTTTGTGCTTTGTTTCCTAGTGGCGCTTCACATCGCCCCTTTTAATAACCATCTCGGTCTCTGAACATATGAGACACACTGGTTTTGTAACGTCCGAGGGAAGACTGATCATATCACAGTCTCTCCAGTTCTGGTTCAGGATCTGGTCAGATACAACGGTGTCCGGGTCCGGGCCGCGGTCCACCTCGTAGTGACCGCTACAGTATGAACCAGTATTTATTCGCCCTGCCGCTAATGTGGTCGTACCGTCATGTGTCACCAACAGGATACGTAACGAGTCGGTGAGAGGCTGGTGCTAGTCTGGTTGAGCCTGGACTCGTTCGGAGGCGTTCTTTGATGTCTAAACATCAGAGGAGCAGCAAAGAGCCATGTGTTTAAATTATACTCTCAAACGACCACAGTATGTTCTGAAGTGGACATTATACGTGGTATGACAGTTGTGTGTCTCTGAATAAAAGACAGATTGATGTGATCAGTATAAGGTTGTCTGAATCTGAATCACAGTTATAGGCCTATTGTAAAATGTTCTCTCAGTTCTACTGTTCATCCTGTTGTAAAACAATGAAATGAAATAGAATTAAAGGACATACTATGTTTGGGATTTCATATTAACAAGGACATTGTCAGCTGTATACCGTTGTGTTCCTGTTGACCGTGTGTGTTCATCTCGATTAACAATGCTCAACGTCCGTTCTAAGTCTACATGTTCCACGTTGGGATGAAACAGCACCTCGTTAAACGAGTGAGTTGTTGATCGCAAGAACAATCATTTCTGTCTGTAATGTAATCTTTTCAAATGCCATTTCTCTGGAAAGTGTTCTGTTAATGCCTCTTCTCACGACCTCATGCACTCACACTGATTACGACTGGAACACAAGCTGCCTGTTCTGAGTGCAGCGCTGCCATGACGGAAGAACAATGCAACTCTCCGCTGTGCTTTAAAGGCAACACAACTCTGCTTTCTATATTATACCTCTATGTTTACTCTTTTTAATGATCTTATCTCATCAGATGATGTTGAATAGAAGAAGGTGATGTCTGTGAAACAGCGGTTACTCATCTCTAGATGCCGTGTAGGAGCTCTTCAGTTTCCCCAGACCTTCAAACAATGTTTGGAATATACTTCTATAACACGCTTTGTTGTCATTCGCCGTTGTGTAGTGTCAAAAAATGTATAATATAATAAGTGCAACAACTATGACCAAACTAGCAGTTATGTAATTTGCTATTTGCTCTTAACGAGAGCTGCACCACAAAACAAACTCAATGAAGTCAACTTGATTATATAAATAACAATAGAAAAGCTGCTCACGAATGAGTATTTAAGAAATAGAGACGAACTCTCAATCTGTTTCTGACTAAAATCAGCCGACAGCGATCATCGGCCAATGGGAGCAGCATGAAGTCCTGCTCACCAGAACACATGCTGTGTATCCTCGTGGTCCAACAAACATGTTGAATGCATGTGTTTCCTCATGAATCTGTTGCAAAGCAGTTTTTTCATGTTTCATCCTGCATCGTTTACATCCTGTGGATCCGTGGAACATTGTGTGACTGTGTATTACTTTGGGAAGAAAATCATTTCTGAGCTTTTCTTTGTTTGATTCAACAGCAGAAATTGACGGAGGCCACGTGGAGCGTTCTGGTAAACACACTGTGTGTCCTTGAGGTGTAACAAACATGTTTTTCCTGATGCATGTTTTTCAATCCTGCATTGTCTGCGTCCATGTTTACTGGTTTTGTTAATACATTCCTTTATCTTTGGGTGGATGATCAAAACCTGCAGATTAGTGGAACAGTGTGTGACTGTTAGCAGTGGGCAGAGACTAGATCGGTATAAGTGGGGAAAAAGCTTATTATTGGAAATGAGACATGATTTTTTAAAACACCTATAATGTATAAGAATGCTTAGGTAATTAAACTTACTCCTCACACCGTGCTGACACAGTTTACATGGCTACACCTGCTAACTCCTTGTGTCACGTATACAACTACAGTAGATCACCGTAGATTAATATCATGGCAATGATGCAATCTCACCTTAAATGCGAGTTGTTGATCGGGCCCAGAAAACTGCAGCCAATGCAGAACGCCTTAAACTTGCATTCTGGTTGCAAAAAAACAAGATGCGTCGGCCAAAAACCAAGATGGCGACAGTCAAAATGCAAACCTTGGGGCTTCAAAATTGTAGTCCACAAACCAAAGGGTGACGTCACGGTGACTCCATCACTTCTTGTGTTCAGTGATTGGGCCACAGGTTTGAGTTGACCAGTTAGTGTTTTTATACTTCACTGTGTGAAGAGCATCGCACAACATTCTTAATCCGCTATCGTCACAAGTTCTTCCCCAGTCGGACCCGTTACCAGACATCGGCACAGCGCTGCTTCACTCATACCAGAACCATGGTTCTGCTTTTACCCACTGATCATGGTTCTGCTTTTACCCACTGATGACACTCTGTGGGAGCAACCGTTAAATCTAAATCTCATTTTAGTTGCCTGTCAGGGAAAAAAGAAAATAAAACTACAATCATAATATGTCATATCACCTTGGTGTCAAGTGGTGACGGCTCTACACACACACACACACACACACACACACACACACACACACATTCAAAAGAGACCTGCATCCGTTTAGCCTCCTCTGGAGGATCGTCTGACATCGCCTTGCCTGGCGGCTTAAAGTTATGATGTCAGTGGGTCAGAGTGGTTTATGGGATTAAGCCCCTGGAGGAAGTCAGAGGCTCTTTAAAGCCAGGACAAAACAGCCTCTAAATTTAATTGAGGTTGCAAGTGGGCGCAATAACAATGATCGCCTTTACCGTAAAAGGCAAGGAGGCATAGTGTGCTTCAGGGTTGTTAATATTAACAATAAGAGCCAAAAATAGTTACGAGTGGATCCAATTGAACTGCAAAAAGAATAGAGATGGGAGACTGGTGCTGTAGTAAAGTAATATACTTCTGACAAGTGGCAGGACACTTATGTGAAAGAGGTACATGAATTGATATTTAAAAACACAAAACCTGTTGTCGTTGGGGAATCCATGGCGCTCTCCTGACAGGTGTGTGGCTTCTCTTCAATACTCCAGCATGAGACGAGAGCAGCTGTAGCACAAAGTACAAGTCTTCAACATGGCATCCGTCCATATCGTGACATGGACGCCTACACACTCCACTGATCTGTCTGAAATCTCTCCAAGCAGCCTAAATTGATTGAAGCTTAGAGAGGAATGGTACTCTGAATATTTCTGCCTTGACAGAAAACAGCTTCAAAGCTTTTCTAACACAACTTTGTGACGTTACAGAAGATCATCCTTTCTCCAGAATCCATAATCAGGAAGTTGCTACTGTCTCCTGCTCAACTCTAAGTGCATCCTTTTGTGTGTTGGCCCTTTGAGACGCCATTATTCCAATTTCAGCGATAACTTCCTCTTCGTTTGAGTCTGTCTTCGTATTTCATCTCCCCTAAAAAAAAGAAATAATGTAATGCACTCTTTAGGATCAAGCGTCGCTCCTTTCTCGGAGAGAGATTAGCATAATTTTACAGCAGGATTTCGCCGGTTAAGACTTCAAATCATCCTGAAATCCCAGCTGAAGTGGAGCCTTTCCCTTCTTTGTTTTTGTAGTTTTACAGAAACACGATGAGTGAATGTCGTGAGCCGGTAAGAGCTGAAGTCAAAGGGGATCATGCGTGTTGGTCTGTTAGAGGACGAAGATGGACAGCATGCTGGTTTAGGTTGTGTGTGTGTGAATTAGTGTGTCCGCTGTTCTGGTGAAAACAGTCTCCAGAGAGGATGCGGTCTGAAGTCAAACAGGCATCAGTCAGTACGAGGTGCAGTGAAGTACAATGTGCGGAGTCAACACGCTTTAATGAAGGAGCTTTCTTCAACTGAGCATCGATGCAGCAGCGAGCACCCTCACCATGCGATACGTATCGCTATGCATGTGGCACAATACCATGAGATACATATTGCGATATATTGCAATACTCAACATTTCTTTTTACTGAAAATGTAAAGATCGAGGTGAAAACACTACTTGCTGTGTATCACCTGGATAGTCTAACACGTAAATCACATATTGGTGACTCAGCGGACACACATTATTATTTTCTTATTGTGTCACTGATCACTCTTAACTTGCATGTAGATGCAATAAACATAATTAAGTGCCGTTTTCAGTAACTCTGCGATCTTATTGCCCGTTTGGCTGTCGTGCCTCGTCTGTGAAACGAGTTCCCTCTCCTCAGAGATGTGCTGCGACGTCAACATAACATACGACTCGCTGGTTCCAGACGTCCGTCCATCCATCACAGGTCAGCGCTGCTCTCTCTGCAGGGATGAGCAATGCTGTGACACATTTCTTCACCCCTTCGTAGATCCTGGGTCCAGCTCCATCCGTCATGTGTCGCCAGTCGGGATCACAGTGTTCATCACTGTGCCTGACGCTGGGCTTTTTCAGCCACACTGTTTGGCTGGAAATCATTGCAAATGTGTCCAGTTTGTGGCCTCCAGTCCACCGGCTGAGGCTGCTGTGCTGCTCGTCCAGCTGCGTGGTGTCTTGTTAAGTGACACCGCATGTTGGTTGTGCTTCCTGAATATTTGACTGTAGCTTGACAAAGCTTACACTTGCTGTATCCGAGTCATGACTCCCCGATTTGTTTTTGAAACCAAACGTCGCCAATTGACAAACATTCATTCATTGAAATTAGGAGTTTTTAAAGCCGTTTTTTGATAGTAGGTGCGGGAATATCTCTACAAATGCTCCCGATCTCCTTTCATGCACCTTTGAGTGTTTGTTCCAGAAACCCATTGTCTTTGTGATGTCAACCCTCCCTTTCTCCAGTCATGCATCCAGGCACCAGCGCACCTGTTGCTCCAGCATTCAAAGACAAGTGTTTTTACTCGAGCACACCAAAGCTTGGCTGTGATTTATTGTCTGGTACTGTAGGACACCACAGGTTGAAATTGCTTCCTCTCACTCTTCTCACATCGGAGGACACAATGGCTGAAGCTGGATGCTCGTCTGTCACATTTGACATCTCCGGAGATGTCTCACTCTGGTCTAATTTTGATGAAAGTTGGAGGAGTGATGCGTCTTCATACTCTGATCTGACGTTTGAAAAATCATATTGATTGGCCTAACAGGGACACAGTATTTAAAGGTCAAATCTTCAAAGTCAAAGTCCATTCACTAGCTTCTACAGCAGTGCTTCAATTTGAACAAACTCCGAAAGAATAAGAAGAAGAAGAAGAAGAAGAAGAAGAAAGAAGAAAGAAGAAAGGGAAGGTGTTGTAGTGTTGTGCCACTCTAGCGTTCACCACTTTGAAAAACATTCACTTGCCACTGTTTGGCGTAGCGTTGAGCCTCTCCTCAGGTCATAGAGAATCAGAAACAGGAGGACTCGTTTATTTTTGTGTCGGCAGCCGACGGCGACAATACTGTATAATAATACGGCCACAATGTCTCTGATGTCATCAACTCGTGTCCCCAAAAGAGTAAACTTCTACACTGCACCACTACTTTTACACTTTATCCCACTCATTGGTTATGAAGTGGCATTGTTTGCACAGTCTGCAAAACATGTGTTTGAATATTACACCACTTTCTCCTTCGGGATTCAGTCCAGGCTCCTTATTGCTCATGATTTATTTTTCCATCTGATCCTCAGTATAACTAGCTCATGGTGCAATGCTCCACTGAACCCCAGCACTCGCATCTGCCTCTGCACAATACTGCGGGTTCCTATAATGGATACTTCTGTATTTTCTGTAGCACTGTACCCCGATTCATCCAGTGGACATTCGCAGATACACTCACCGGCCACTTTATTAGGCACACCTGTTCAAGTGCTTGTTAACACAAACAGCTAATCAGCCAATCACACGGCAGCAGCTCAATGCATTTAGGCCTCTAGAAAATGAAATAAAAATAAAAATAAAGACGACTGAAGACGGTGAAGACGACTTGCTGAAGTTCAAAGCGAGCATCAGAAAGGGGATTCGGTGGCAGACGGGCTGGTCTGAGTATTTCAAACTGCTGATCTACTGGGACTTTCACGCACAACCATCTCCAGGGTTTACAGAGAACGGTCCGAAGAAGAGAAGATATCCAGCGAGCGGCAGTTGTGTGGACGAAGATGCCTCGTTGATGTCAGAGGTCAGAGGAGAATGGGCAGAGTGGCTGGAGATGATAGAAAGGCAACAGTAACTCAAATAACCACTCGTTACTACCAAGGTCTGCAGAACACATCTCTGAACGCACAACACGTGGAACCCTGAAGCAGACGGGCTGCAGCAGCAGAGAACACACCGGGGGCCACTCCTCAGCTAACACCAGGGAACTGAGGCTACAGGCTACAGGCTACAGGCTCACCAACATGTGACAACAGAAGATTGGAAAACGTTGCTGGTCTGATGAGTCTCCATTTCAGCTGCCACATTCTCTGGCGTGGTGGAGTCAGAATTTGGCGTAAACAACATGAAAGCATGGATCCATCCTGCCTTGTATCAACGGTTCAGGCTGCTGGTGTAATGGGGGGGGGGGGGGGGGGATATTTTCTTGGCACACTTGGTGAGCATGGTTTAAACGCCACGGCCTGCCTGAGTGTTGTTGCTGACCGTGTCCATCCCTTTATGAGCACAGTGGACCATCTTCTGATGCTACCTCCAGCAGGATAGTGCACCGTGTCACAGAGCTCAGATCATCTCAAACAGTTTCTTGAACATGACGATGAGTTCACTGCACTCCAACGGCCTCCACAGTCACCACATCTCAATCCAACAGAGCAGCTTTGGGATGTGGTGGAACAGATTAGCATCACGGATGTGATGCTATAATGTCAATATGGAGCAACATGTGTGAGGAATGTTTCCAACACCTTGTTGAATCTCTGCTACGAAGAATTAAAGCAGTTCTGAAGGCAAAAGGGGTCCAACCCGGTACTAGCAAGGTGTACCTAATAAAGTGGCCGGTGAGTGTATATTTACTGTCTTTGCATCGTCTGTGAAGTTCTAGTTTACCTGCAAAAAATGTGCCTCGGTAATATGAGCACTACGCATCGTGAATGTCTATGACGAATCAATTATAAGTTGAGGACATAAGTAGCTGTTAATTCTTATACCATTAAATATACTAATATGAACCAACGGTGTAAACTGTACTTTGGACAATGATGGATTCATTTGTGTACAGGAAGCTGCAGCAGCTCCTGCTTTGTCTTGCAGCTGTTGTGCTGCTGTGAACGAAGGCCTCTCCCTCGGATCTTTGGAGGCCAGAGATCCGCTGCACTGCCGCTGCTTTCTGAGACGCTGGATTAATGACATCGGCCTATTTGTGCCGTTACAGTCGGCTAGCTGTGTTGTCGGAGCAGCAGCGGGTGCTTCGGACATTTGATTCTCTGTTTGGGATTTTGTTTTCTTTTACAAAGCAGGAATGATGGTCTGGAGAAATGTGCTGGTGAAGGAGTAGAGTCACGGGGCTCAGTAGCATTCAGCATGTTCGTCCAGCCTGGTTCATCACTCCAGAGGAGGCTTTCATATCCGCGGCTGTGAATATAACTATCGCCGTGGCCATTGCTGTGCTGTTTGAGTCGGTAGGGAGGAGCTGCCTAAACGTGTGTGCTGCTGTTGGTTTTCCTGCTAAGCTAGTTTAGCGTAGCATACCTCTCCCAGAACACCAGCCTCACCAGAGCAGAACGGTGTTCTTCCGTGGTGGAGTGTCAGCAGCACGTTGCCTGTTATGTCCAGTGGGTTGCCAGGTTGAGCGCATTATATTTCCTACAAGTGAAGCTTCTGTATTATCCAAATGCAATCGTAATATTCAAACGTACCGTGAGCCTGGTACCGAACGGTTCAGTACGAATACGTGTTGTTACACCCCGAATTATAACTATTCGGCTACCAAGGTGCTTGTAGAACTGATTATCATTTGATACTGTATCCAATGATCAATTAAGGAAACAGTTTGCTTGCATCCATATTATGCACACAGGTGGATAGCGCTCGGTGCGATTGGAAACTTTCCACTCAATCCGGTACCTGAGTTTTAAAGTTCATTACTTCATACAGACGTGTTTGTTTTCTACAAAACAGTTTCATGTGGTTTCTTACATTTCAACACATTCTGTTCCCGATTAGACTAAAGACCAGAAGTCTGAAGCAACTTTCTCAATACTTGACAGCGTTCCATACTCAATGCATCACACGCACACGGCTGGTACTCCTCCATACGCCTTTAAAACGCACGCTCGTGGAAATCATTTGAAAATATAATGACTTTTTTCAGTGCAAAGCCTCATTGCACTGTGTAATGCAGTGTGTTGGGGGATATGGAAGCTGTTCCATGTGTATGAATGTGCATGAGTCACTTCAGACTGTCGCCTGTTTGATCAGAGGCGCCCTCAGATGTCATACGGGTTTAAATGTGTTCTTCAGTAGGAAAGTCTATTTGCAGATGTTGAGGTATGAGTCTCTTTGTGTGTGTGTGTGTCTGAAGCCCACTCAGAGTTCCCACTGAAGGTCTCTCTTGTTTTCCCAAGTGGCGTTGATTGGGAAACAGCTCCAGGCAACCCCGAGGCCCTGCCTCTTGTTCCTTCATCTTGTGTGTGTATGTGAGAGTGTGTGTGTGTGTGTGTACGTGTGTGTGTGTGTGTGCGTTGTGCCCTGGTCTCCCACTCAAACTGCTTCATCTTGATTAGCAGCTGCTAACTTTAGATGAAAAAAATCAGGAGAAGAAATAAAAAAAGGGAAGGAAAAAGAGAGTTGAGCTTCTGGGCTTTAGACCCGATTCAAAAGCTCATGGAACAATAGTGGGCTTCCTAAAAGGGAGAAACAAGTCAAGGAAAAGGGAAGAGAGGGCTGCAGGTAAAAACCAAAAGGAGAATAGATAAAACCTTCAGCTCATTGAGCAGCTGAACAAAGATACTTGTGGCAGGGCAGTGATGCAGACGGGTAAGAGGGGGGAAGGGGAAGTGGTCAGAAAGGAAATAGGAAGTAAAGACAGAAGACACACAGGAGGAAAGAGGATGAGACCAAGGTGGAAACATGGAGGAGGAATAAATCAGAATGTAAGAATTACTGCCAGGTGTTTGAACTTTGAGAAAGGCAGTGTTTGAGGATAAAGCATGAAGGATAAAGGTTTGTTGGAGCCGAGGGGCTGTCTCTGTCTCTACCTCTCTTTCTTTCTCTTTCCCTTACTCAGACAGGCTGATTGAGCGTCTACCTGCAACCACCGTGCACACACACACACACACACACGCTTATGCACACGCGTGAGTTCAAGGCAGGATGAGACAGCTTCATAGGTCTGCAGATTGATCTGGAAGTGTCCAGCAAGGCCGCGTGCAGTAGAGGCTGAATGACGCACGAAGGTCAAAATGCCTCACTGCATTGAACATGTAATGAAACAAACTGTTCTCTTTATTATTCGTTGGTCTATTCATGCTGGCTGAGGCAGGAGGAGGTCGGCTGGTACTGTCCCTGTGGTGCTCATTGTCAGGCAGGCTAATGACCTCTTCAACATGTACAACAGGATGTACACACTATTCATGTTCCGATCAATCCCAAAGCACATTCTGAAGAATAAATAAAATAAAGCTTCAAAAGTAAAGAGAGATCCAGAAACATGTGACTTATTTATTGCCTCCACATTCAGTAGAACTTCCCGCTGTGACGCTTCCTGTGACGCTGATGAATTTGTAAAGATGAGAAACAACAGAATATAGAATCGATTTGGAGAAGCTGTAGCATTGTTCTGCCTCGTGCTTCCCTTTGATCACGTCTCAGCGCGGCTTCGTTAGGTGGCGAGAGCGGCGGGAGATTGAGAAGCCGGCGAACTCTGCGCGCTACATAACAAGAGCACGTCTCAAACAATGCGCTTCATCTTTTCAGAGCGCTGTCTATACTCCTTTGTGCACTCGCTCCCACATCTCAGGAGGGAAGTAGGAAAAGCATTAGAGCTTCGTCTCCATTCGCTTTCATCTGCATCTCTTCTTAATCCCTCCTCCTTTCTCTGCTGTTCTCCCCTCAGCTGTTTTAGCAGAGTGTCGATGGGAAGGATATTCCAGTCAATCAGCGAACGCTATAGTGGAGTTTGAAAGACTTAACAACTGTTCGCAGGTACTGAGTGTGTGTGTGTGTGTGAGTGTGAGTGTGTAGGTGTGTGTGTGCGTGTGTGTGTGTGTGTGAGTGTGTGTGTGTGAGTGAGTGAGTGTGTGCGTGTGAGTGTGTGTGTGTGCGTGTGTGTGTGTGTGTGTGTGCATGTGTGTGTGTGTGTGTGTGTGCGTGTGCGTGCGTGCGTGTGTGTGTGTGCGTGTAGGTGTGTGTGTGTGTGTGTGTAGGTGTGTGTGGGTGTGTGTATGTAGGTGTGTTTGTGTGTGTGTAAGTGTAGGTGTGTGTGGGTGTGTGTGCGTGTGTGTGTGTGGGTGCATGTGTGTGTGTGTGTGTGTGCATGTGTGTGAGTGTGTGTGTGTGTGTGCGTGTGTGGGTGTGGGTGTGAGTGTGTGTGTCTGCATATTAGATCATGTCCGGCCGTCTCTTGCCTTTTTCTTTTCGCCCTCCATTGCTCCGGCTAACACAGCTGGCTGCCTCATATCAATTAAGAAGTGCTCTGCAGCGCTATTCCTTTGCGGAGTGTCACAGTGCAGTGAGTACTGTGTGTGTGTGTGTGTGTGTGTGTACATCCAAAGCAGTAAGTGTGTCTCTCTGCTCAGCGTAGGGATCAATGTGTGTGTGTGTGCCCTTCAGACTGCTCACGCTTCATTTGTCTGCTGAATGAGAGAATCTCTCCCTCACTGGAGAATCCTGCTGAATTCTCTCCCTGCCAGGGTACTGCTTCAGTGAGCACTCTTAATGGTAACCCAAATATGTGCACACACACACACACACACACACACACTCACACACACACGTATTAAAGTCAATGTGTTCTAAACCTACAGTGCTGCGTTTCCGTGTGTGGTGTTGTGTACCTACAGCATGTGTGTGTGTGTGTGTGTGTGTGTGTGTGTGTGTGTGTGTGTGTGTGTTCGGGGACTTTCTGAGCTCGTGTTAGTACATCAAAGAGAGTTTAAGGTGAAAGGGCCCGAGAGAGGGAGATGAGAGGGAGATGAGAGGGAGATGAGACGGCCTTTGCTCAGAAGAGGAAATACACTAATTCCACCTCTTGCTCTCTGTGTTTTTCCTGCAAGCCTCCAACTGAAATCATTCTCTCTAATTTCCTGCCTTCATCTCGCCTTTCTCATTAGCCTCTTTTCGCCACTTCCTTCTGTACATACACACTTGAACACGTTGTTGGTGGCAAACTTGCCAGTGAGATCCATATGAATGCATTAGGATCCTCTCTGGGGAAACAAAGACAATTTGCTTCACTGGTGCCGGTTTTGATTTGCTAAATGTTCTCTTCCATTGCTCTCTCTTCCTTGCTTGCGTTCCTAGTCCACAGCTCTCGCTGCGATGTTGTTGTGTTATTATGCCCAAATAGGACCCATGCTGCTGGAGTTGGCCCGAGTTCAGCACGAGGATAAATGACCGATAAGGCCTTATAATAAGCACACATAATGACCTGTGTGCGTTTGCTATTTTGCCTGTTTGTATTTGCGAGTCTGTGTTGACTGTGTGCTTTTCTGTGTGTGCGCTCATCTGTGCGTCTGCATGCGCTTGATAATGATGCCCATGAATTATGCATGTGCTGTGATGCTTTTCATTCAATTTCGGCTCTTATTTTCCCCCAAACAACATTACAGAGGCGGGTCTCTGGGCATTTGGCTGTAAATAAACTCGAACTAATAGACTTCAACTCTGGGCAACACCCGTCTGCAAAGCACTCACCGGGGAGCGAGCTTAACAAACTGCCTGCAGCCACTGCTCTCAGGTCAGTGACGTGTGTTCCTGTTGACTGTGGGGCACTGGAGGTTAAGATGCATCTCAAATCAGCTCTCACACCAATCGTTCACCGTTCTGGAGAAAAACAATGAACTAAGCATCAGCGTTTGAGGTGATAAGCTAACAAAAGCGAGAACAGTTCTAATATTTACACGCATGAATTAGCATCTTATATCAACAAAAGCTTTTTGTGCCGTGAGCAGAAATAGATAAATAAATCGTGTGTGTGGGATGATTGTGTCTTCTGGGTATCAGGGGGCATGAGCATGTCCACAGGTGTGTGTCATGGGGTCCAGCCCCGTGCTCTGCTCTCTGTGAAGTGTTGGTGAGGAGGTGTGGTGCCAAACATGACGGCCCACATCTCCCGTCTATGATCTGTGACCTTGTCCTCTCTCATCACTCGTCGCTTGTGACTGCACTGTGGCAGTCACAAGCGACCCCCCCTCTCTCTCTCTCTCCCTGTCTAACTGTCTTTCTCTCCCCCTCTCGTCCCCCCCCCCCCCTCTCTGTCCGTTGTGCTCCGTTGCTCATCAAGGGCTCCGGGCGCCCCCTGTCAGTGCCCGGGGGCTCCCTGCTCTGCACTCGTGACATTGGAGGTATGAGTACGTGGGCGTGCGCATGCATGTACGAACATACGCATGCATGTACGTACATACGCATGCATGTACGAACATGCATGTGCACGGTTGTGTTTTAGGCCACGGGAGGGGAGTCAGTCACAGGATTCAGCAGGAGACAGACACCTACAGCGCTGCTTGAAGCCATTGGAACGATGTTGTCTCTTGCTATGTGAGTGTGTGTGTGACTGTGTGTGATGTTAAGATGATGTGAACATAGATCAGCCATCCCGCCTGCAAAACACGGTTCTCAAGATTCTCAGATTCTAATTAAATGTTTCAAAACAATGTCAATGACAAGTAAAACAATGATTGAAAGCGTTGAACTGAATGCCAACAGTCACATCTTGCCATGCTGGCCATGCCAGCGCTGTTGTTCCGAGGTTGTATTGTGTTCCTTGTTCACCGTGTCAGCTGACGTCTGCTCATGAGCACTGAACACAGAGCGAAGCCGAGGCTGAAGGGTCATTCGCTTTGCAGGTATTCTGTCATAAAGCTAAACGACATGAACGTTTGATCTGATGATGGCACAATATGAAACGTTAAGGCTTCATCGGAGTTATAACAATGCTTCCTGAGGGGCAATTCATACCTGCGTCACATCTCATGGCAATTCGTCCGATAGTTGTCAAGAAAATTTACTAAAAATATTTTGAGACAGTTGTTAAGCAACAGCTGTTGAGATATGTCAGCAACCTATTGCACATGCTGGTCCCAAGGCTAAAGATGGATCCATGCTGTCACATGTTCAGTAAAATCACTCGGACATCTGGCCTTCTCTTGTCCTGTTTTAACCGGTGCTCATTAAAGCGTATGCACATACTCATAGCAGCATAATTACAGTCGGTCGTGTGTGCTGTGGCCATGTGTGAGCCGACTGTACGAACACACAAAGACCTCGGTCTCTGGCCTCTGCAGCGGAGCCACAGTGAGCATGAATCATTCATCAGGGCTCAGTGCTGCGCGTAGGAAGCTGCTGCCTTCATGTAAAGGACGTCACTTTGCCACCGGCGGTCGTCTCTACGATGGCAAATGTCTTTGTTTTTCTTCTGTTGAATTGAATCATGCATCACGACACAATGTCATATTCATGTCTCAAACAGAGCTCGCTGTGAGGAACAGTGGGCCATGCAGCGCGTGTGTCTTCAGACTTTAAGTGTGTTTGTCTAAACTAAAGGAACTCTCAATGAATCAATACAGGCCGGTGAAACAATACCACACAATATTTTCACCAACATATCAGTTGGCTGTTTCTCTGGTTGGTGTGAAATCCAGAATGGCGTTGCTGCTCCTGAATCAGATATTTCTGCTATTCTGAACGTTGGCTTCATATTATTGATCGGGGTCGTGATATCAAGTAGAATTCAGCCTAATTATTAAGTATATAAAGTAGTTAAAATGAGCTCCACCTCTAATAGTTGCAACGTTAACGTGATTAATGCATGGAGTGATATTTAGGTTATTATATTATTACTCTCCAGTGTACTTTTGGTTTTGATGCAAACACTTTGACTGGTATCAGGTCTTTTTGTGATCTAGTAAATAATATAGTCACACATCGGTTGTATGAAAAGCCACAGAACAGTTGTAAATACACAGAACATATTCCATCAAACCTTTTAATAATAAAAGTCTGACAGTTGGAGGTTAATCTGGCTTCTTCTTTAGTTTGGCTATTTATTACCTTGAGTTTAATGCTCAGTGATCCAGATATGTCCGATGTAAACAGCTTATTATTTAGTGTTTCTCTGGGTTTGACTATTAGGGGCAATACTTTATGTATTTAGGTATTACGACTACTTTGACTTAAACCTTCAGTTTAACGATCATGCAGTTTTTACGGGTCGCTAACAGTCGAGATGCATTGATTTCCTTTTGTTCTGAGGGGATGTGCTGATAGACGGACCTCTGCCTGTTTCCTGCTCTAAACGATTGTCTTCATGAATCTATTGTCTGTCGACCTCTGACTGCATTCTGCTTTAACAGTATAGGATTGTTTGGGCAAGTCGGGTTGCAACTTACACATTGTCATTTGAGACATTGCTGAAAATAAATAAAATATAAAATGAAATATTGAATATTTTACAGGAAAAAGCAGAATTGAAATTGTATGTCGGAGGAAGTATTAACCAATTACCATGACATGATGAAATACTCCACGTTATATTTCAGTTAGTGGATCATCTTTTTTATTCATTTCACACGTCAGCTGTTTGTGCATTGACCCGTCTGGTGAACGGTTGCTTTTGTAATTGAATGGGTTTCATTTGCTCCATTTCTTTCCCAGGATGAGGAACACGTAGTGTTTCCAGCTGAAGTATAAATGATCACCTCTGCTTCTGGCCAATGAGAGTCTTTCTCTGGAGGGTGCCCTTCCTGCGATCCGTTCCCTTCTCCAGGTGTCCAGGATGTCCTGCCCATGATTTGTAATTCAGGAAGTGTTCTGACTCACTGCCAGCCCTGAGGGTGAGGCTATTACGGTTTCCAAGTGAAGAAGGGCTCTCACTCTGATATCCTGTCCCTCAACAATATGCATGATACCACAGTAATATGTTCACTGTTGGAGGAGAAGTGGAGTAGAGTGCTGTTGCCCAGAGAGCCTTCCAGCTGCAATAGGCTGTGTTGTTCTGAAGTTCTCTGCACATAGAGCTTCTCCATACAGAGGTAAACGTGTTGAGATCTATCAAGAACACAAAGCTGAGAAACGCAACGTAACGCTGATTTGGTTTTGTTTTCTGTGTGTGTTTACCACGTGAAGCACAAACTCAGATCTCCTTCTAATCTCCCAACACACTCAACCTCAGCTGCCACATGCGTCTGATGTTCCTCTCACGCTCCTCAGTCTGCCAGATTAAAGAGCCAAATGTATCCCCGTCCAATATTGATCCTATCGATCATGCCTCAGAGTACAACACAACCACTAAAGAACAACGGAGAAAGAATTCCAAAAAGCCTTTTGACTAACTTTCTTTGCAGGGTAAACTATTCTGGTCCATTTGTCAGGATCAAGGTGAAAGACAACAGGAAGCACCGGGGACGTCTATGAAGGGACTTCAGCTTCCTTTGAGCTTTCTATGAACCATAAAGCTTCTGAATCTTCTTCTGTCTGCAGTGAGTGACGGATTCTTGCACCATCAATCAAAATAATGAGTCTGTATTCAATCCAGATGTTACTCTTTCTGACATCCATTCATGAAAATACACATTCCCCGGCCTCTTCATCAAAGGAGCAGGGTGAGGAAACTAAAAAAGTATGAAGAAATAATATGAACGGGGACTAACAATGACAGACGTGAGGGTATATCGATTATTGTCAGAATAGAATAGAAGATCACAACTCTCCGCATCAGATGATCCACCTATGATTCCTTGATCTGCTCATCTTTTGTCTGGTCTTGTTCCTCCTGGACCTTGAATCCATTTGGCTGATAGACTGAAGGCACTGCTTTACCCTGACTTTCATGTTGTGCTTATAACAGAGCTAACGGCTAACGCTAACTGAGGATGATGTGTTCATGCTCTATTCAGTAACATGAACGTTGGGTGAAGATTCGAGATGTTCCGCCATCATTTTTTACAGATTTTGACAAATGAACATGTGAATCGGCCGACTCTGAGTCCGATGTGTTATCGGTGCGTGAACAACAGCACGGCCTCGACCTGCTGGGGGCGGGACGCCGTGACCGGAGGCCCTCTGTAGCTCTGGCTCACGTGGATAAAGCAGCAATGCTCATCTGCTTTTACTCCTCGTGTGGACGCTGCTCACGCCTCTGTCTGCGATCAGCGCCTCCTCTTCTCGTCCTCCTGCGTTTGCGAGTGTCCAGCAGCGTTGTGAGGCTGCTGTCTCGGGGCATAATGCTTCCACTCAGCCCATCGCGGGTTACGCTCCGACATGAACGATGGCAACGCCGGCTCCGGCTTGGCTCATCTCATGACGTGACTCAGGAAGGACTCAGAGTTCTTGGCTGAGATGGATGGCATCGCGTCTTTTAGTTTCAGGCTGCTTAGAGTGTTAGGAACTCAGACAGGTCATGATTCCCTCTTCAATATCTATTATATGGCCCATTCTACCCAATTGGTTCAAAGTCAGGTTGGAAATATTTTTAAATTGTGTATGTTTTATTCCCAAAACTTTGTCCGTATATGTATTGTATCATATCTAAAGTACACATATCTAGTAAAAGAACCGTCAATTTGTATATTGTATTTTCAGACTGTGTTGGAATGTTCTTCCTCTCCCAAAACTTGTCACTACCGAAACATAGTAAACAGTAAAAAGGTATTATTATTGACCTGTTAAGATTGTGTTTCCTTCCCTTCTCTGAAGAGTATTTTTACAAATATTTCTTGAAGGTTTTCACGATTAAATCAATAAAAATTCAATTTATCCAATTCATCAAAATCTAAATGCAATATTTCGTTGTATAATGCATAATACTGATCATATTGATTCCAGAGTTGATGATTGATAAACTTCAACATACATTAAACCAATCAGTATCATAACGTTTTAGTTGATAACTCAATATACTTTATTTTTGACAAAACATCCAGTGTTTCGGTTGTGACCACAGTATTTTGTTTGCAAGGTTGTATCATATTTCCTCAACCGTATTGCTTCATCTTAACTCATAACATGCCTTCGGTTGGGAATATTACAAACACAAATGTTTCGTGGTCAATATAATAATTGTATTTTTGAAGACATAACAATTGTTCATCCAGAACCATTAAAGTATTGATAAGTATTGACAAGTAATGTTTGTTACTTATCAATGGAAAATTAGCCAAGTGGGTTCAGTAAGAGAGAACAAGAAGTTACGCCTTTAAAGATTGGTTGATGAGTAAATAACACGGTAGAGTGGAAACTGAAGTCTCATGTTGTCAAACTAAATGTTCTCTTCGTTTAATTTTTCACAAACCCTGCCCTCCTTATTCTGTACCCATGATTAAGAATGCCTCATAATCTAGCGATGCTGCTTTTCGGTCATTTTTTAGGGAAAATCAACGTCTCCGTACTAAACATGGACAAATGTAATTTTATTATTTTTGGCTAAAACAAAAACTGGGCCCCAAACCTTTGGTTCCCGTTGGGTCCTTTGTCCCACTGATGAGCAGGGACTTCGTGACGGACGAACACAGCCAGCATTTTGTGAATCTTGGCACAAGTATGAATGCATGTGCAAGCTCCAGTCACAGGTGCACACAGGTGGGGCCAAGTCATTCTTTATTCCATTTCTGTGACCGCAGGCAGTCTGGAAACGAGTTTGGAGCATTGCGAGGATATTGCTCTTGTCTGGGGTCTGCATATTCCCAAGGTGCAAATATCCAGCTACCCGAACAGGCTGCCATTAGAAGACAACGTTGAAGATATTGTAATGCTCATCACCATGTGGTCTGTTCGTAATGATGCACATTCAATTATTTAAAAAGACAATCGGGTATGCACCGGCACAACTGTGCAATCATAGAACAGTAAAGTCTTTATTGGCTATTTAGATGTATTGTTTTTATTAACTAAAGTAATTAAAAGACGACTTTAGGGGCGTTCACGTAAATGTTCTTTTACTAGAACATTGTTATGACTTTCTGTGAATGCAGCACCCGTGGAATGTTGCACTGCATGGATTAGCGTAGAGACGTCTTCGAACTCATAGCTCTTTTACTCTTACTTGGTTTAAATCAATGTATTTCCTGACAGAACATTACGGTTAAATCAGACGGTGCCTTAAACGTATATTCTCTCCTGGCCATCAGGGGGCGACTCCTCTGGTCTTTGAGAAAAGAACCTACTCCTCAGTAAACATTGTAAACATGAGTTTATGGTCTCAGTCGTTGGCCTCAAGTTGTATTCAATACAGAATAATGCCTGTTGTGTAAACTGTGGTCCCATTTAGAGTCAGGCGACGATAAAGCAGGGTGTGCTTTAGGGCGGGACTACTTTGTTATTGACAGCTCACTACCGTTACCAGAGCCGCATACATCGTCTTTACGTCACTCCTCCGCAGTCCGAATCAGGTCACTTCTGTTCACTGGTTGCGAAAAACAAGATGGCGACGGCCAAAATCCAAGATGGCGACGGGAAAAATGCCAAACTCGAGTTTTCAAAACATGCCCAAGAAATAGGTAAATAAAATATCCCCTCTGAAGGCTCATGAATAAAGCTTTGTGCAGTTAAGTAGAAAAGCAGTGGAGCGGACGTTCCTATTCAAACCAACGCAGCGGGATAGTCAGAGCCGCTGGAAGGTTATCCGATACACTAAACACAGAACATTCAGTGCTTCCCGTACCACTTCTTATTTTCATGTTTTTGAAATAGTCAGCGGACTTCACTCGCCTCCTTTATTGGGGCATTGCTGCCTTCTACAGCACGCCACATGTTATAGACTTTGGGTGTGTGGGATTGCATTTACAGAAGGGATGTTTTAAAGTTTAACCGTTTCCTTGAACAGTCGAGGCAACTTGACATGCAGGCTTAGTCACTATAACCTCTGATTAGTTGTTCCCTGGCGAACTAATAATGGGTACGTTTAGCCACAAAAGTGATGAGTACTTTAAGACGGAACATGAAATGCCTCATGCAGAATCCAGTAGTTATTTTGTGAATCACTGAAGTTTGTTCTCTTGCCATCTACACACTGTACTTGCATGATCGCCTTTCTGTCTGCAGACTGCAGAGCGGAGATACAGACAAGAAGTGGATCTTTTCATTAAAACATTGATCAAATGTGCAGCCGGCGGTAGAAAACTCCAGTGGACCTTTCTGAACGTTAAACCTGCCACATATGTGAACTAGAGTGGCACTGCGAGGGCTAAAGGAGTTTCCATTAGTGAGCAATGATTTGTGTATCCATCCCATCACGATGTAATGGGTACGTAACACACCTTTGCAACAAGTATCATGGAATTCAGGCCAGTAGTGTTTCTATAATCCTGCTTACACACAAACAACCAAAGCAAAGTAAAAACACAACATCCTTACCGGAGGCAATCAACTAAATGCATAAATGTTTTCTGATGATCTTTCACTTTTAATAGCAACAGCCACTGGCACCAGTCGACCAGCAGCTCCATCTCCTCATGAAGGTGAAGCAGACGCATTCAGAACCACGACCAGAAGCACTTATTGCCAAGTACGTTACACATACAAGGGATTTGACTTGGTGACTGGTGCATAACAATGAACACAGTGCAGTAATTAAGACATATTAAAATAATTAGGGATTAGGGTTAGGGTTAGGGTCTTTCCTCAGACAGCTGAGAAGGTCCTGGTTCAGCAGTAATGCTCTCAATCACCACATCCTGTCTGTGTGAGTTCATGAGTTACTGTGTCGCTAATATAGTTTGTGTTCTAAATGCTCTAGTGTTTCTCTTGAAGGTTAGTGTTTTAACTTCTATTTCCAGATTTGACAAGTGACACTTATTTCCATCTCCCTACCTTCTGTCGCCCTCTTCTCACCTCTCGTCGCTTACACCCCATGTCATCACCTCCACCGCTCACGCCCCGATGATCACCTCCACCGCTCACGCCCCGATGTCTCATCTCCATCTCTCACTTTCTTGTGTGCAACATGTCAGAACTCGCCCTGCATCTCAAGAGTGACAGCTCCACCCCTGCACCACCAGGGTGTGGATGAATCAGCCTCTACAGCACCCTGCTGTTGGCATCAGTACTAGATCTTCACTACAACCGTAACCACTCCGTCTGGTGCAGGGAGTCCGATGTGAGGACTCACTGCATGGGTCAGATATCTGAGGCTGCACTGGGTCAGCTTGATAAGGTAGACACGGCCACTTTATGCAAGGAGGCTTCAGATGTGCTGCTACTTCCATCTTGTTGTGGAGGTGCATGCAGGTTCACCATCAGCTGTGTCTTTGCATTTTCACAACAGATTCAGATGAGACTGTGTGATTGGACGGAGTTGTAGCTGGTGGTGATGCATATTAAAAAAGCATTGTAGTCATTGCTTGTAGCAGTTTTAATGATTAATAATTAGTTCATATAAAATGATCTTTCAATGAATAACGTTATGAATCATAAATCCATGAATGATTAAGTTGATAAAGAGTGATGCTCAGCTTCAGCTATAAGACACACTTAGTGTAAGCAGCATCACTGAACATTAGATTATGTAACAACATGGAAAACTGAAACATTTCATATGAATAAACTAATCTGAATCTCAGGGTTGCGGGAGTTCTTGTCGTGCGATACAGTCAATACTTCTGGATGTGTGTGTGTGTTGTAATCCGAGTATCTCTGTGCTCTAACCGCCGCAAACACTTTGAGTGCACGTGAGTGTGAGTGTGAGGTCAGACGTGACCTTTAGTCACATCAGATTAGCTGCTGCTGTGAATATTGTAAATGAAGACAATATTTAGTCGTGCTGATTTTCAGAGAAATGATTTGGCAAAATGTCTAAATGCTACTTTAGAGGTTTGTCCTACATTCTTGCAGTTCAAGATAGTTGCTGGAGTCCATGTTGTGTTTTACGTTTGGAGGCGAACAAGGTTAGGAGAAGTTATGTTATTTCCCAAAGCGCACGCGTAGCCTATAGCTCGCACACAAACATCCAGAATATTCACCCTCTCCAGCCTCCCAGCCTCATCTCTGAAGATGAAATATATTGAGTCGGTGCTACAGACAGTCCCACTTGATAAGCGCCTCAGCCATGCAGAAAAACACCTTCCACATTCTCATACTGCAGACACAATGCCATTTACATCATCCATCGCCTCCAGATAACGTGTGAGTGTGTGTGTGTGTGTGTGTGTGTGTGTGTGTGTGTGTGTGTGTGTGTGTGAGTGTGTGCGTGTTGGAGAGACCTCTTCTCTTTCTGTTTCTCTTATGGCTTCAGTTTCTTTGTTTTTGGAAGAAAAACCCCCATAATAATGTACATTACTGAGAATATCACACCACTTTAAGCATCACCAGAACCCATGTTTGCTATAGCAAAGTTATTTGAAGAACTATTTGCATTGTTCTTTATTTTCATCTGAAGCATTTCGTTTTGATTTCTTATTAATCAGTCAGTACAAAGACTGTACAGCAGCTCAACATGCAGCTGGATGTTTGTTTGTTCCTCACGCTCAGTGTCTCATCTCGCTGTGATGAAACAATGTGTGTCTGGCCCTGACATCGGTTCAACAGCAGCAGCACAGCCTGCTGCAGCAGGGCCTGCACCTCTGCACCACACGCACAAAAGCAGCTCGCAGCGATGTCCTTCACTGCTGTCAGAGGGCCGGCGCTCCACCCTGCCATGACTAAGAGGGTGATGGAAACTTTCACACATGTCAGCGAGCTAAATTTAGTACCAGAGAAAAGAGAAGGTCTTTGGGGTTGACCTCCGCTCCTGAAGCAGGCAGGTGCGAGAACTCCTCTCAGGCAGATCACACGTCTGCCCGCCAGGCGCCACGGTGAGAAAATGGCTGACAGTCGAGGATGACTGCTGCGATGTGCGAGCCAAGACTGAGAATGTGAATTTAGAAGGTGGTGTAGTCTGACAGGGCAAGTTGTTCACTGTCTGTGCCATCAGAGCGGAGGGTCTGAGGGTTTTAGTTTTCTCTTCTGTCTATAACCGGCAGTCTCTCTCTTCTGATACGTGCTTCTCTCTCTCTTCCTTTCTCTGTCGCACAGAAGATGGAGGGTGTGCAGTTTACGTAACAACCATTTGGAGAGGGCACATTGGGAACAAAAGAAATGACGACCATCAGATAGTGATTATCTTTGCAGCTCCTCTTTGATGGGATAAAGTTAATACACAATGCAAAGCTCTCGTCTGGCCGACCGCCGATGGCCCCTTTATCCATTATAGGCTCGGCCCAATATGTATTTCTCAACCGAAGGTTGATCGAAGGCGCGATGGGGGCTGAGGCGCCTTGAAATAAATGAAACTTTGACCCACATCTCCAACCATCCCACTAAATTAGAAATCCATACTTCATTTCTCGGGCAGAACTTGTTTCTGCGAGGCGGCCGGCTGGTGTGGGGCGCCGTGATAGGCACTCAGTCAGTGTTCGGGGGCTCGTGCTCTTTGTGCCGCGGTGCTAACTGGTGGAAAGCACGGGATGATGGAAGGAGGGATGAGAACGCTGACCTTTAGATAATCATCTCACGGACGGGTTACGGAAGCACAGCAGTCTGGGGGAAGAAGAATGAAGTTTGACTTTCTTGTTTAAGGGGATTAGAGTTCAAACCAAAGTGGCCAAAGGTAAAGACCCACAGTTCAGTCTGCTCTGTGACGGAAAGAAATAATCCGTCTTTGTTAGTTGCATTCAGTGGTTCAACATTGATGAAGGTTGATTTGATGCCATTTCAGGGGACCTTCCACCATCTGGAAGAATCTGCAGTCAAAGCATGCGACAGCATTATGAGCCAGCAGATATGATGGCTGTGCAAAGGATCACAATGTCTGGTACATTTCCATCAAGCTTGATCATGTGGGGATTGTTGCACATTCATTATAAAACAACGGTGAATACTCATCGCGTGAGGCATCTCATGGCATATAAAATAGCATTGAATATTATCCAGACTTAGGACAACAAACCCAATTTAAAAACAACACCAAACTCCAACTTAGAATGTTTTATTTTCCATTTTTTATCAACACTTCACTTCACATTTGAACTCTTATTTTGTAGCCAATGAGCGTCAACACATAACAGACCTGGAGATGTGTCGCATGTGGTAGCGATCCTTCATGGCTGACTGGGTCTATGGTTGATCTGCCCTGGAACTAAATCTTTGCCCTTCTGACGGCCACGATGACATTTACCTGCTTATTACATAATATTCATATTACGTGAGGGTCAGGGGTTTGTGTCAGACTGTAGGCACATGTTGACCCATGTGTCATATGTCAGCTCGTATCTCGCTTCACTGGCGTGACCGCTGTTGAATTAACCATCACGTAATGAGGCCAGTTGACTCAAATGTGTTTGGTTTGTGTTTGCAGCTGTGACCTGTTAGCAGGTTGAGGGTCACACTCACTGATGAAAGCATCTTCTGCTGCACTAATGAACGGATGAGCTCACAGTCTTATAGTTTAGAGTGTGATACATAACGGTACTGTACATCCACACTGAACTGAGCGGCCCGTTGATTCCTGCTGATGCTGACGGTGAGGATGCTGCTACACTGAGGGGCCCCTCTGCAGACTGAGGGGCTCCTCTGCAGACTG